>JBAMBI010000413.1:600000-1170000 GCA_037043535.1 Drosophila putrida | reverse complement strand
ACAACTAATAATAATAATAACACTTATATAAGTTGGGTCTTATCATTACTTTTTAAAATCATGCAAAGAATTCAATGAAAAAGTTAGAAAAGTTATTAATGCTAATGACATAGATTCACTTATTTACACACCTCTATTGTGAACAAGTTTAAATAAATCAAATTAAATCAATCAATATTTAAAAAAAGTCAATTATCAATGCCCATGGAATTAAGTTTTCATTACAAATATTTAATACCAATACAAAAATACTTATATCTTTTCATTGCTTATGTAAAATTAAATGGCATTTCATTGGCATATTATATGTTTATGGCTACTGAATACTTTTTGCATTAGTTGAATCAATTAAAATTGAATGCAAGTGAGATGTCAATTATTTGATACTAAATTCTTTCAGCTAATCAATATTAGTAAGATTTCATTCAATGCCAATGAAATGCCCAATGCATTACACAAGTCTTTACTTGAAGACATCTCTGTATATTTTTCTCTTGATGACACTTTTATTTGCTTGAGATTTGTACCTTAATTGCACCACTGTGCACAGGTCATGCCTATGGCCAGAAAGAAAATGTGGAAAAGCTGCAAGAAAAACGAACTTTAAAGCTGTCGCTTGGCGTCAGCGGCGTCGACGTCGGCGTCGGCGTCGGCTTCTGTTTCTAGTATGACAAGGACGACGTGGCCAACGACTAGAAAAAAGTTGACGCTCAAATGTTTTTGTCATTAAGATTTTGCCACGTTGCCCTCCAGTTCTGGCCTCCTCCACCTGCCCCTCTGCCATTTACCAGTCAACTGGGGCCCCGCTCTGTCATTCTACGCTTTGTGCTAACGGATTTGTCAAAGGCATTAAGACGAAATCTCGCGCAAACTGGGCATCAATCATGGAAACACACACACACACACTCATACATATACACGAAGCAAGATGTAGAAGAAGAAAATAAGGAGGAGGAGGAGAAGGAGGAGAAGGAAGAGGAGGAGAACAAGGACAAGCATAAGAACAGAACGCCAGCACACAATGGCTCGTATAGCAAAGGACTTGCCGCCAAAGTATCCATCTTCCAAGCATGGCAATTTTTTGTTCTATTCCTGTCTCTCTCTCTTCCACATACTTGTTCTCTCTCTCTCTCTTTCTGTCTGAGTGTGTGCGTGTGTTGTGTGTACTGTTAGTTGTGAGTGTTTCTGCCACATGCTTAAATCCAAGGTGAACAAAAACTTGGCTTTTAAGCAATCCAAAGGATTTACCCCCGAAAAACAATCAACTTTTGTTAAAGCTCTTTACAAAATATATATATTAAACTTTCATCATTTAATCAAATTTGGGATTAATTCACAAACAAACAGATTTACTTTAAAATGAGGTCGCCAAATGAATCATTAAAATCATTGTCCAATTATTCAACATTAATATTTAAGCCTTAACAAATGTTTATACCTGTGATTCAGTGTCAGGTATGAAGATAAACAGGTTAGAGATTAGAATAGACTTGTTAATTTTAACAATATGCTAAAAGCAATTAATTAACTATACTATCAGAAGAAAGAAGAATTGAATAAGCTTTAGTAAAGAGAATGCGATGATGACAATAATGAAATCTAAGTAGTTAATATTGAGATTTGAAATATACTAATGAGTATTTGGGTAAATAAAGAATAGAAGAGAGAAGAAGAGAAGAGAAACTAGTTGATTCTTTTTACAAACTATTTATTAACAAAATTTATTTGTTCATCAAAAGAAAAATCAATTTTGAAATATTTTTAAATAGACAGAAGCTGTTGGACAAGCAATTCAAATTTGTATCAAAAGAAATTCCAAGCATAACGACAAAACTGCTAAAAGCTTTATTAAATTATTATTCTTTGCCAGTTGACACAGACACAAACACACACTCACACACTCACACACATAATATAATTATAACGTTGTAAAGATGAGTTGCCAAATTGCAGGTTAAATCGTTTAACCATTCAAATATTTTCATACTTTGAAAGTTTATGCTAAAGCGATTATCATATAATTGACAAGTTGAAAACGCTTTGTGTGTGTGTGTGTAGAAGCTAGGGGATGGGTCAATCAGATTGAGAGCTTTATTTTTGATTGACACGCAACTTGACATAGTTATCATCGTTTTGGTTTGCTTTGGTTTATTGTGTTTGCTGTTGTTGCTGTTGTTGCTTGCTTGTTTGTTGACGGTGATATTATGGCTGTGGTTTTGCTGTGCGGTCATTGCGGTCGCCTCTGGGTCGGATTTTGGATTTTGCAGATTTGCAGCGCTTAAATGGAAATTTTCAATTCACTTTGACACTTTATGACAAACTTTGGTTTTGACAAAATACAAAAAAAAAACCAAAAATGGAAGAAAAATGGAAAAAACCAAAGGCGGGGAAAAAAACACCTATGAACTGGACATGAAAGCGGCTTTATTGGCGCATCGAAGTGAGCTTTATGGCAGCTTTAATGCCACAACGCCTGTCAGACGCATTGTCTACCACCTACCACCTACCACCCACTCCTACCCTCCCTCCCCTTTCTGTCCAGCAGTCACCACACTCTCCACGCTCCCTAGCCACAGTACCTTTAACAATCCCCTACCCATTTCAGCAGCCCAATTTCGCAAATGCTGTCAGCAGTTTTTGGCTACCATGTTGTTCTCTATATAAACATCTATACAATTTTACTTATACAGCATACACTGAAAGACAAAAAGAGATAATACACTAATAATAATCAAAATTCTAGGTACATTAAGTTGCTTCGTAGATTAAGTTAATTTTAAATTAGAAACATTGAATGGAAACCAAACATACTAACAATTCTTAAATTTAATAAAAAGTGATATTTTAAAGAGTACCACCATTCAAAGAGTATTTTTTAAAATTAATTAAAAAACTTTTTTAATAAAGATTGATACAAAACAAAAATGATGAAAATCAAGAGTTAGTAAAACTATTTCTTTTAACATTAATGTTTGCAATAACATTCATATTTGTATTTCTTGTAACAGATTATTCTAAACAGACACTTCTTCTTTGAAGGGCATTAAAATGAGGGAATATACATAATTAAGTATGTTAATTACTCCCTTTTAATGAATCTTCATTTAAGCTTTTTAGATTATTTAAATTAACTTAAAATAATATTAATGAAGGTGACGATAGCTTATAGTTAAGACTTGACTTCTTTCAAAATAGTTGAAATATTTAACGTTGAATTTACAAATGCCCTTTTGATGTGAAGAAGCATTATTCAGATTTCGAATTTTCCATAATTGAAGGATATTAATTTTGATTCATTGAAACGTCCTTGACTTTCTCTTAGTGTATATATGTAGTGTATGATTGTGTGTATAAATATGTATATATTTTTGGGTTTTGTCAGCTGCCAGCAGCACTTAAAGCCCAACAAAAAGAGAGGCAACAACAGTGCCAGGCAAGGTGTTAAGCTGCCAGAATCTGGCCTGGAGTCACAGTCCTTGCCTAGCCCATTGGCTTGCAAAATCTGTATTTTTGGGCCTTCCTTGCCTACCATCCTGCCATCCTACCACCTTACTTCTCAACCTCCTGACCTATCCTCTCTCTCTTTCACTGCTGGCCTCATCATTTTGCGAATAAAGTCACGTTTTGCTTATTTAACATTTCGTTGATTTCGCGAGCGAAAAACTGCCCGACAGCAAGTGACGCTTTGCCTATCCCTCCCCGTACCCCCTATACTCCTATCCATCTGGTACCCCTGGTACCCCTGTTACCCCTGATACAATGCCCCACTATGCACAGAGTCGTCCTCCTCTTTTGAGCGCATTTAAAGCCATATGGCTCCTTGATAAATCTGTTTTGATGATTGCTCACACCTATTTGAACAGTTATTCATTTAGTCGCATGGGTGTGAACTCATTTTGCATTTTTACCAACAGCCATGAATAGACTCGAAAATACAAATGAATACTTGTGATACGAGTGATGAATAAGCAGTTAAATAATCTTGCCAAATATCTTTATGAAGAGAATCGTGTTTTCTTTTTGACATTGTTTCTTAATATACCATTTTGAGTACCTTTGAGTATATTCATTGACAAGCTAAAATAGTTCAATGTTTTTCAAATCTGCTTAGTTTAAATTATATTTAATATATTAATCAATTCATCCTCAAGTTTTACCTTAATAAATATCAAGATTAAGATGAATACACTCACTCAGAAACAAATTGAATTCTTTAGTACTCATGTATACAATATATAAAAATTCACAAATGCACTCATGAATTCATTCAAAAATATACTTATTTACACTTATTTTTACAATACTTTACATTTGAATTTTTAGTCGCTTCAAACATTTATGACGAATACACTCACTCACATAAATTGTGTCGCACCTCATTTTCCCTTCCCCACCCCCATCTGGTTCCAAGAACTCTTCTTCGTCTGCTGTTGCCCCGTTGAAGCCGCCACATGCCACATTGAAAACTTTCCCTAAATTTCCCTACATTTGCCTTCAAAATGGGCGTGCGTTGCATGACTTGCGGCGCCATTGTAAAAGTTTTTGGCCAAGTGCTCTTAAGGTGGCCATAAGACGGCTAAAACGGATTTGCTAGCCGATAGAAAACAGAGTGGGAGATGAGTAAAGAGAAGGGCAGAGAAACCGAGTGAGAGACGGAGAGAGAGAGAATATAACTTCGACTTATTTCTACACTTACAAAAAGGCTCAAGTCTAAACTTTATATTTTTTAGAATCTTAATAATCTTAATTTCTTAATGTAAGTAAAAAAGCCTTAAAATTTGAAGATAATTACACATTTATTAAGATGTTCATGAGTTCATCTATTTATTATACAATTTTCAGGATGTTTAGGTCTATTTTCTCACCCTATCGTCAACCTTAAATACCAGATAAATTTATAGATAAGAAAACAAAATTTTAAAATCTATCTAGACTGCAATGTTTGCGGCAATTTGAACTGTTGTCTTCAATATATTATTATGAATATATTATATTATGATAAAAGACACTGATATCTATTGAAACAATTGTATATTGAGATTACTTCTCATATTTGTTCGTTACCGTTTTTGATATTGAGATCATTGCGAAATTTCATTGAGGTTCATTTAAATAACAGAAATAATATAAAAAAGTTGTAATCTTAATTAAAAAATTTGTGCCAATGAAAATATAAGAATTTTTTGGATATTCTTAGTAAGAATTTGGTCTTAAGTGAAGATATAACCAAGATGTCTTTTCTGTACTTTAAGAAATTTGGTTTTACACCTTCCTTTTGGTCAGTGTAAGGACGAGGACTAAACAATGAACTTTTAAAGCGCCTCCTGTGGCTCACCGCATCCCATGCATGTATGTGAGACTGTGTGTGTGTGTGTGGGTGTGTGTGAATGGGCAAGTGCTGTGGCAAGTGTTGTAAAGAGGCAATCGAGCGGCAGCTTTCAGTTTGATCCTGAATCCTGATGTGTGTGTGCCATGTGCCTTTTCGGCCAGTCGACACAACATTTCACTGTTTTAATTTTCGCTACATTTTGTTTCATTTCTTTCATTTCCTTTTCATTCCTTTTCATTTTTTTTCGCCTGCAAATTGCGTACGGGCACATAGATAAATACATAATAACAATGGACGCACAACAGCAACAACGACAGCAACAACAACAACAACAACTACAAATATTATGGCCAGGACAATCAAAAGTGGCAACCACAAGACCAAAACAAAACAAAGCCGAACAAAACGGCCGTTGGCCAGCGGCAAAACACAGGCAACAAAATGATGAGGAATACGAATACTTATTCAAAGCGCTGTAGAGAAGAGGGTGACGAGACGTGGACAAGGGAGAGGGAGAGGGAATAGGCAAAGAAGTGAGGAGTGAAATTGAAAGGCTGAAGAAGGAGGGACAAGAGAGAAAAGCTGGCTCGTTGGCTGGTTGGCTGGTTGACTGGAGTGAGAGCTCGTCTGGTCGGTAATTTGGCCATTTTTGTGTTGGCCAACACACACACACACACACACACATGCATATATGACACAACACAAACAAGTAACACACACACACACACACAATAAATAACTCAATTGCAAGCTATTTGCTTGAAAAGTTTTACCCAACTGGCTGCCCATTTGCAACAGACTTTTACAGCCTATTGCCCTTCCCTCCCGTCGTCACCCCATTCCCCTCTGACCATGGGCCAAAAGACGTTTGTTGGGCATGCAAAATAGTTGAAAAATTTAAATAATGTCGACAACGTTGTGGGCCAAATAATTCATTAAAAGAATATCAAGTGTTAAAATTCACACAATTTATAAAATACAAAAGGAAAGATGCCAATGGCGTCTCCCCACCCCCATCTTTCTTCCCCTCCCCTCTCTCTCTGTGTTTGTAGGTGAATGTGTGACTGTATGTTTGTTTGTATATGTGTGTGTAAACTGAGAGCTGTGGCCTCCATTTGCACTCCGGGGCATTTGTACACAATTTTTGAGCTTCAGTTTTTTTTTTACGGACCAAAAGTTTTGCGCATTGCGAAATATTCTGCTCCCCATTGGTAATTGAGAATTAAGTGCCCGAAGAGTGTCCGATGCTGTTATCGATAAGCGGCTTCTACTCTATATGGCATAGAATACCTTGCGGGGCCATCATATTAGACAGACAGCAAAGTGCTGTGGATATATTGTATATGCCAATAGAATCAGACAACAATGATTATACAGAGGTATTGGGATCTTCTACTTGAATTAAGATGGAGGACACACCTTATATTGTTATCGATGAATCCAACTGCCATTGGAAATATGACAAAATATGATAAAATATTGCACCTCAAAAAATCTATTCATTTTTAAACCCTGTACTTTAAAAAAGTACAAATGGGTCTATTACGTTTGTGCAAATGTGCGTAACAGGCAGAAGGAGGCGTGGCAGACCCCATAAAGTATATATATTCTTGATCAGCATCGACAGCCGAGTCGATATAGCCATGTCCGTCTGTCTGTCTGTCTGTCTGTCTGTCTGTCCGTCCGTCTGTCTGTCCCTTTTTGTGTCACCTAGATCTCAGAGACTATAAGAGCTAGAGACACCAAAATTAGCATGTAGATTCATCTATGGCTCAAGTTGATCAAGTTTGTTTTAGTTTTTTGTCAACGTTAGCGTATTGATTCTTTGTACATATAATATACACTATGGTCCGAACCTATCCTGAAAATTCCATTCAAATCGGATGGTAAACGCGGAAGCTATTCAACTAACAATGTTACGGGCAAAAGGAAGAAGAAGAGACGCTAGCGCCCTCTGTGCTTATCATATGAACCATCTTCGTAGTGGCGCCATCTACTGGAATTTATTAAAATTGAAACAATCTACAGTGAACGCTTTGCACTCAAAAAGTATAGGGTCTCTTACTGTCGAGCTTGCTCCACCGTAGCTTAATGCATTTTTTTATATATTAAATATAATTATTTCAATTGAAACTTTTATATATTGATATTGGAAGTTCAAATACTAACTAATTAAGATATCCTGATGCAATCCATAAATTCTATAGCATGATATTTGTACAGAAATCTGGCAGGCAATTGAAAAACTTCATTACACAATGGTAATTATTTATTTTGAAACCTCTCACAGATGCTGGACATGTTAAGAATAATATTCAGGTGTTGTTATCTAGGTTGAAGACAAACTGAAGCTAATTTGTAATAAAGTTGATGTACATAGATTTGACTTGAATGGTATTAGTATTTATATCGGGAACAGTCTGGGGAACAAATCTGTGCGCAAATCGTCGCCGTGCATGGCATGCAAAATTTACAGAGTGTCCTGGGGACATAGTCAAATGGCAAATGGCAAAAGGGAAATGCCAAAGGGCAAATAGATGAGATGCACAAAGTACTGAAAATGTGAGAAATGTACTTGATGGTCTGGTATTTTGGTGTTCAGCACTCGGTACACGGTACTCGGTACTCGGTACCGGGTACTTGGTACTCGGTAGTTACAACTCAGTAGTCGGTAGCTAGTCGCTATTTGCATTCGGCATGTGCAAATGCGATGTTATCGCGACGCTGTCTGAATGTGACACGTACATGTGCTAATTCAAACTTACACACATAGATAAACACACACACAGATGATGCCCACAGTTACAGTTAGTCAGACAGACAGATAGATACGTTCGGTAGTTGAGTAACTCACTAACTCAAATGCAGACACGTAAGCATATGGAAGAAAGAAATGAGTGCGCATATTGCGCATACGACGCGTTGCACACACAGCATATTATCATGACTTATTATTATTAATATATATTGCAGCTGCTTAAGCTGTGCAGCTCTTTATTATAATTTACTGACTACATTTAAATATAATTAAACAAAATCTATGTGCATATTACGTATACGTATACGCATTAGCGTTAGTTAGAGTTGAAGATACTTAATTTGGAAAGAATCTTAATTATCAGTTGTTAAGTGACAGTTGTGCTCTTTAGTGAAAAATGTTAACTCAAAGACAATTTGTATTAACTTACTTGCCAAAAACACCTCGTTTATCAGCGTTAAATAATCAAAGTGGCAATAATTTAGTCATGGGACGAACTTTCCCAACTGACATAAAAATTCTAATAGATAGTATGCCAAATAGAATATTTTTGTAACTAGAGATGTTAAAGATTCTCCAAAAAAGCAGAAAAAATACCTGAAAGTATATAATGGAAAGAGACAAGAACGTAGGCTTTCATAAGGAATCTCTGCAGTTGATGTTCATCTAGGACACAACTTTGTTACAAATCGAATATCGACAGGCAATCGAAGTTAATAAAAGCCAAGTCAGTTTGTATATGGCAAATATCTAAAAGACAACTTGAAGTGCTTGGTATTGGATTGGATTCACATGAAGGTTTTAGCTTAAAGCCGAAGCCGATGCCTTAGAAGGAAGTCAAGGAAATTCTACGGTTTCATCTTTGGCTTTTGAGTGCATTCCTTGTCTAAGGCAAAAAGCTGTTGGTGTTTCCGTTATGAGGTCATCAATTTGTTGTCGTTGTATGTAGTTTTTGCTCGCATCATGAAAATCATCATCACCATCATCACCATCATCATCATCATCATCATCATCATCATGCTTACCTGCTGCTCGACTGTCAATTGCAAAGCATTGGATTCCCTATCTCTATAAATGTAATCATCACATCACAGTCGCTATCTCAGCATCTTTTTTTTTTATCTCTCCTCGTATTTTGTTGTAGCTGTAGTTGTTGTTGTAGTTGAAGTTGTTGTTGTAGTTCTACTTGTTGTTCTTATCTGCTTTAAATGAATTTTATTTGTATGTTGCGTTGCGCTGCACATGACAAATGTGATGAGCGCCTAAAGAGGAAGACACCGCCGTCATCTAACATTCTCTGCTATTCTCTCATTCATCCCATTCCCACTACTACATTTCCCCAACTCCTATAATAGTAGAGATTCCATCACTTCCTCTTCATCCTCATCTGCTGCTCTTGCTCTCCTGTTTGTGGTACGTGAGCGCACGTCGCTTTCTGAAAATTGAGTATACGACATGTTGTACGGCATTGTCGTCGCTTGACGTTCACTAAGTAAAGACCTGGCAATACGCCAGATCTTCCCATCTACCCATCTCTCTCTATCTCTTTGGTTCCATCTCGCTTCTGTCTCGCTTCTCTGCTCGCATTAATTATTGTAATTAGAAAATTTTTCAGGCTCTGCTGAGTCAAGTGCGCCGCGTTGGCATTCAAAATGCTTTTGTTTTCAATTTTCGCAGTGCGGCCATCAGTCAGGACAAAGTTTAGTTGAGAGTTCGTTAAGAAAACTGCTTTTAATTTTATGTTAAATTAACCCTTAAATAACACTGCCAAACACACACACACACACACACACACACACACTTACATACATATATCCACCTATACATTTGCTCAATCAACTCAGTCAAACAATGTGCAAATACATTTTCAAGTAACTCACAGCAAACATCAAGTGAAGTTGTCTTTGTGCTGCTGTCGCCTTTTGTTGTTGTTGTTGTCGCAGCTCAAATTTCAAATTGCTTACTTAAAGCAATAAAGACGCAGCAACACTCAAACACACACACACAAACACACGCACATCCAGACACACACACACACATTCATGAAGCACTCAGCCAAAAACTGCGCCCGATAAAGCACCACAAGAAAAAAAGAAAAAAAAAATAGAAGAAGAAACAAGAAAACGGCAAAAGAAAAGAAAGCAATGAAAGCAAAGTAAAAAGCAAATGACAACAAACATACTAACTGTACAACTGAGTGGCAGTCACTTCTCTTCCTCTTCCTATTCCACTTATTCTTCATCATCAGCTGCCACTGTCTTATTCCCTCTCTCTTTCACACTGTCTCTGTCTTTGTCTCTTCTGCTTCATCTTGTTGCCTTGTTGACGAAAATTTGAAAGCACTTTTTGAGGCTCGTTTTTGGTTCACATCTTCTTCTTCGTCTTCTTCGTTACCCTAACCAAGTCAGAGTCCAATGCCATTTCTCAGTCTCATTCTCTTCGACTCAATAACTGTCTCCATCTCTGTCTCCATCTCTGTTGCTGTCTCTTTCACTGTCTCACTGCTGTCTCTATCTCATTCTCAGTTTTAGTCTCTTGGTGTCGCTTTTAATGTCGTTGCCTGTTTTCAGTTGTTGTTAACGTTTTGTTTTTGCCTGTTTCTTTTGATTTTTGTTTTTTTTTGGGCCACTTTCTTATGCTCTTTACAATAATAAATGTTACAATTTCGTGAGCTTGTTGTTGTTGTTGTTGATGCAGCGCGTAAATATTGTTTTAAATTTCGTACAGGCCGGCAGGCAAAATACAAAATGTATCTAAGGACACAGAGACAAAGCCAAAGTTAAAAGACAGCAACTACAAAAAGAACAATATATTGTATGAACTATGTGAGAGGGGAACCCGTAGATAAATGAACTTAGTTGCCAGTGCGTGTGCTTTTGGCCAACAAACAGAGAGGATGAGCTGAATGAGGCGTGCCAGCAGTTAATAGTCTACGGCCAAAAGCAGCAGTCAGAGGCGTCGAAGATGCGGAGGGTGGGGGGAGCCTGAAGTTGAAGCTGTGTCTTGGGAGGGGTAAGTAAAAGTTTTTGATTTGTGTATGTTCAACATACACATTTAAACACACACAGACACATATAGAGAGATAGAGACACACACACACATACACAGTGAAAGTAACAACTTTCATTTCAATTTTGGGGGGCAGACCAGAGAGAGAGAGAGAGAAAAGGAGCCCAATTTTGTGGATGCCACAACTATAAATATGCAAAAGAAAAACGAAAAAAAGAAAAGAACAAGCAACCAAATATCAATGAGTTTGCCTAGCCATAAATTCACAGACTAATATTTACTCTTATGAAACCTTAATTAAACATGCTGAATACGATAACAATTTGTAAGAAGTTTACACTAATGTAGACATATAAATATTAATAAGTGTAAATACAAAAAAGAAACAATCTAATGTTAATCTATCTAAATTAACATTCGTTTAGTTTCAAAGTCCACTTTTATGCCTCTCTCGCATTTAAATATATGTAACGTACTTATATCTTCTACGAATTCAGGAAATGTAAATGTTAATTTTCTCTTAATGGCCAACAATAGTATCGCGATACTATCGCAGGCATAGAAATAAAAGCATGCTCTTAAATTCCAACAGAAATACAGTGTACAGTGGGACAAGGCTATATCAACTAGTCTCTTTTAAGGCTCTTACATAAATTTGCATAGCTTTATAGCGAATAAATTTTTATATACACACAGAGCTTATGGAGAGTAATCAATGGGGAACGCAACAAGTCGAATCTGCAATACCCTTCAAAATATATAAATGAACTGAAATGAAAACAAGCTCAAGTTAAATCTTTATTACAATGTTGTGTAAGAACTTAATGAACGGCTTTTCGTTTGGGGGGCTAAGAGACAAAGAGACAGAGGAGGGCTGGGTTGGTTACTTACTTACAAGACAGGCAATACCCTAAGCTGATCAGGAATTAATACCCTTTTGTGTACTTATGAATGTAAGTAGATGCCTGACAGAGTTCACAACGCAGGGCATAACAATTTCTCTTAACAAGAGTATAAAAAGTAAAGCAGCAAACGCAAACGCAAACGGCAACGAGACTAGGACAAGTCAAAACGTTTTGCCTCACACACACACACACACACACACACATAGACAGACCCACAAAGTATAGCCAAGGTTGAGAGAGAGGTGGAGAGGTGGGTTGGTAGAAGGGGAGGCCTTTTGTTTTCTAAGGCTTATCTTCATAATGTGAACGTCGCCGTTGCCGTTGTCTCTGCTGCCGTCTCTTTTGCTCATTGTAAAAGTAACTGATAGCAGGCTACAACTTTTGCTAGGGCACACACACTCACACACACTCACACACACTTACACACACATAGATAGATGGATACATATTCATATGTGCTCTCGTATTTTGTAGCATACTTTTGTGCGCCAGCAACTTTAATGAAACGCTAAAGCACAAAACTTTCGCTTTACGTTTTGCGGCCTGATAAAATGCCTGCATCAGTATATTTATCGCACATAGCCACACTAGCACACACACACACACACACTAGCACACACACACACACACACTAACACACATCCCCAATCATCCCCAATCACCCACACACACCCACACACATCTATGCTGCTGGCGGCTGCATTAGACAGCAATCCCCAAAAAAACCCATGTCCATATCCATGTCCACTTCCTGCCCATAGATTTTAGCATAGATATTTCGTGCGGATCTCTGATTATCACCAAATGGCTTAATCGTTACTCTGTTCTGTTTTCTTTTCCTCCCTCTTCCTCTCTCTCTCTCTACCACTCTAAAGCATTCATTTTCTCTCGCTGAGCTTTTGATTTGTGCCAATTTGAATCGTTGCAAGTTGCACCACGATGTGTGGCAACACCATGTGTTAACCAAAAATACGAAAAATAATACTGATATGAAAATTTCTTATATGCCTCAAACTAATACTAAATAAGAAAGAAAATGTAACTAGCAACATAACAATGGCAATCAAATAATGGCTGTATACAATAGTTTTCATTTGATATAAACTAAATGAAATGTATCAAAAGAAGTCACATTTCAATTTCTTCGAAAACTTCTCACTTATAAGATTTTATTAAATTATTTTGTTTATAGGACTTATTTTTAATGCTCCAGCTAGTTTAATATTATTTTGCATATAGCCAAAAAAATACTAGTCGATTAACTTGAAGAAAATAAAAATTTGTAATCATTCTTTTCTTCCTTTTTTTAAACTTAAAGTTAAAGGTTAAGTTAAGTTAAAGTTAAAGTTAAAGTTAAAGTTACAGGTAGTAAATTCATTTTTGAATTTTTTATGTATCATCAATAAAAGTTCTTAAAATCATAACTTTACTATTTGTTAGGCAATTTTCAAAAATTATTTAAATAAAACTGCTAAACATTTCCAATCAACCCAAAAAAGTTTAATTTTGTTCGCTTGTATAATATACAAAAAAACAAACCATACAATGCAGTAGTGCCACAGGGAGTGAAAAAACATTGTGCAAAAATATAAAATTAATTACCTAAAGCTTAGAAAATTGCAACTAAAATTTTGTTCCAATGAACTTGTTGTTCTTTGTTTAATCAAAAATAGCCACAGTCTAGACAACAACAAAAAATTATTAAATTTAAAAATTTACTTTTTGAAAACCATCAAAGAGAGCAGACGAGAGAAAGGATAAGAGTAAGAAGAAAAATAGCATAAAATGCCATTCGAAATTCTTGCAAAAGTTTTGCACAACCGCAAAACAATGCAACGGCAGCTGATGCGGCTCAGAAAATGGAAGAACATGCACATGCACCGTTGTGGCAAGCACCTTTACTTCTTACAACCCTCTGCTCCCCCCCCCTCCGCTCCACACCCCATCTGTTACCCTTAAGCCCTACTTTTAGATTTACTTTGCCGGACTTGGCGCCTTTGGAATTCTTCCGCTTAAAAACTTTTAACGCACAAGTCGCGAACACAACACAAGAGGGGGCAACAAAGAGGCTGGGAATAACTAGGTGCAAAGGGGTGGGGGGTAGGCAGTCAGTCAGCTTAGTGTGGCAAACAAAAGCCCGTCACAAGTTACAACTAGCGACAAACAGACAAAAGGACAGGACAACAGGTGAAGAACAGACGACGGACGCTCATTCATTCAACGCTTAATGCGACTCTAAGCCTTCTCGGTCGCTGCTAACGTCGACGCCGACGTCGCAGTCGCAGTCGCAGTTGAAGTCGATGTCGAGGACTGCATTAGCATTAGCCAGTGGCCGCCGCCAGCTCTTGCAACACTTAGGAAATTGAATTTCCCTAGTACCAAGTTGCAAGCTGTTGGCAACTGTTGGCAGCAAAAAAGCCAGAACAGATTGTGGCAAGGTGGCAACAACAACAACAGCCCAAAATGCGTGCGAACAAGTTGCAAACTTTAAACGCTTTTCAGTGCGTTGAATGCCGCTTGTCGTTGCAATTTGCTGATATGGCAAAAACAAAAAAAAGAGAAGCGAAGCGAGCGAAACAGAGAGGGAGAGAGAGAGAGAGACAGAGAGAGAGAATGCGATTCGAGCTTATCTCTGGCCAAAATGTTGACCAGGCGAACCAAAGGGGGCCACAGGACGTTGCATGCCACATCAAAAGTCACTCAGCGCCCCGGCGAATGAAAATTATTTTAAAACTGTCTTCAAGTTGCCTGTCAACGTGATTGCCGTGAGGGGGTCGCCGTCAGAGGGTTATCTTTCTTCCTTTACTTGTTTTTCGTTGTTTTTTTTTGCTTTTGTTTCAGCTTCGTTTTCTTTTTTATTTTTATTTTCATTTTCATTTTCATTTTTTTTAAATGTGAGATTTTGTGGGCGTGCAGGATACGTGCCGATCCTGATGTGGCATTGCCCCCAACCAAACGTCGCATCGCTTCGCTTAATTCCCTTTTCGTTTTGCCTTATAATTGTATTTATTTTCATTATTTTAAGCTCTCGCGTCCTGTGCACGTTGCGACAAATTGAATTTGAAATTGAAAACCAAAAAAAAAAAATGAAATGCAAAAAAACAACATTTATAAAATCCCTGAATTCAATGTGACAAATTGTTGAAACTGAAATATATCCTGCATATGGGAACATTAAGGTGAGATCGACACACAAAACATTGCAGCCAATTAAGAGAACTCCAGACAAAGGTTTCCAGCTCTAAAAGTCCTAAATTGTTAGTTTAGTTTCTGCAAATTTAATTTAATATACATATATTTGGTAAGAATATGTATAAATACTATTATTTATCTCTTCATGTAGCTTATTGATTAAGAGATCTGAAAGATGTAGCAATAAGTAATATACATATAGCAATAAGTAATATACACATAGCAATAAGTAATATACACATAGCAATAAGTAATATACACATAGCAATAAGTAATACACTCATAGCAATAAGTAATATACACATAGCGATAAGTAATACATATATGTACCAATACACTCATAGCAATAAGTAATTCACAGCTCAGAATCTGAGAAAAAGAGCTTCCCTATCGTATCAGAAATCCACACTGATTGTTTTATAAAAGAAACATATTTCAATAACAATGTTTATAAATATTACTCAGATTTCATTAGAGAAATTAAGCTTCAACTTATTTTGTAGCTCATTGATTAAGAGAACTGCAAAACGAGATAGTTCAAAATAGTAAAAGTTTTTTAATTAGTAGTTTTAATAAATACTTTCTCTTACGTGTAAAATAATATTAATAGCTACAGAAGCTGAGAAAAAACAATTGCTAAAATTGCCCATAAACTTAATAGAATACTTTTAGGACCTACCGATTGACGTATTATAAACCAACTTCTGGAATAAATAGAATGTTAACTCTACTAGATGCCTTCTTACTTTGCAGGGTATTCCACATAAATGAATACAAAAGAATATACAATGACCACATGTGTGTTAAAAATAGAAATGCAATCAATTGAAAGGGAAGCAAAATGCAGAATACTTCACAGCTGTGGGCGTGTCACAGCCCACAATGTTTATTGTTTTCATCCCTTTGGTAGTTATATGTACTACGCAGAATTCCAATTAGTTGGTATTCTAAAAATACTTAAAGAATTGAGTTATGCGATATTTCAATTTCTGCAGTTGCAGTTCTTATACCAAGAATTTTAAAAATACTTTTGGCATTTGAGTTTCTACAGCTTCGGGTTGTTGATGGTGATGGTGTTGATGATGTGGGAGTGACACTGTGATTGATTTCTGCTGCTGCAAGGACACAACCACATCAGCATCTGCTGTCAGCTGCTCTCTCTCTCTCTCTCTCTCTCTCTCAGTCTCTATCTATCTCTATCTCTTTCCTGTGTAGTGCTCAAGGACAAAGTCTCGTTCAAATTGGCGGCTTGCATAACGCAACGCAAAAAGGCGTCAGGACAAGCGTCAGTGTCGGCGGCCTGGCTAATTGGACGCTTAACAACATGGCCAAGCAGGAGATGGGTGGATGGGAGTAAACAGTTAACAGTCCGCAGGACATGGCTTCATTGCCAGTCAATAGGCTCTGGCCAGGCCAAGGCGTGCCCAAATAAGTATGCTAAGCTCTTGGGCAGCAAAAAGTAATTATTTTTGATTTATGACTGGCGAGCGAAACGGCTGCATCAAGAGTTCTCCTCCAGCTCTCTCTCTCTCTTAGTCACCCTGCCTACAGAATGGTGACTAGAGACTAGCGACTGGTAACTGCTTGGTCCCGACTCCCCGGTTGGTCCACGTCATTTGCGAACGATGTCAACGCATGCATAAAACATGCTCCCAAAATCCCCACCGTAAACTTATGACAGACAACAGCACGCGACATCCAACTTACAACTATGCAAATTGCGAGCTTTTAGCTGGCACAAAGCAAAGCCAGCTGAGGGGGAAACTGCTACAAATATTCATAAGTGCCAGGTAGACACACAACAACAACAACAACAACAACAACAACAACAACAGCAACGACAACAACAACCATGCGGAAGTTGATATCGCATTATAAATTACATACATGAGCGAGGGCGAGACAACGCTGCGTATGCGTAATGTGACGATAGGCAGAAACTATTTTAATTATTGTCGCATAAAATGCGGCAACAAAGTTGCAGCTTAACTGCAGACTGCCGACTGCAACACCACAGAGACTCCTGCAGTCTCTGCGAGCACGGGGTTAAGGGACATTCTCAGCTGACTCTTGCGCATTGCAATTTGAAGCTTAAAATGTTGCATGTTTATGCGCGAAAAAGTAGGCAACATTTTTTGGCACAAAATCCACCGTCAAGCGTCTGAAAGCATTGCAATGGAAAGCGAAAAGTTAACACAGTTATAATTCAACAGATATTAATTAATTATAACAATTCCAAAGTTGCAAATTAATTTCGTTTTTTAATTGGAAGTTGAAGTTAAGAGTTTTATAAAACAGAGTTGATAGAACTTTAATGCGAAAATTGTCACTTTGGTTATTTAATAAGAGCTTAGTTTCAAAAAAGCAGTTAAAAGTCATTTTAAAAGTTACGCAAACAGGTCTAATAAATATTTTATTTACTGAAATTTAATATTTACAACAATTTTATAGTCACAATGCATAAAATCAATCAGCTTCCCGATTATTTTTATCTTATTCGTTTTTTAATGATCAACAAATGATACTAATTCATCATATTGTTCAAGAATGTAAGAATAAAGATAATTAAGTCGAAAACGAACTTCAAACCTATCATAAAATGCAATTATATTCAAAGAACTTCAAACCTATCATAAATTTCAAATATATTTAAAGATTAGTAAAGTTTCTTTTACTTCAATATAATAGACTCAATAACAGACTGTTAAGCATAACATTATGTTAACAGCAACAAGGAGCTCGAAATAACAAATGTAAATATAAATGCGAGAATGTTTGGAATAATATGCAACGTAGATAAATAATCGATTATAAAGGTAAACCTAATCTGCATATATCATGCAAAAATATCGCAATGATAGTTAATATAACAGAAATTGTTGGTAAATTTATGCGAATATATTTTTAAAGGGTTCAAGGGGGCTACAAAAAAAAGGGGCCAGATCGTGTATGAAAAGCAAACAAAGTGTGGCATGTGGCAATAACGAAAGCGACTGAAAAATGACATTTGATCGATAAGAAAGATTAAACAGCGCAACCCGAGCACACACACATACAAACACACACACACATAGAGATGTTTGTAAGAGGGTTGCAAATGGGTTGGTGATGTAGAAAAGGATAGAAAGAGGGATAAGGGGAGGTCTGAGTGATATACGAGCTTGTGCACCTGTTTGTGTCAGTCGCCAGCTGAGAGGCACCAACTCAGAATCCCAGTTAGCAGTGGCAAAGTAAATAAAAATCCAACTAAATTGAATTTCGCAACACATTTCGTACGATATTTTTGCATATGCCAACAGCCACGCCCATTTCACACACAGCACACAACACAACACAGTAACAGTTGCCATTTTGTTTGTTGCTGTTTGTATTTTTTTTGCTCTATATTTTATGAAATCGTTTTTTGTTGTTCTTTTTTTTTTTTTTTTTAATTTATCGACATATGAAAATCTACAACTCTTTGTTGCTGCTGTTGACTTTGAATGCAAATTTTTGTTGGTCAGCTGAGTTTTTGAGTACCATTTGGTCAGCAGTACCCTTGGACACCCTTTGGATACCGATGGGTACCGATGGGTACCTCTGTGTATCCTACAACCCCTCTCCCCCACCCGCTCTTTGAGCATACACTGTCCGTCAGGAGTCTTTGAAAACCGCAAACTTGCCGAGATTGAAAGCAATTTCAGGCTGCCATATGCCATCGGGGCCAGAAGCATTGTGACCCATATGGTGGAGAAAAACTTAGGCAAAGGGAGAAGAGAGAGGGGAGAAAGAGATGGAAAGAGAGGGGAAGAGTAAAGGGGAGTCAACTGGCATCTCTTGGGAGCGACTCATATTTCATGGGGTGCGCTGACAGCTCCCCAAGCAATTGGCGTATAGCTGTTTAAAAATTCCAAAGAAAAATGCGTTAACAGCAAATGAGTCGCACCTGCCAGAGAGACAGAGACAGAGAGAGAGAGTCAGAGAGTGAGAGAGAGTATGAGAGTTAAGGTGTCATGGAAGAGCATAGAGGGGAATTCATTGAATAAATGCATGAAATGAATGAGTAAATAACTGGAATGACTAACTGCGGTGCTTAGTCGTCTCAGGCGGCGACTCAAGCCTCGATTTTGCAAATTACGAGAAGAAAACGAAGCAGACTCAGCTGAAAAAGCAGCTCATCTGAACGGGGGTAGGGGAAAAGGGAGTGGGAATGGGAAAAAGGGACAAGCAAAAAGGTGTGAAAATGGCAGCTTGAGGAAGCACTTCACTGTGTGTGGTTCACATGCCAGCACCAATACAAACACAAGCAAAGCCACACACACACACACACGTACTCACACACGCACATACCAACACATAAACACACACACACCCAAACACAGAAGGCCTGCCAGGCAAATGGCATTATCAAAATTTACATACAAGCATATCCTGATTATCCTTTAAGCATGAATTATTGAAAGCGTAAATACCGCCAGAGACGACAGTTGGCAAAGTGGGGGGAAGAAGACGAAAGCAAAAGAAGCTGCAGGAGTTGCTTTTATAATGGCAACAACTCACAACAACTACAGCAACAACAACAACAAATATAACAAGAACAATCACAATACGACAAAAGTTGCGTAGTAGCTTTTTGGGATGAGCCTGAACACAAGGAAGAGGGAGGTAAACTGGCAAGGACGATGGCTTAATTTTCACATGACAAACCGAAAGACAAACTGCGAGACATTTCAATGGAGGTACATTCAGTCGAGGGACAAAGCGCAAGGTATGGGGATAAGGGAAACACAATGGCTACCAAGGCTGGCGGGAGGGGGAGAAAATTCTGAGCTAATGTGAAGAGACGCCAAGTGCGTCTGTATCAACAATGACACGATGAAATGCGAACGAACTGAGTTATTTTTAAGGTATTTCAATCTAAAAGAAAAGATCCTCACAGTTAAACAAACCAATCACATTATCAACTAAATAAAGTCTTTTCCAAATGCAGATGAAATGTGTGTAAACGAAATAAAGATATTGAAAATTATGTGTTGGAATTGGGAATGCTGTGAGATATATAAACATATTTGTAGCATAGATATATTCCCTAAAAACTGAATGAAATCTTCGTAGAAAGCAGATAAAATGTGTGGGAAATTAACTAAGGTATTGAAAACGATAAGATTTATAATGAAATTCCTTTACAAACTAAAATGCAGATACATTTTTTTGTGAAACCAAAAAAGATATCAAAAGTGATGTAATGAAATAGACATTTTCTAATTGAGGCTATATCACTTTATAGACAGATTCAAACATGACTGAAATGGCTACGAAATGTGCAGCTTTAAACAAGTTTAATTAATAGTGATAAAAACATAAAAGAATTCCAAACTATGCAAAGCTGCAAATGTTAAGAATAAAAAGATTGATCAAGGCAGTAGATTGAATGATCAAAGCCGCTGATAATAGGGAAGATTATAGAAGAACTGACTGCTTCCTTTTACTAAAGTCCAATTAAGTGAAGTTTGTGAGCTTCTGAGAGAAAATCTGATTGAATAACAGTCTTAAAGTGAAAGCGAATGGATTTCATTGGTTAAGAGATCATTGTTAGGAAACTACACTTTGAAATTGATTTATTCACAAGGCAGCTGATGGCTTAAGACATTGAGTAGATGCATTACAGATAACCAAATCTCAGAAACAAAATATTCGTATTCACTTTCAAGTTTCAACCTGAGAAAAAGAGAGAGAGAGAGAGTGAGAGATAGATAGGGAAAGAGAGACAGAGAAACAAGTTGAGATTCACATCCGTTTGGGCTTAACGACGCCACAGACACATAAAGATAAAGGACATACATAGAAACACAGAAACACTAAGAGACAAACTCGACAAGTTGAAATCCACTCACTTGGATAAATATGTTTTCAACTGTTTGTATTCATACTTGTACATCCTGCTCTCTCGCTCTTGTTTCGACTCCTGCAGAGTATTGTGAGTGATTGTGAGTGTGTTTGTGTGTGTGTGTTAAAATCCTGTTAAAAGTTTGCCATAAATCCTATTTACATATTTCGTCTTCGTCCACAGTTTCGACTCAACGAGTTGAACGAGTCGCGTCGCCAGAGTTCTTCACATTCCTGACTACTTAGTTTTATATCGGGAGGGGGGGGATGGGGATCAATTGTTTAGGCAAATAAATCATAAGACTTCCTACACAGGTCTAACTCGAGTGACCCCCTTGACCTCAGACAAAGATGAAGAACTGTCTTTTTCTTGGCTTCGTTTGGCTATTGTTGTTGAAGGTTGACCTCGTTTTTCAGTTCATTTCGGCTGGAATTCTTGCAGGATTTAAGTCTGGGGCTGCAGTGTTTCCTTCCTGTTTTCCTTTCTGTGGCCATCCAGCAGCGATTCAGCATTCAATTTCGATTAATGTTTCCAAACGGAACAGCGCATTGTTCTCTTTACCAGCTACCACAGATTCCCGCCGTGCTGCGGCTTTGCTTCATCCTCCTTATCCGTATTGCCACCTCCTTCTTTCGATTTGTTTACCAGTCATCACAAACAAAAACCACGCCCCATTCCCGCCCATGAAACGAGAGAGAGAGAGAGAGAGAGAAGGAGCCAGTTGTGAAACGTAAAGTCATCATCTCGGTCCTAATCCTAAGCCGCCAGTGGGCGCATTTGTTATGCTAAAGATTCACTTTGCATATGCTTTCTTGGAATCATTTCGGCCTTGGCCATATTTTGAATAATTGTCCGCTAACCGAAACTCCCATCCACCGACACTCTACCTCTCTACCTCTCTCTCATCACTCTCCTTCCCCGTCCGGCTGGGCGATTAGATAACTGAAGGTTTTCCCTCAAAGTAAATTGAAACGCCTGCGATTGGCAGCTGCCACGTGGAGTATCTTTAAGATGTATGCTATGCCATAGGCTTTACACCTGATATCTTAATAAATTATATATTTATATTCTCAAGTAAGAGTATAAACGCTGCAAAGGAGAGATATATACCATATATTAGCCTCTAAGAGACTATTTCCAATCGAAATTGAAAATTTTCTTTATGCCATTTGCATTTCACAGGCCTCAGAAAAAAAGCCAATATATGTGTATATATAACATATATGTATATATCGAATATATGTATATAAATTGCTTGTTGTCAGAGGCAGAGACAGCCTGCAGCCAGCAGCCAGCGAATGTAATTGTAATATGTATTTTCATTGTTGTTGTTGTTGCGGGTGTATATCAATTTGAATGTTGCGTATACGCAACGAGCGCCGAGTTTTGAAAAGAAAACGAACGCAAAACAAAAAAAATACTGAAATGTTGGCTTGTAAATCAAATGCGTGTATTCTATACACCCACACCAACACACACCCACACACACACATTCACGTATTCATGTATGCGCTAGCACAGTACTATAGGCAATTTGCCCAATTTTTGGTAACTCAATTAATAACTCAGAAATAAACAAGGGTCTTTGGAATAATTCTTTGCATTGAGGTTAAGATATCAATCAAAAATGAGGCTGAAAAAGTGGGCGTGCAATCACTTTATTTACTTCTTAATACTCAGAAATCAAAATAATATAATAAGAACAAATTTATTACATAGCTGTCGTAAGAAAAAGTGTAATCTAACAAGATTTGTTAACAAAAAATTATCAGCATCAGAATACTGTACCATCTAATTACTTTAGAAACTATCGGTTATTATTTGTAATTTTCTTCAGTCTATCATTTGTTGTTGTTGTTGTTTTAACAACTGTTGCATCAACTCCAAGTAGATCTTGGGTTGACTTTGGCTGTCAACTCTACAAGAATTTACTCTGCGTACAATACTTACAAGTAGGACAATTTGTGCATGTAATTAGTTAGTTGACTTTGGTTGTCAACTCTGCTTGAATTGACACACTGACCAATACACTTGTAAATAGGTAATTTGGCCATGTAAATGGTGCTTTAGTTTTAATTGTTAACATTGCTTGAGTTGACGCTGGTGCAAGTAGTGCATCGACAAATGGGAAAAGTTCCCATAGTACATAGCATTGAGTTTTTGTGGCATGCGCTTAAAAGCACGCAACACTTTTTGGCCAAACTCAATTAGTTGCCATTTTTTAGTGTGTTGCGGAGTGTGTGTGAGTGTGTGTGTGTGTGGCATTTAGTTGTGAGGGGGCAACAAAGTCAAGTGGTCCTTGCTTAGTAACGATAACGGCAACTGTGTTGCTCGCTATAAAAACTGGCCCTCGTCCTCTGGTTCTCGTCCCGTCGTAATTGAAGTTGCAATTGAAGTCGCACTTGAAGTGAAAGCCTCAGTTTCAATTGTGCCACATTGTGTGTGTCTAGGGAACAACACTGACGGCGATTGTCCAAGTATATACACTATCTATATATATATATATATTTATATATATAGAATATATATATATATATATATATACAATCGCTTGTATGACGGCTCCCAAAAGGGGAGTGTGCGTTTCTCCTGAGAGAAGGCGAGGCCACTTAACAAGCAGCAGACAACAACAACAACAACAGTAACAAGAACAACAACAGCGATAACAATAAACACAGTAATAACGAAATACCATAACATTCAACGACAACCGAATATTGTATACCCTAACAACAAAAGGTAGCATCTAGATGTACGTATAAGTGAATTCCAATTTGTTGTGGCCAAAAGATTAGTTTTGGCATCTGGGCCAAATTGTTGGCAGTGGCAGCACAATGTGGTCGACCGTTTAAGGAAAGGGGTATGGGTATGGGTATGAGAATCGGTAAGGGGTAAAGGGAAAGAGAAAGGGTATTGCCAAACGAGGCACAAACCCGCAAAAAGGATGCGGGTTTTGTCTTTTTCACTCCTTTGGTTTGGTCTGCTCTGGTTTTGGCCAATCCGCATTTATGTTAGCGTTTTCCGGCTGAAGGAATATGGATACGGGGGGTGGGGGTGGGACAGCTTACGCAAGTGAAATACACACAACGCTTATTATTTAAAATGTTACCATACTCACACACACACACACACACACTCACACACTGCTACTCTCCCACTCTCACACAAACAGATGCGTCGCAAATCTCAAAATGCTTTCTGTGGCCTTTTCGAGGCATTTTCGATGCTATTAAAAAGTTCGCGAACAGGAAAAGCACCTACAACAACCACAACAAGATGGAAAAGAACAAGAACAAACTGAACTGGAAAAGTAAAAAATAACAGAAGATTTCATTTTATTATGATGATGATTTTGTTGTTGTTGTTGCTTTTTACGCATTTTATGCGTTGTCTCCCAATTCACAGCTTTCGACATGGGGCAGGACAAACGCAGCAAAATTGCAGAGAAAAAGAAACGAGGGCTGCTTCTAAAGTACACAAGCTCCTAATAAAATATATATATATTTGAATACATATATAAATGGACTTAAATGCGATCGATGAAACATAATGATCAGCCAGCCAACAGTATCGATAGACCATCGATAGTAAGCGCATACCTATAACAAAGCTAAACTTTTAATATAGTTATTCGAGTACTAGATAAAGAGATGAATATAAATGTAAAAATATCTAGTAAAATTTTATCATACCTATAACAAAGCTAAACTTTTAATATAGTTATTTGAGTACTAGATAAAGAGATGAATATAAATGTAAAAATATCTAGTAAAATTTTATCATTAATTGGCATAAATTTTACCTTAAAATATCGTTTAATTAGTTAACCAGCAATTGGTATTAAAGATTAATGAATCTAATTGTATAATAATACTTTAGCTGTGACCTGCATTTCTATCGATATGTATATCGATAGTTGTCATAATATTTACACTATTAGCGATAGTATGTGATTTATTCAGAACTAGCAATAATTGGTCTCTCTCTAGAGATTGCCTTGTTCAATTACTGACTCTCTGTACTGTTCACATCGAGTGATCAGTAAGAGACCGATTGAGAGCACGAAGGAAACGGATTTCGTCTCATTCTTTCGGTCTCTTGAGTGAGCAGACCGCAGAGAAATATTTGGTCGAGCATTTTTTGGCAAGCTCTGGATTTATTTCGTTTAACTAATGCTGCTAACGGCCTTTTCCATGTGGAGCTGTCAAGTTAATTGTGCTCACGCACAGGTAGAATTACCTGCCAGCCACAAAACTTCCACTTTGCCTCCTCCTTCCTTTCTCTCCTTCCTCCTGCACTCTCCCACCCACTCTCATTCACTCTCCCTCTCTCTCTCCCTCTCTCTCTGTCTGTCTAGCAGTTTATCTGTAGGGCCTTTTGTTGCTGCTTCCTGCTGGCTGCTTTTGATTTTATTTATTTTTATTGGCCCTCGCGCTTTTTACACATTTTTCATTTCCCTACTCAAAGTTTTTTGTTGCTGTTGTTGCTGCTGTTGTTGTTGTTGTTTTTTGGCTTTTCGTTGTTTTGTGTTGCAGCAATTAAAATTTTTATGAGCAAACAAATTTTCATTTACAACAATAACAACAAAGTGCAATAAAATAATAATAAAAAATCGTGCCAACAACAACATTCGAGTTACAAAAGGAAAAGTGAAAAAGTGCTAATTGGTTAATTGTGCGCATACAGGTAAGTGAAACCAGTTAGCATAAATGTGCCTCTGTGTGTGTCTGTGTGTGTGTGTGTGTGTATGCTAATAGATGTGTGTGAGTATGTCTGTATGAGTGCCTCATTGTAGCTTGTGTCCTGTTCAATAATTCAGCAAACAAAACTGTCGAAACAATAGAAAATATGCAAATGGTGCTCGACTAAAAGATACCCTATCATACAATTTGCAAAGTATTTAGACAAACATATTAAAATACTTTTAGGTGTAATCTTCAAAATATTACTTAAATTCATCACGTCAAATATTGGTATATAATATAAGGAAAGTACGAGATTCTGGAGTGGCTTAAATTGAAACTTTTTTGATCAAATTTTAGAAAAATTGCAAATAATTCATATTTTCTATTAATTGCTTGTACATTCTAAAAAGGTTGCATGGAAAAAACTTTCTGTAATATATTCGAAAAACTTTTATATATCTTTTTTCTGCGAGCTCTAGTTTGTTTATTTTATTTTATTTTTTTTTAAATGAGGAAAAATTTACTGGTTGCCAGTCCCAGCGATCAACAATCTTGAAATTGAATTTCATGCGGATTGTCATATTAACCATGGTTTTATCTACAAATTGTTTTGAGAATTCATTTACGCTAATAAATTTGAGCTGTTTTCTTATAAATTTCGTTCAATTTGCATCTAAATCTAGTTTTATTTAAGCATCACAGTTAAAGAATTCTAAAATACTTTTAATTGGTTGCATTTTATCTATCACAAAATTAAAACATTATGATTGAACAAACATACAAATTTAATCGATTTCCTGTCATCGATTTGTTCTGGTTGTCTTTACAAAAAGTTGAAATAGTAAACTAGTAAAAAAAAGGAAATGGGTCAAAATAAACGTACTAGTTGAAATCTAGACATAAAAGAAATTTAAGAACAGTTTACAGAACTCTCAGGTTTTATAAGAAAGTTATCCTTAACAAGAGTATAAAATTGGAACATGATGTGCCTTTACGAGTCCTTGCTGTTGATGTCGCCCCGTTTAAGGCGTCAGCTGCTGCACTGCGGACAAAAGCATTGACACGCCCAAAAACACAGATACCAGAAGCAGGAGCAGGAGCAGGGACAACGGCAGAAGAATAAGGAGAGAAAGAAGGCAAGAGAGAGAGAGGAGGTAAAGGAGCAGGTGCCCCTTCCCTTGTGCCCATCCAAGCTAGTTGTTAGTTTAAACTGATTTGCAGTGTTTGACATGGCCATAAAAAGCAACGAGAAGGAAGATGGCCAAAAACTAAACGACTCTCTATATGCCATATGATAGAAGGAGAAGGAAAGAGCGAAAAGAGGAGGAAGAGCAAGGGAGATGGGTTTGAAGGAGAGAACAGCTCTGATCAGCGTAGCTCCGTTTAAATGTGTTTTTTCTTTATTCCTTTCGTCGGCTGCCTTCTACACTCTCCATCTCTTTCTCACTCTCGCGTACACACATATCGTACCCCTACCCCCTGAAAGTAGCCCTGGGATTTGCAGAAAGCGCTTGGACTGACGGGGAAAATGGGATGGGATGGGAAAATTCTCAACGCCTGCCGTGTCCTGGTGGTCATTTTACTAATCTCTTCATTTTGCTCAGCGCTGCAAACGTTTTTTCCCATGTTTACAATTTATTTGGCTTGTTGTAGACTCTTTGCTGGTGTTGTTGTTATTTTTATTGTTGTTGCTGTTGTTGTTGTTGTTGTTGTTGTTGTTGTTGCTGTCGTTGGTCATACGCCCCATTGTCCGCATTTGGGTGCCCGGTGCGCCCTTTTGTTTGACCAGAACATTGAACATTGAGCGGCGGGGACAACAACGTGCAGCGTTTCTAATGTTAAGTTCACTCATTCATTCTGGGTCTCCATGACCTCCCCTCCCCCCTTCACCCTTCCCTCTGACAAGCTCGCCACCACCCTCGGAACCGGCTACAACGACAATAGCAACAAGAACAACAACAACAACCAAAGGCAGCCTCATTTTGGGGTCTCAATGTGTTCTCTGCATATTATGTCTCTGCACGTCCTATCCAAGCTGTTTGTTGTCGTTGTTGTTGTTGTCTTTGTTCGACGCGTGGGCGTGACGGTGGAGGCGGAGGCGGAGGCGGAGAAGACAACAATTAAGTAAAACGATTAATATGCAAAGTAGTCAACGCCAATGTGCCATGAAATTTGTTGTTATCCATTGAAAGCTGAGCTGAAATTCTTTGGAAAGGACATGCTCTGTCCTAGCGATAACGGTTCAATAACGAATTTATCGTTAGACAAATGCAAATGTTTAGTTGAATATAACAACAACAACAACAAAAAGTGGATTTAAATATTTAGAACTTTGCAAATGCTTAAAGTAAGTCAACAGTTGACTAAACATACAACTAAAACAAGGGAATAATGTAAATTTACTGAATTAATTTACATTTAAAATTACCAAGTTAAATCTATAGTTCATACTGTGCTTAAGAAAAATTAACAATTATAAATAGTAACAATTTAGTATTTTAAATGAAAACTATTCTCAATACGGATATTCCAACAATTCCATGAATTCCATTTTTATTTCTTTTTATCTTTAAATCATTTCGAATCATACTTCTTAGAGAAAGTCCAAGCATTTCTATGAATCAAACAATAAGCTGCATTTTTTCAAACAAACTACGTTTCAGGTGAATCTTGTTACAAACTGAAATGAATTATTAAAAATTCTACTAATAAGAATTAGCTCTCAAAGTTGAAAAAGTTATACAAATCATAAAAATCCTTGTAAATCAGATTACAATAAATTCCGAGTCATTTTTGCAGTTGCACAAATTTCTATGCCATCAGCAGCAAAATAAGAAATATATCATTAGGCCCAACAGTAAAATACCCTGTGAAAGTAAAAGCTCAACGACTCAGCTCGTCTCTCTGGTCAAGAATATACTTCATGGATTCTGCCATGCCTCCTTATGCCTGTTTTGAACAACAGGGTATAAAAATAAAGTCCACTCGTGCATTTGAATGCACCTTGAGAATGCAATTATAAACAAATTGCAGAGGTAGATTTTCTATTTAAAGATTCACTTCAAAGGTTAGCAACAAGAATTGGAATCATAAAAAAGATAAACTGCTCTTCCTTTGAACAAAATATAAGTATAGAAAATAAATTATGAACAAAATAAAAAAAAAGTAATCTAATAATCTTTTTTTTCAAAGAGGTAACCATCAGCAATTTAAATTAAAGGAAAAATATATTCTTTTTGTTATTTAAATTATAAATAAACATATTTAACTATCAGAAAATAACCTTAGAGAAAATTGGTGTATTCGGAAGACAAATTATATAAGCTTTAGCAAATAAATACATAAAATACACGCTGTTTGAAAAAAAATGCCATTTCAAGTCTAGCAATTACTTTTAGGTATAACTTGGGTGTATCTATGTTTCCTAATAATAGTCCACATGTGCTCTACTATTTAAAGAGCATTTTAAGTTATTGTATTGAAAAATTGTTCGATGCTGTGCAAAGTTGTAAACATTTTAGTTGCATCAATTCTTGTATACTAAGTAAACAAATGGAATTTTGCAGAGTTCCTAGAGCTCGCTTACAAGAAGAGGAGATTGAGAGAACGAAGAAGAAGGAGGAGCGGGGAACTATTCTATGGCTTTTATTGGTGCATGTGTGTGTGTGTGTGTGTGTTGTAATCCATTAATATTTGTTTAATCTGCAATTGCCATTACGAGTAGATACAAGTAATTCATGTCAAATCTTTTGGGGCAATTCATGATTTAATCTCGTTCGTTTAATTTCTATGCACAAATCTATGTAACTGGGCGTGGTTGCGTTTGTTATTACGGTCACAGTTCTTGACCCCACACACACACACACACAAACACCCACAGGGACAATAAGAGAGAGGGAGTAGAAGAGTGTGTGAGTGTGTGTGTGTGTGCAATGGTTTTGTTTGCTTCTGGCATTGTTGTTGCATTTAATTAAAACCCTAAAATGTAGGCACATGATTGTACGAATAGTTGCCAGAGTGGCTTGATAAGCCAAAAGGGGAGAAGTGGTGTGTGTGTGTGTGTGTGCAGTTGTACTAGGGGAAATTGGAAAACCAACAACAAAAATAAATAAATGTGGAGCTGTGCTGCCATTTTGGCAACCACAGCTAGGACCAGGACAACAAAAACAACAATAAATGCTACAACAACTCACTTACTCCCCCCCCCAAAAAGTCCCCCTTACCATCACCATCACCATCATCTCTCACTCTCTCTTTCCTTCTCCTTTCTTTCTTTCACTCCCTCTCTGGAATCGCTCGAAAGTGCTGGGCAAATATTTAAACGGTTTTCGAGAAAATAGTTTAATGTTTTCATTATAATTCCATATTCTAATCCGAAAGTTCATTATAAGGACATTAAGTGTGGCCAGGCTTAACGATAAACTGTCCCAAACAAACAAAATAAACCTATTCCAAGTTACACTGACCTATGACAAGCGAGTTTCATTTCCCAATACACTGCAAAACTAACATATTATAAAATGCTTAACAATTTTGAATATTTTATGACAAACTATTAAAACACACATCGCTTCTACACTCTGTGAGCATATTCGGCCATTAAATGACCAGTTGACCATGTAAACTAAAGACACTATTTATATTTAAATGATCATAAAAACATCTTCACAAAAAAGTCATCGGATTTTTGCAAGAACACATGACTTGACAGACTAATAATAGACTTAATCTTTAGTCTTCCGTTAAATTCCTTTCAATTTCTTTAATCTAATCTTTAAATATATTCTCTACAATATTCATATTTCCTTTATTTAACGTAAATATTTTAGCAACTATCATAATTCGAATGGAAAATTTAATTAAAGAATCAATTAATAATCTGTTGCTGGTATCAAAATTGGTATAAATCTCCAATTGAAATTTAATTCTTTTTCCTAAATTTATAATGCTTCTGGAGATAAAATTAATTAGAAATACGTCACTTTGCTTAGAAAGTATTTTAAGATATTTCCAAACTCATATCTCGTACTTATATTCATTTTTATTGTCTCTTAATATTTAAATTATTTTTAATATTTACTTAAAATACCATAATGTTTAATTGGAGCTCCAAAGTAATGTAAATAATCATTTAACTTTAAGATATTTAATTTACTTTTTATAATTATATATAGTTTATTCAAAGTGAACGAATTAAATCCCTTTTAAGTTATCTTTAAAAATAAACAAAAATAATGGTAGACTTTAATAAACTAGATTTTCTTATTGGAGGTTCTATTTTCCTAACTAACGATTGTTTGCAACTTAACGGCAATTAAAGTTTTCGCCTTGCAGGAATATTGAAGTGAAGAACTCACAAAGAGCTGAAATGCCATACGAGGTGTACACAAGCGCAATTTAAATGCCATCTTTATGGCACTTGGCAACCCTGACAGCAAATGTGCATCTAAATTAGTATTCACTTATCTTTGGCTCGCTTACACACCGCAAATGGGAGCATCTACCCTTACACACACTTAAACACATACATACAAACATATAGACTAGATCTATCGTATTTGTAATAAAATATCTTTAATCTTACCTTGGCACAAAGCGTGTTTCAAAACTGGAAGCAGCCAAAATGAAAGAAGAACAAGAACAACAATAACAGAAACAAAATCGTTTTCGTTTCCGTTTCCTTTGCGCAATTCGTTCCTCGTTTTCTCCACGTTTTTTTTCGGCTTTTTTTTGTATTTTTCTATTTTTACTATGCTATTTTCGTATTTGTTTTTCTCCTCGTCTGCTTATTTGCATTTGCAGTTTGCCATTTTTTCTATTGAATTCTCCAAATTTGTGTGCACTATTTTATTGTAATTTTCCATTTTCCATTTTTATTGCAGTTTCCAACAAAACAAAAATACAAAAAAAAACGAACTTTTAACATTAAGAAAAAAGACAACTTGATTTTCAATTGTTTTATTGCACTTTGGTTATGTTTATATATATATCTCCTTTGTTTCCCGACCGACTCTCGACCGAAACAGTTAAGCTCAAAAATTAATAAACATCAATTTCAACTTCAATTGCCAAAAAAATAAAAAAAAACAACAATAACACAAATGCCTAAAAAACGCGCGCACATTATTCAATAAAATTGAATTAATATATTTTTTGAAATTGACAGCAACAAGTTGATCAATTGCAATAATTAAATTAATAATTAACAACAATTGTAAAGTGCTGCAAATGAGTGTTGTTGTTGCTGTCGTTGCTGTTGCTGCTGCAGCTGCAGCTGCAGCTGCTGTTGGTATTGTTGTTGTTATTGTTGATGCTGCATTTTGATTACGAAATTTGTGACTTCAATTTTCTAAACTGACTCACAATTGTCGCCCCATTGTTTGTTATTGTTGTTGCTGTTGTTGTTGCTGTTGTTGCTGCTGTTGTTGTTATTGCTCTATCTTTGCCTTGGCTGACAGCTTTGTTAGCGCGACCTCCGCAATGACCGTGTAACAATTTTGCAGCTCAGCAGCACCAGCACCAGCGCCAGCAACAACAACAAATACGATAGCACCAACAGCAGCAGCAGCAACAACAACAACAACAACGACAACGACAACAATTGCAAACAATGCCAAGAAACGCGCGCGCGCCACAAAGTAGGCAACGACAACATTCGTGGCAATCAGACGACGCTTAAACGCAGCAGCAATAGCAACAACAACACACAACAGTAACAACAACAACAACAACAACAGCAATAGCAACAGCAAAGGCAACAACTGCGCGCCTTTTTTTATTCATTTTTTTTTTGCTTTTCTCTTTTTTTTTGGGCGCAATTTTTGCATATTTTTTTTGTCGCTGTAAATTTTTGTTAAATTTTTCGGCATTTGCTGGCTTATTATTGCTGCTGCCACAACGAATGCTGCAGCAGCAGCAGCAGCAGTTATGTGCATCTTTATTGCCGCTTAGCAGCAGCAAACGACAGCAGCAACAACAACAACAACTCACACACACAAAACTTATGTAAGCGTTTTGTGCGCGGTTTTTGTGCGTTTTTTCTTTTTCTATTTTACAGTTTAAGGTCTTCAGTTGATGCTGCTGCTGCTGTTGGGGCAATGGCAAGTTGTTGTTGTTGCTGCTGTTGTTGCAGCCAACAGCAACACCAAATACTTGTTATTAGCAAGTTTTTGCTGTTGTTGTTATGTTGTTGTTGGCATAGGCAATGTACGAGGCGTAATATTCATTCAGACTCACAGAACCTACACGCAGCTGGCACACACACACACACACTCACACACACACACTAGTACAATCAGACACACACTCACTCACACACACACACACGCACGCACGCACACACACACACACACTCGCACGCAGACACAGTTAAGACGGGCACGGATGCGAGACAACGTCAACGACAACGACGACAACTGCTGCGACTTCGACTTCGACTGCGACTGCGACTTCGACTGCGACTGCTGCGATTCTCGCGTTTTGTTTCTCTCGAAGCGAAACGCGTGCCGTCTGCGCTGAGTCCTGTTTCATACTGTTCTGCAACGTTTGATGTTGCTGCTGATGATGCTGCTGCTGCTGTCACGGTTGCCACTGCTGCCGATGCTGCTGCTGCTGCTGCTGCTGCTGCTAATGCTGATGTTGCTGCGGCATAAGAATTTCCCATTTTCTGTTTGGGGGCACTGTTAAAATTTCCCTGGCATGCGCACCGTGTCGCAACGCAACGCAACTCAACATTCAACTGTAGCAACCGGCAACAGGACGTATACGTATTATTTTTGAACCAAGGTCTATCTGAGAGATCTTAACAATTATCATTTTTAAATATCAATTATGACACTACACTTGAAAACTAAAGTCATAATAAACTACAAAATTTATTTACTATACATTGAATTGTAGCTGCCAACATGACGTATACGTGTTTTTTTGTACCAAGGTCCCAGGAACAATTAACAATTATAACATTTAAATGTGAGCTATAAAGTTACAACTATTTGTTGACTTAATGAAAAACAACAATTAATTGTTCTGTTTAAAAAAACCAATAAAAGGTGAAAAATTCATTTCATTTCAATTTTTCAATAACAGATATTTTTCAAAATATACAAAAATATATAAATAATAAATAAAAATATAGCTGAGAGATAAGATTGACTGTAAACTTACCCAGTGGATATTGAGATTGCCGAGGATCTCGAAAAACCTTACGCACCAATTTTCTAGAATTGTAAATGTTCTCCTCAATCGAATTGCAATTAAGGTCAAGCTGGAAAAGCTTTGCTTTTAGCCAACTTACGAGCATTATTGGCAATTACAGTTATAGTTACTACAGTTGGCCACAATTAAGGTTGCATGGTCAAATCAATTTATTTATGAACATTTTCAATGCACTTCACATCCACATCCACATCCACGTGTGCATGGCATTAATGCAAATGCAAATGAGTTGATGCAAAACGTTGTTGCAAGCACGTTGATGCAACTTCAAGCGTCGTTGTTGCAACTGCTCGACTTGATGCCAAATTGAATTATGTTGAATGCCAAAAAGGTTAATGAAAGCTCCAGCTTTATATGCTTCTCCTCCTTCCACCAGCAGCAGCACTGCCTGAATTGTGGATGAGCTATCGAGAGGCGTCCATGCCACGGTACCGTGCCACGGTAGCAGCAAACCGCATATAGATGCAATCTCCAATGTGGGATGAGGCATGTGGCATGCGGGCTGCGGGCTGCGAGATGCGAGATGCGGGTTGCAAGCAACTGTGCGTTGTGGTGGACAATGGACAGCGCGTTGCAAATTGATGGCTTTTGTTGGCACTTTACACTATCTTTAGCTGAGCAGGCAACTTGATGCCTGCCGTCCGTTGTCTACTTGCAGCACAATGTGAAATCGCTGGAATTGTTAGCGCTAATACAATAGCTCTATAGCCGCGGATATAGATGAACATACGACTATATTAGATATGTCGAGAATAGTCTCTCCCTCTCTCTCTCTCTCTCCCTCTCTCTCTCTTTGTCGCGTGAACCACAATTTTCCATCAATCTCAGTCGGCTTTAATTTCAATTCACGCTTTTATAGAGTTTATAAAGCTGGTTTTCGTTTATATTTATACAGAGTATCGAGCAGTCTGGTTGGCATTGTTTTTTTATACTTTTGAATATTTGGATAGGACCAAGCTTTCAGTTGAGTGTTCTTTTTTTCGTCATCATCCTTTGGCCCTTTAGGTGTACCCAAAACTTTCCTTCCGCTCACAGGATTTTCTACCAGAATGTAGAAAATATACTGAAAAATGCCAAAATGAAGAAACAAAATTTAAGATAACAAAACATTTTTTGGTAAAAGATAAATTGCAACAAAAATATTGGCTTGACAAAAATTGAGATAAAATTGGAAAATTGGAAAATAAATAAATAAATAAATAATACAATTTATTGATTGCTTATTTTTTTCTACTACATATTGGTAGCAGAAAAACTCTTTAAAAGATTTCTTTTAACATGTTATACCATTATTTTAGAACTGAACTGAATTCAAGGTGTGTCTACTTTGTACAAGTTTGATTTGTCCTCTAAATTCTAAATGAAATCAATACAAGTGAAACCTTTACTCGTTCTGATTTGACCTCCTGGCTTAAAGGATATCTAGCAGCGTGGCTTCCGTTTTATTTCACAACATTTCCGCCTGCAGGTGGTAAGCTGACCAAAGGCAGCCAAAGTCACTATTAGCGATCATTTCAAGCTGACAGACAAGCTATTTAATCTCCTCTTCTTCTCATTCTTTTTATTCTTCTTCTAGCTATCCCCCTCTCTCTCCCTCTAGCCCTATCGTCCTTGTTCTTGCTGGCATTGTAAATGATTATTTATGTGCGCCTCCTTTGTGTCTGCGGTTTGTCTAACGAGGCACGAGCCACGAGGCATATTGTTTTAAAAACAACAATACAAGTTTCCACAGTTTTGTAGAATGGGAGGAGGGAGACATGTGGATGACTCGACAACGACTTTGACGTCGACAGCGACTGCGACTGCGACAGCGAGAGCGACTACGAAATTCGACAACAATTAAATTAAATAAACTTGCTTAAAATATTATGTAAATGCAGCGCTGCGCGACTAATTGAGTCGTCCTGCTGTCAACGGATCTCATCTCATCTCATCTCGTTAGACCCTGTATGTTCAAAAGTTAAAGGGTTTTTTAAGTGGGTCAGATCTGATAAATTGTATATTTTCTTCTTACTCTCTTACTTTTCAACCCAACGAAATACTACCAGAAATGTACCTAATCATTTCAAAAGAGCACAAGCAAAATCAGACAATCTTCAGATCGGAAATAAATAATATATTAGTATGTAGAATACAATGCTATTTAGTATCTTTAAGAATGAAAAATATATCTCAAAGAATTTTACATTTCTTATGTAAATGCTAAAAAAAACAGTTCAACTTCTTTAGTTATAAATATTGCACTTTAATCCTGTATTTATTTATTTTGGGCATGCTCAAGGATTTCGATTTTAAGCAATTCTTTTCTTAAAAACTGTCAATTATTATTGATTACAATTAATGTCGCTGTTATTGATTGTAGATAGATCTATTCGGACATTCAATAAAAATCAGATATATATAGTAGAATGTGTACAGGGTCTCTGACAGCAAAGTTATCTCGGCCGAAACCATTTCCTTCTAGTTTTATCTTATCTCGTCTCAAGAAATGACTTTGACTAGGTCGCTATCCAAAACCCTTTTTTGGCCGACTTTGTCTGCTCTAAATGATGAATGAACTTCATTTTTATTGTGCGACCTTGAAAAGCCAACGTCTTTTCAGGCCCAACAACACCAACTAAAGCAAAGAAGAAGAAGAAGAAGAAGAACAACATTAAGCCTACAATATTAACCGGAAGGGAAATATCAATCAGCATTTTACACAAGAATGCCTCGAAGAACACACAGTCGGGTGTGGGAAGAGGGAGAGGGCGAGAGAGAGGGAAGTGGCAATTGGGGTATAAGAAAAGGCCTCTGGATGCCTTCTCCATCTCCTTCTTCCTCCTCCTATCACTCCCTCTGCCTTCTCGTTGAGTCATTAAAACAAAACATTTTAATTAATTGAGGCGGAAAATTTGGTTGGGTTTTTTGGTTTCCACTGCACATTGTCAACGTCAATGGGCGCATCTGGGACTGTGGGTTGTGGGCGTGGCCAGCGGGACAATATTCAAGTGAAATTGGCTTTTTGATGTGGCCCAAAACCGAAGCAAAAAAAAGGGAAAGACATAAGACATTGACGACAATTTGCAGCGTTTAATGGTTTAAAAGATCTATTAAGCGACGCATGTGTATGTGCAAGTGAGTGTGCGTGTGTGTGTGTGTGTGAGTGAGTAGGAAACAATTACAGCTACTTTTACCTAGCGACACGCGAAGCGATTGTCAAGCGATTAGGCGATTTGCTTTGACAGGCGTGAGAATTGCCGAGCATCTCATTGACAGGAGAGAAAGTAGGAGAAAGAAGAGAACTGGAGCACACTGGAGAGCAAGAAAGTAGTAAGATAAAGAAAAAGATACAGAAAAGATTGAAGAGATTTCAATTTTATAGTCGTGCTTGACTTTAATGACCTCTGTGTACTTTTTTCATCTAGTTTATAATGAAAACTGGCAGCTTTACACTTACTGATTGTTGTTGTTGTTGTTGTTGCTGCATGCAGCAAATTGCGTGTGGCACAAGCGCAAGTTTCAAGGATGCCACTTACAGCCACTGACAGCTAACGATGTTGCCCCAACGCTTTTCAACGTGCTGCCAATGGCACGCCCCCCCCCTCCCCTTCCCCCTCTATATAGACCTAACTAAAGATCAACACTCGAGTGAAAACTTTTGTCATTTACGCGCCGAATTTGCTGGCAACAGGACAGAGAACAGACCCCATCTACACTGTCCAGCCAAAGACTAAGACAGATACAGATACAGAGACTGAGACTGAGACGGAGATGTAGAAGAAGAAGGAGATAGAGATGGAGACTGAGACTAGTCCTGGCACATTCCATAATTGAATTTTCACTACAAGCGCCACGTTGTGAATTGTAAAACAAAAAACAACTATTAGGAAAGGCCACTGTCGAGGGAACCCGACTTTAAAAGACCTTGTACTATGCCTATTGTAGTGTTTAGCATACAGAGGAACCTATATGCCAAACTTAATGTCTCTATCTCTTAATCTTTATTAAATATTTATATTTATTTACTTACTACACATTTCTATTTTGTAATCAGTACTTTATTTGATACGCGTTTAGTTTTATTTCAATATTTAATTGAATTAATTTAAATCCATTTTATTGAGCTTTATTTTTATTTAATATTTCCTTCCTCTGAAGTATATTCATGACAACTCAAGATCAAAAATATATATATACTTGAACACACTTTTCACAAACTTAATTGACCCTATTAGAGTTTAGAAGTATAGGGTCTAAAAGAAAGTAAAGCCAAAGTCAAGTTCGACAGCTCAGGGATTGAATACAACGACCACATGAACACAGATATAAAGATATGGACATAGACATGGACGTGAACATAGATTATGGAGCATTACGAGTACAGATTTGTCAAGGTTAAAGCTGATGCGTTGGACTATGTAAATCGCTGAATAAATACCGAAACGGCAAAGATAAGTTCGGTAAGACAAGGACACTTGCCTTACTATGTGTCAGGATGTCAGGATAGACCTTAAAGCGCATGGACCTAGGCTAGTGGTAAACGGCAAGGGTATCGACAAGTAAAGAGAGACAGCTCTCGAAGATGAGAAAAAAAAGTGTAAAATTAAATGAAAAATAAACAATGAACATGGCGCAGCGAATTGAATTGAAACTCTAGACGAGTCGACGAGTCGGGCAGAGAAATAGCATCAGCTGCCAGAAGGAGGAGGATAAGGTGAAGCTTCAGCTGAAGTAGGAGCTGAAGCAGCATGTGCAACTGGATATGGAGTGGCTGTAGGTGTAGGAGTAGGCGTAGGAGTGGGAGTAGGAGTAGGTGTAGAAGTAGAAGTAGGAGTAGGGGTAGCTGTAGGAGTAGGAGTAGGGATAGCTGGAGTACCATTGTGAACGGAGCCAACAACAGTCCAACAGTCCAAGTCCAGTTTGTCCACAGTCCGGTTTTCATTTTTAACACACACGCCAGCTAAAAATGCTGACATGGTCAGGCCACGACAGGACAGGACAGGACACAGGGACAGGGGCTGATAGAGGGGAGGTAGGGGTAGGGGAGGGGAGGTATATCACTAGCTTTGCTATTTGTATGAATTACAAGCGACACACATTCTCAGCACTCACTGAGTTCTGAGTTCTTAGCTTGTCCTATGCTATGCTGTGTGCGCCATTTCCGTTTCCGCTTTCCACTTTCCACTTGCTGGGTATTTAGTGTGTCGCCCCTCCACATCCCCCATCCCCCATCCCCCATCCCCCTTTCACTGCTCTTGTAATTGTTGTACTTTCATACTTCTGTACTTCGTTTGTACTTTCTGTTGTCGCTGTGATTTGGATTGTCGGATTCGCCACCCAATTCCCTTTCCTCATTTTCATGCCACGTGTTTGACAACGGCAACGCGCATACATGCAACCTAATTGAGTTTTCCTCGCTCGTTCGCTCGCTCGCAAAAAAAAAGAAATAGAATAAAAAATATTACAAAATGGAACAAAAAAATACATTCATAAAGAAAGCTATCGCATAGTTGAAAAATTTGTAATGGGCTTTAAAAAAGAAAATACAGCGCAAGGATAATTAAAAAATGTTCCATCACAGCGCACGGAAGGCGTTTGCATGCCATTAATAAATACGAGTACGTAGTATGTCCTGGCTAATCGTAGCACATTAAAAGTACGTTAAAAACTTCTCACAGTGGCAGGCAAGTATTAAAAAATATTATTCGTTTAATGTACAACACAAATTTTCATATTTTCAAGTTATTAATAACATTTTTAGCTATAGCTTTAACGCTAAAATAAAGCTTAAAGTGACTAACAAAATAACTAAAAAGAATAGTTAATATACTATTTAAGACATTTTGTGTTGACAAGTTTTTAATACTTAAAATTCAACTTTATTTTCTTTATCATTGTTCAATATTATTGTTCATAAAAAGTTACAAATAATTAGAAGATAAAGAAATCCATTAAAATAAAATTAAAATAAAATAAAATTAAAATAAATAAAATAAAATAAAAATAAAATAAGCTATTAATTTCTAAATAAATAAATAAAAAACAACTGGGCATAAAAAAATATTTTATTAGCTATTTAAATTTAAAAATATTCAAAGAAAATACTTTGAAACACTTTTTATTATTACATAATAATATATTTTATAATAAATAATATGCTTTTAATACATAAATTAAAGAAATATTTTCCTTTTATTTTGGGAATTGTATAAAGACAAGAAATGAATAAAAAGTAACGAACAAATATTTGTTGCTTTAGCAGCTCTCTCGTAAATACTGTTGGTATGTTGTGCTGTATTCTTATTAACTTGGCTAAGTCTGTTGACTTTTATCCACTGTTCTGGCTCCTTGATGTTGTGACGTTAACCCAGGCGTAAAAATTGAATCGTAAAACGATTTTAAAATCAAAATTCACATGGTCATAAACAACAAAGCGGCAATATTCACAGCATATTACCACAACATATTAACCCCGAAACATTCCATCATCTAAGTCTTATGCTTATCAAAGGCCATAAAAAACAGTAAATTTTTGTTGGTCTTCTGCTTTTTTTTCTGCTAATTAAAAGCTTCGCGACGAGTTTTGTGTGTAAGTTAATTTGAGATTTTGCCAATGAAGTTTGAACTTGCTGACGATAATGATGAGGTTTTCTCCTTGATATTGAGTCTAAAGGAGGAGGAGGAGTCGAAAGTGTTGCGAATTTGGCTAACGATGATTTTGGCTCAATGGCAATGACTCAGTTCCTGTGATCAATGACAAGTTGGCAAAAGCCGTTAACTGACAACGTTCAAAACTTTGCACAAATAATTTACACAAGTCTCTCTGATGGTAAAGCAATAAAATTCCACACACAAAGTCGAATAAATAAGGCGAATGAAGGAAGAATGTAGACGGGGAGAGACACTAGACAGGAGAGACAGGAGACTGGAGACTGGAGACATTTCAGGAGTGAAAAGTCAGCCTGGCGGCAAATCAAAGTGAAAGTTTCTCTTCGAGGCAACTGAATGATGGGCGAGACTTTACTGGGGATGATGAGGTCAGGAGTTCGGGGGGGGATGTGAAGATTGAGAGAAGACAGCAAACATGCAAACTGCCATTAAAAGTGACAAAAATTACAGCACCATTTACAACAACAACAACAACAACAACGGCAACTGAAAGAGCGATGAGGGCTAAACAAAGTTTTATTTGGGCGTGTTAATCAAGCATTGAGAGCAACCACACAACAGAGGAGTAGCAATAAAAGGAGCTAAGGACAAAATAGGAGCATGGCCATAAAAAAGGTGAGGTAAGGTGTTCACCTGTTGGCGATAGGAAGAGTAATCTTTCTGTCTCTTTTTAGGGAAAATTCAGTCGATGGATCAATCTAACAATTCCCCATAGATGTGATACATTTCGATTGATCCAATCGAATGCCAAATGTCATCATTGGCCTGTCATTCGATCAACATATAAATTGACATCTGCTATTACATTTAATCAAAAACAATTCCAAATAAATTTATTCACCCAAAGTAATAGTATGACAAACAGCAGGCAAGAAATGGAATTCGTTTAGCTTTTCTCAAAATCTTGACCCAGAATTTATTCCAAATAAACATTAAAATTTAACAAATTGAGACAATTATAAGTTCACAACAACTTTTTAGGATTTGTACATTCTTTAGAGATGTTTCTCTTTTCTACTTCATTTAATTGATTAATATTCCTAGTTTAATATACGTGATTAATTTTAATGTAGTGTTTTGTTATTTTCATATGCCTCATTTTGTTATTTTTAATATAAAAAGATATTTATTAATTTATTAAAATTATTTGTATATTATTTATACCTTAATAATATACAAATAATTTTAATAAATTAATAAATTTATATTATTATTATTTATTATAATATACAAATAATTTTATTAATTTATATAAACATAGATTACATTTAAACTAAATAAATAATAAATAAATAATCTAAATAAATAAAATAATAAATAAACTAAATATTAAATATTATTAATTAAATTAAAAATTAAGTTATTTTTATTTTTTTATATACATATAATATTTATTTTATTTTATATTACTTATTCGCATACTTAAAAATGATGTCAACTTCAATAAAACTCTCCATTGGTAAAAATTATTATTAAAGAGGTTTTGGTCAGTTTCAAAATTTGGAGTCCTGCGTTTACAGTTTCGATTAAGCCCATAACACAATTTCAGCGCCTGCAATACTCAAAAAATCCAAGCTTTTATAGGCATCGACGTCAGTCATGCACATACACATACTACATATATATGTACATATTGATAGCTGCAGGGTTGTCGAATAGGGTCCGGCTGAAAAGGCAGGACACATTGGCCATAATTTTGTCGATCAAGCAGTCAAGCGGAAAGCAATGTAACGGGATCAATTGCAATCCACCACCTTGTTACCTTAACATCATTATCATTATTATCAGCAAACAGTAACATCATTATCGTCATCGCTATCGTCATCGCTATCGTCATCATCATCATCATCATAACATTGCCTGGCTGCACCTGCAGCATGTCATAACTTTGTCAAGTGGCACTCAACACATGCACAGAAAAAGAGACAGAGACAGAAAAAGAGAAAGAGAACGAAAAAGAGTGAGAGATAGGGTCAAGAGGAGAAAGGTTGGGAAATGTGCAAAGTGAAATCAAAGCAGCGGCGAAAGGCAACAGCAAATTCGCGTCCAGTTGCAAAAGTGGAGAAAAAAAAGCGAACAGGAAGGAAAAATTGAGGAAAGAGAGAGAGAAAAATGTGGGGAAAAGAGCAAAGAGCAGTGCCATGTGTCATGTGAAGCAACACCAGCAACAGCAACAGCAACACCAGCAACAGCAACACCAGCAACAACAACAACAACGCTAACAACAACAACAATAACAGCTTCTTGACTGGGCAGACAAAAAGCTGCGACAGCAAAACAAAACAAAACAAAACAAGTGAGAAATGTTATCCTCGGCACGCCAGCGATTTACTACTCTTGATGATCTCAAAAATGTTTATAAAAACTCAAATAAAGTAACTTATTCAAATATCTTGAATATCAAAAATAGGTTTCAGGGATGCGATAAAAATCTCAGAAACTCTTGACTCAAAACTGGTTGCCAAACTTCTTATACTAAACTGACACAGAGAGAGAACTGAGAGATTTAATTTTTGGACATATGTTATGTAGTTTCGGAGTAACATAATTCGGCTGGCATAAACTTAATTGAAATTTCAGAAAAAGATCGATTTGGATAGTTGAATTATTGTGAAATAAACAGTTTAGATATAATAACTACATAAGCAACAAAGTTTTGTACACTAAAATTGCATATATTGTAGTTCAGATCTGTTCTGATACAAGCAATATGATTAAAATAAAGGTATAAATTTCGATTCAGATAAAAAATGTACACTTAAGTACCATGTGAGTTTGTTTTGAAGATATACATAATAATAAATAAATAATAATAATAATGCCATTTATACTAAATTTTAATTTTGAACAGATCTTTCATATATCTTTCATATCTGTAAACCATACTTTCTTTATTAGGGTTTGGCTTATTTGTACTCTGTGAAAGCGTTACATATTTTTTAACAAAATACTCTCTGCAAGAGTATGGAAAACTTTTTAGCTGTTGCTGATTTTTGTGCTTTTCTCTTTTCTCGTTTCCTTAAAATGGGGGGCGCACCCCTCAGACGGCGGCCACGCCCCTGTGTTCACTTTGGCGACGCACAATAAAAATAAATAAATAAATCAAAGGCATTTAATTTCATTTCGTAGGCGCGAGAGTTGAAGAGAGAGTCGATAAGTAGAGGAGGAAGGCGCTGAGTGCGTGACACACGCGGCGTATGCGTAATCGCAATCTGGCAAAAGGACATTTTGGGTGGAGTTTTTATGATGCGAAGGATGGGAAGGGGAAGGGGGTTAAACTATTGGCAGGCAAACACACACAGCGATAAGCCAAATGCCGAGAAGTTGTTGTCTGATAAAGAACAAGAAGAAGAAGAAGATACCCAAAAAAAAGGGGGCGTGTCAACTTCGAGTTTGACGCCTTTGTCAATTTGTTTAGCGTTGCCCTTTGTCCGACTTTCAGTCGTGGCGAAAACCATGTGCCAATGTCAAGAACAGCCCTCATCATATATGTATGTCTATGTAAGTATGTACCGCATATATATGTCTCGTTTGTGTGTGTGTGTGTGTGTGTTGTGTGTGCACGTGCCGCGTCTGCAAATGGAGCTTGTGTTGATTTTTCGCTATCAGGTGGCAATTTATTTAAACTACGTTTGCATTTGAAATTCGTCCGAAAATAAAGAGTCTGTCTACAAGTCTTTTCCAACACTGATTAAGGTACCCAAAAGTGGCCAAAAGTGGGTCGGAGTTTGTGAGTAAAATCTTGGCTAAAATAGTCACAAAGAGACTGACAAATTGGTCAACTCCATTTGAGGACTAAGATAAAAGCTATGATTGGCTTCATACAGATACAAGCAACTAAAGATGGAGGAAAATCAACTTTACTATTGATTATAGCTTCCCAATAATCGATTGTAACCTCGATAATTCGAGCCATAGGTTAGAATTTTGGTTCCGTTTCGGTTTTGGTTTCGAAATAATTGTTTTTTCTCATCTGTTTTAAGTTTTTATTTGAATACAAAGCTGATATTTTTACTCAATATTAATAATAATGGGTCTTTAATATAAATTATATATTTTCAGATTATATGGCCAGACTACAGATTATGCAAATAAGAAGTGTCTAAAGCATAGCAACAATATAACGAAAATACGAGACGAAGAAGAAGGACAACTAATGGAATTATCGTATTGTGATAGTTTTCAGACGTCAAAAAAGTGGCAAAGATAAGAGTGTAATATAACGGCAAGCAGCTGTTTCACTCTCCTTATGGGACGGGGGAAAGGGGAAAGTGCAAAGAGGCGAGTGAGTAGGTAAGGTGAGGAGAAGGGGCAGCTGCAATGGGGCTGGTGTTGAAAGACAGAAACGTATGTAAGTGCGAGAAGTATATAAAGCAGCTTGTTAATGCCAATTGCCAAGTTTTGTAAGACCCACACATCATTACATACACACAATAATACACAGAGAGGAAAGTCTAATACCGAGAGAGTCAAATCAAAAGACATCAATAACAAATAATATATTGTAAAAGCGCATTTCTAAGTGAGTGCAGACAATCTTAATATACTCTACTTAAAACAAAAGTACTTATTTCAAGAATATCATCCATACCTTATGTAAGTAAGAATTATTATTATCCTAACCTTAGAGCAATCAATCTTATTAAAATACAAAACAATCTTGAACTGGGTAAGACTCTGGAACAAAAATACATATTTCAAGAATGTGGTTTTAACACATAGCGATAAATATTGTTTAAGGAATTTTGAATCAAGGTCAAGAGCTATTATTCTGAAATCTGTTGCCAAGTTTTAAAAACATGACTCAAGCTTAAACTAAAGCTAAGACAAGAATTTTCAAATTTAAAACTGCAAAATTTAATTAAGATCTCGTCTTCAGTAATTTCATCCTTTCGAAGGAATTAAGTTTAAACTTTGTGGTTGCAAATACGAAATACTAGAGTTTTTCGCTCTGTGTACACACTTACACTCTCACACTTGCACACGCACACGCACACTTATGAGAGATGATGTGTAATAGCTCGAGTCAGCCGACTGACTGGTTCCCCCAACCTTTTGACCTTTTGCCAACAGCAATGGGAAATCTCCACAAACCCATCGACAGGCTTTTTTGCTAGCTGTTTATTTGACTGACTGACAGACTGACAGAGTGAGAGAGTGACAAAGTAAGGGAATGACATTAACAGAACTGACTGTGGATTGAGGCGTCATTGCATGTATCAATGTGTGGAGTTTTTCTTTTGACTTCTGACAGCCAACGGCATCTTTCCTTCTTCCCTTTCTTACCGAGTCCCACCCTTTCCCCCTCCCCCACACATTATAGGCTTGACAAATGCCTACGCCAACTGTGTCGCCAAAAATGTTTGGTAGCATTTCCTTTTGCCTCCATTTTCCTACTCGCAATTTCATCATTTCCTTCACATTCCCTTTTGTTCCCGCCAAGGCACAAGTTGTTGTAAAAGTGTGGAAAACACGTTTTGCGCTCGCTCTTCTTTTTTTTCTCATTTTTTTCTTTTGGGGCAACTTTGCTTTGGATTTGAATCGCCAACAGTTTTTTTCAGTTTTTTTTAGTTTTTCTTTTCTTTCACATTCCGTTTGATTGCACCATCTCTATACACGGTTTTCCTGTTGAAATCTTTGGGTCAGCTTTTGTGGCTGCTTAAAAATTAAAATTTTATTTGCTACTAATTTTCATTGGGCTGTTTACTTTATGCTCCTCTTTTTCCCTACGCTTTTTCAGGTACCCTTCATAAATAATGCAACTACCCATAAATGCTCTATCAAAAACGTATTCAAACTTTCTTATAATATTGTCAAGGGAAACGTAACTTGACTTTTGTTTGCCCAACTAAATGAGTTGACCAAAAAATAAGCTTTGTATTCGGTTTTCCCTTTTTTTCCGATACCAAGAGAGAAGCAAAGACTTTGTTATGTGTTCATTTATCTATATATATTTATATATATATATATATGAACATATGAATATTTCAGGACCGTATATAATACATAAGATATTATCTTCTTTCTAGAAACAAGGAAAGTAACGACTGGATTATACAGTTATATATAACAGTATTTTCTAGACAAAAAACTCGATCATGAACTCGATTAAAAAGCAGGTGAAGAAGTCGCTTATGGACTTGATTCTTGTTTTTACGATTACAGCGCATTCTTTGGCCCATAATTTGGGTCATCTGCAAACTCATTATCCTGATTCGCTGCTTAAATGTTTGTGTGATGAGAATCATTCAGGATGGGTGGCTTAAAGGTCTTCTCCTAGTTGCCTGGCTTATTGGGTGAATGACGTTGCAGCGAAGGCGTCATTAGCTGGATAATATTGATGAAGCCATCGGCCATTGGCCATATATCAGAAATTACAGCACGGAACGCTAATTATTCAACGTCATTGGCATTAATAATGCAATGTTGAGGGGAAATGGAAACTTGAAAGCTTTGAAGCTGTTGACCTTGTCGATTATTTATAAGTATGTCAGGTGAATGAAGCAGATCATTAATAGAACAGAAGAGTGCAAAAGGAGCAAAAAGATGAAAATATTCAAGGAGAGGGTGGAGAGGTGGTTGATAGTATATAGTATGGTCTAAGGTCACAACGCCAACCTTTTGCATATTTTAGACGACGACGAGGCCGAAAGTTTCCATTCAGCTAAACTAAACTCGACGACGTTCTCATGTTGATGGACCGTCCGACTGTCCGTCCTACTTTCGACCGCTGGGAATTTAAACGTCGACGCACTTAGCGGCCGCCTCGGCGAGTTGTTAAAAATTTTATTCGTAAAGTGCTGGAAAATTGCCGGGTGGCCACTTCAAGTGGCACAAGAGGAGCCGGAGCCAGACCCAAATCATTTCGCTCGTCCCGTCGAGAATCCCTTCGCTCTCTTCCCTCCATCCACCGTCTCCGTCTTAGTTTCAGAGTCTGCCTCAGTTTTAGCTTCAGCTTCAGTCTGAAACTCAACCTCAACGAACCTAAACCCTGCCCCAGGACCTGCACCCGCACCCGCACCCGCACCCGGATCTGCCCCAGCGCCTAACCACAAAGAACTTTTCGGGCCAAAAGTCGTTGTAGCAATCAAGTGGCGCGGGTTGCGGTGCATGGTGCATGCAACATGGGGCATGGGGCATGTGGCAACGGGACACAGCAGGAGGTGCAGTCTCAAAACTACTGGACGATTCAACTGTGGATTGAGGCGGGTGCAAACGTCAAAAACAGTTTCGCCTGCACTTCAGTTGACTGCACTTTCCTCATTTCCTCCATTCCTCTCCTCTCCGCTTTTCATCTCGCGTCTGATGTTTTCAACTCAGTTCCATGTTCCAGTTCTATCGGGCATATTGATTTCAAGGGCATGTTCGAGGTACGTGGAGTATGTGCAAAAGGATCGATGAAGCATTTACAGACCAAGCATGTAGAGAGAGCTATGTGCATCAAAATGTTTACCACACTTTGAGTAGAGTGCAGAGAACTTTTTATGAAACGTTAAAGAGCTATAAGTAAAAACCCTTTAATACCTTAACACTTAATATATAGACAATTTCTTGCTGAAAAAGCTCCTAAATAAGATAGCACAATTCATTTATATATAAAGGTAGCTATTGTAGATTTAAATTTGATTTGACCTTTGCTAAATCTGATTAGCTAGAAGCTTAAGCCTTAGAAAAGATAGTGCTCCCAAATGAAGTTAAAAGAAAAGAGTTTTCGATTTAAAGAAATAACTATTAACAAATTTTAAATGAGGTTTACGCTTGATAGTTAAGTCATAATAATAGTAATAATAAAAGTAATAAAAACCAATTAACTAACATCTAAATATTAACACCGACAATTTAAGAATAGCTTTAAGTTGGCAACAGAAAGACATACTTAAAATTTATCTGTCAATATTTAAAAAAAAATACTTTTTGAGAAATACTTAATTAGGAGCTATTAACTTATAGAAGAAAACTTTTCAATAGGCAATCTAAAACCTATTGAAATATTAGTAAAAGCATTTAAATGTAATTGATGAAAACAAACAATCATTAGAGAATCTAAAAACTAATTAAATAATTGTAAATAGTAAATAATTTAAAAGTAATTTTAAAAACTGCTTATAAAAGGAAACCTTTTTAAAAAATAATTTAATAATTTTATGATTGAATGATTGAATGAAACCGCAGTAAAAGCTCTTCTGTTTATATAACAAGTAAATGTCACTTGTAAATAGAGTTAGTTATCGATAATCGACTCCCATCTCTATAAAGAGAAGCAGAGGCAATCTCAGAGTCTTCATTGCCGAATCATTTAGGGCAAATACTTTGGCTTTGGCTTTGGCATTGGCTCGCTCTCGGGTATTACTTTCACTTTGCCAGCAGTTTAGAGGAGCAGTTTTGAGTGCTGGTACTACATATTCATTTATCATTGATAAGAAACATAATCAAGGAAATGAATGAATGCCTGACTGAGCAAATGAATGAATGAGCAATCCTCGCTTTTTACAGGCCCCTTCCCCTCCCCTCTGCTCAACACACACAGAGAAACTGAGAAACTACGCTGTTTCGAGTCGATTTAAAGTCTTGGCCCAAAATGTTAACTTGTTTTGAGTTTGACTTACCTTTTTGTAAAGCGCCACACATCATTCATATTGTATTGCCATTTATTCAACTTCAACTCATGTCATCCCAAGAATTGCATCGATCTTTAATCCATTTCCACCAAAATTTCTCTGCTCTTCTTTAGCACTTGAAATTATGCAACTGCGACACCTAAAATGGTGGTATACAATATTAATGGGACACACACACACGTAATGGTTAGTGGTTCGTTAGGGTGTAGGATGTAGGGTAGGGTGTCGAGGCTGCGTCTCATGTGCTGGTTAAAAGTCAATTAGTCTAATTACCCGAAATGCAATGAATGTCAATTTTAATGGGGCCAGCGCACATGGACAGCGGCATTAGCTGATGGGGAGGTAATACGCCACGCCCATTTATCCGCCCACTCGCCTTTACCCTTACCCTCACCACGCCCACCAATTAGTTGGATGCTGCCCCGTTTGGGTTGTTAAAAAGCTGAAAAGCTGAAAGCCGAAGGCTGAAAGCTTTTCTCGAGACAACTTTTCATCATTCAGTCGAATCACAGTTAACAACAACAAAACAGTAAGCCCAAAAAGGACACTCGTAAAATTTGCACCTCACTTTGCTAATGTGCCGGCTTATTAGGAGCAGGGGGCGGGGCAAGAGGCAGAAGACAGAAGGTGGAAGACAGAAGACAGTGGCAGGACTCGACTGAGAGGAGACGGAGACACGCGTCAGGCAAAATGCAAAACATTTTGTTTTTCGGCTTCCAAACAGAAATTCATTCAACACGCACAAAGAATGCGTCATTAAAAGGGTCAAAGGTCGACGTTAGGTTGGCCAAAGAGATAAACCATGGTGCAAGGGATGGGGATGGTTCATGGGCAGGAGATGTTTCACTAACCGAAATGATGTGCCAATTAATTAAGTTAATTTTTCAAAGTTTTATGCAAAGATTCGCAAAAGTTTTAATGTAACCAACCAACTTTCTTTCTCTGTCTTCACGTTCTCTCTCTACGTCTATCTCTATCTGCCCCCCTATCTCCCTCTCTCTCTCTCTCTCTCTCGCTGTGTCTTTTTGTGGCATGTGGATGTTGCGGCAATGTTCATAAATAGGCCACATTTATGCAGGCAACACGATGCAATGGATTCAGGAATTCAGGCAGCTGCTGCCTCCAATCGATTTGTTTGCTTAGGCCACAAAGAGAGCTACTAGTTGGAGGGAGAAAGAGAGAGAGAGGGAGAGAGAGACAGGGTTACGGGGATTCCCTGATGTCGAGGGCTGAGGGCTAAGCAATGCATAAATTACGCACTGTAATTCAATTAAAACCAATTTGTGCACTGACCACAGAGTGGATCAAGTCTCGCATACTCGCATATTTTCTGCTCTTTTTGCACTTTTTAGGCTCCACTCTGTTTGCAACATCAGGACTATGTTAAAGAGGGGTGAAAAGGGGAGCGTATTCTGGGCTGCAAGATATAAAGAAAACTAGATTCTATGGTAGTACATTTTTCTACAAAAAAAATTATACATCCTATATAAATATATCAATCAATTTAGAGATCAAATCGAGTTCTTCCCAACTACCAATAAAATGGAAATCATCAGTATCAAATTTAAAGTAATGTCTAATGTGATTGAATCATCGCAAATTAAGCCAAACCCTTGGGTTCAGAGAGCTAAATCATTGCCTCAGTTGTAAAGTTTTGTAGATGCGGCTCTGTGCAGCATGCAACAAGATGTTCCATGCTTTGGCAAGCAAACAATAACATTATTATCAACAGGAATATCATCATCCATGAAAGGCTTTCGGCATCAGGCAGTGTCCACTTCAGGGGCAACTTTGACAAATTGCTGCACGCAACGCGCAACTCGCCACTTGCCACTGCCACTGCCACGTAGCGTGTCCGACTTGGTCGATTTTGTGTTACCTGCGGCTAATTATTACATTTTTACCAACAACTAGACTCAAGGCGATGTGACAGCATCCAATAAATCAATGTCAACTCTGGTGTGGCAAGTGGTAAGTGGCAAGTGGCAAGTGGCAAGTAGTGAACTGTGTGGGTCCCAAAGAGAGATGCTAGTTTTGATTCAAAGTTTTTATAATTGAATCAACTAACACTATTGTTTTCTCAGCGATGCATGCAACATTTTGTGGCAACAGAATCCCACAATTCGTTTATGCATAATTAGATATGTATTTATGTATGCAAAACAATGCCGCAAAACCCTCAAAATGTGATTTAAGCCTCTTAACAAGATAAGTTATTGGAATGAAGTTGAAACTATGAAAATAGTAGTACAAATTATGGGACTAGTAGGAGAAAATAGTTGTAGATATAGTTGAAATAGTAGTAGAATGTATGGAAATAGTAGAAACTATGAAGATAGTAGTAGATATAATGGAAATAGTAGTAGAAGGTATGGAAATAGTTGAAACTATGAAAATAGTAGTACAAACTATGGGACTAGTAGAAGAAACTATGAAGATAGTAGTAGATATAATGTAAATAGTAGTAGAAGGTAAGATAATAGTAGTAGGTATGAATAGTATGAAACTATGAAAATAGTAGTACGCTTTATGAAAATTGTAGTTGAAATGATGGAAAGTCTTTAACTCAGAAGGCGATAATGAAATGTTTCAAGTTATTGCAGATATTTTATTAGTAGGCTGTTTATTTCTTTCATATTGTTGGACGTTTAATTTTCAGACATTTTTCATTACGCTTCGGCACTTTTAGTATTTAAAGTCAGTTCTTTACACCGATTTCTTCCGATTTTAAATTGCATTAAGTATAAAAAGCGGCTTCAATTCGAATACAACTCAATTCAAATCAAATCCAAAACAATCTAATTGAATCGAATAAATTTAAGCAAATTACATATAGATTTTCAGTGATTTAGTAATCCTTCGCAAGGATATTATCCGATCTCATTCCGTTACAAAATTAGAGTAATTCAGTAAGGTAAGCAGCTTTTGTCAGCGATCAGTAATGATTAACGGTTAAGATTAATGCAGTACCGTTAGGTCAAGATCGCATTCCCAACGAGAGGAGGTAAAGAGGAGGACGTGCTGTAGTCACCGATAATACCGATATCTATATACACATATATACAATATGAAGGTCGATCAATTAAATCGGTTCGTGCGCTGTAATGGACGCAAGAATCTCTGGTTATTGCGGAATACGAATCAACTATATGAGCACGCGGTGAAAACGTATTATCAGCGCAACATTTTGCTACCCTACAATCCAAGTAAGTAACTTCTATACCCTGTATTTTTAGGATTAGCTGATACACAATATTATTAGACCCTGTACTTTAAAAAAGTACAAATGGGTCTATTACGTTTGTGCAAATGTGCGTAACAGGCAGAAGGAGGCGTGGCAGACCCCATAAAGTATATATATTCTTGATCTTGTCTGTCCCTTTTTGTGTCATCTAGATCTCAGAGACTATAATAAGAGTAGCTCTTTATGGCTTGCTTCCGTCAATAGCGTGGACTAGGACATAATGAGTATTATATTAAGAGGTTTATTGTTGTTTCCCAACAGAATCACAAGAAGCCAAGACGCGTGACGAGAATCGAGGACCTGTTAGAACGTTGACATCGGGACAAAGGGAACGCAGTGCTTTACCGGATTATCCAAGGAATCACCGACAGATGGCGGATCAGGCGACTAATGCAAACTCTGGGAATCTATTAAATACGGTGATGCAGGCGACTCGTCGTCGTTCCTTGTCATTTACAGGAAACTTGCCAAGCTACCTCTACAACAACAACAACAACGAGGTTGAAAGCGGAAACGGAAGCCGAAGTGGGAATCAGCGGCCTAGCAGGGAAAGACGAAGGGATAGAAGGTCGCCGTCGTCGGGTGTAGAAGGTGATTCAGGTGAGGAAGTGAATTGGGGCATATTGAATGGTAGATCAATGAGTTTGCCGACAAGGACAACACTGGACACGCTGGGCATGGACATAAGCAAAAATTCGCCTTGCCACAAGCATCACAAAAATGCAATTGAGAGGTCAACTAGTGCTGCTCTTTCGGCACTAGCCCGGCACAAAAATAACAATGATGATGCCGCTGATAAGCTGATGGTTGTCGATCAGGCGCTCAAGGATCGTTTGGCCGTGCGCTTCGATCGCCAAACCGATGACGAGCCAATGCCAATTTCGGGACGCTTTGGCCTTGGCTACGCCAGTGCCGGAATTCTAAATGGATCCTATACAATGCCCAGCCATCGAGTTGCGACCGAAAATACAATAAGCAAGGAGCAGACACGCTTTCCAACACTCGGCGAACGTTGTCGTCAATTTGAGGTCATACAATTTGCCGATGGTCCCGTTACATATCAGGCCTTTAATCGACGCCACGGCCACGGCTACGCCAAAGGACGTGCCCCAATCCTGGCCAGCAGCAATAAGCATCTACCGAAGCAAGAGCCGTGTTTGAGTTTCCGTAACGTGCTCCATACGAATCACAGGCTACGCAGTCTCAAATCTCAGTCTGGACGATCGCAATCGATCATCTCGATGTCGATGTCGGAGTCACCACCACAACAGTCACAACAGTTGCAGGTGCCAAAGTTGCAGTTGCAGGCGGTGAGCGATCCTCAGGCCATGCAACTGACAACGGCACCGCCGCTGGGGCCGCTGGAGCCGCTGGCGCCTAACAGGCGACCGCAGCAGCAGCAGCAGCAACAGCAGCAGCCAAAGTCAAACACGGAGTTATCGGAGTTAAAGTTATCGAATAGTAAGCTTAGTCAATCCAAGATCAAACGAGCCAAACTGAAACAAGGCAGCAACAACATTCACAGCAGCAACAACATTCACAACAGCAACAGTCACAGCAGCAACATTTATTCCAGGCAGTTCAGTAAACTCAAAGTCAAAGCCAGGGGAAATCCTTCCTCCTCCTCCCTGCAGACAGCTGCCTTTAATAGGATGAGTCGTAGCAGTCACATGTCCCACATACAGGACTCGATTGCTTCCAAATCGAATCCTATTCATATGCCAATCAAAAAGCACCTCAAGACGGATCGAAAGTTGGAGGAGGAGCTGCCCAAGCAGCCACATTTCGTTAAAGGGGCAAATCAACTGCTTGCCGCAAGTGCCTCGCAGGTTTCTGCCTATCGAAAAGCCTTTAAAAATCGCCAGCAAATATTGCAAGCTGAGATGTTTCACATGCATGCACAGGATCAACCACAGCAACCACAGATCAAGTCACAGCAATACATGCAACGTCATCAGACCGTGTTGAGCCGGAATCCTCCTCCGGTTCAAAAAGAGCCAAAGGAAGAGGTCAAGCAACCAGTTCAGTTGTCAACGATTTCCACAACTCCAGGACTCAGCAACATGATCATGAAGCCAGCCATGAAGCAGGAGAAGGCAGAAGTTGTAAATACAAAGACTTGTGCCACTGCGACTGTGGCATGCAACAGCCCGAAGCTTAGACGATTCACTGTGCCACAGCCACATAAATGTGCCGCACCAAGTGTGATACTCGATAAGCCAGCGTCATCATCATCATCACGTGCCCTGCAGAAGTTGCAACAACAGCAGTTGCATCAACAGCTCCTACAGCGACGCCAGCAGCCTTTCGAATCCCTCTGGCGATACAATTTCTAGCCAGCAGTAACCATCAACTATATATTTCAATATATGTTTGTACATTTATATACTTTACTGTATACAAAAACACTCGTACACACACACACACACATCTACACACGCAAAGCGAAACTCGACCTGGTCAGAAAAAAGGAAATAAAATACTAAAAAAATACTAAAAATAACACCTAAATGTAAACATTGCCAAACTCAACTTCGGCTTGCCAAAGGCCAATACTAATTTCAATAGCCCAAAAGGGAAGAAGAACACACACACACACACACAGAGACACACACACATACAAATACAGGCAGAACAGCCTTAATTTTTCATGCAGATTTAACCGTTACATGACAGCACCAACTAACGATAAGCTGACATCGCCGTCGCCGTCGAAAAAAACAAGTTGCAGTGTAGTGTGCTCGACTTTGAAATACCCGATATCTAAGCTCTTACGAAATCACATACATATACGTTATTCATGTTTCTTTCATAGCACAAATAAGTATTTAAAAAATTCAAAAAGAATTATCGGTATTATTATAATTATTTATTTTTAATTATTTATTTTAAATTATTTATTTTATGTGGATAATGCGAATACTAGGATATATATATAGGATATATACAAGGCCTAAAAATTAATGCAGTAATACTAAAAGTAAAACAAATCGATAATTTAATTAAAATAATATATCGAATATCCAAATTTATATATTTATATTGTATTTTCAGTTTGTTATTATTACTTGCTATAGAAATCAGCTATAACTCGTATCTTTGATGTCAAATATACAAATCATATATGAATTTTAATATAAAAACGAAACAACGAAACCTATTTATAGAATTTCTATTTTGATACTAGTCAAGAACATAAGTATATACTTTATATGTCTTTGTCTGTCTGTTACATAAGTTGTCAAAAACTTATTACGCTCTTTTTGGCTCTTTTCAGCACAAGAAAATGGCGACGGCTTTGCTTTGGAGACTTCGGCCGTTGCTGGGATTACAGGGGCGTGTTGTGGGCGAAGGGAGGTGGAAATAGAGGGGAGGTGATAAATGATGATGCGTTGTACATGACTCGCCATATATACAAGATATAGAATAGGCGCACTCGACGACTGCTGCTGCTGTTGTTGCTGTAGCTGCTACACATTGCTGCCAGGCAATAGCAACAACAGCAGTGGCAACAACAGCAGCAGCAGCAGCTGTAGCAGCAACATTGGTGGACACAACTCACTGACTGACGAGTTGCCTGTCTGTCTGTATATCTGTTAAATTAGGGGAATGAGAAGACCTTGATTATCAGATTGACAAACGAACCTATTGACGTCGAAATGGCCAAAAACAAAATTAGCCAAATGCCAGTATCAACAACAACAACAACACCAGCAGCAACGTGTAATGACGTGTATAACCCAAGAGAGAGGGAGATATACATACATATATACGTTATCAATTCATAGAGCCAAATCTCTAAGCTCTATTCTCAATACACCATAACTTTTATTGTATATTCAAATTTCTGACTTTCTTAATGTTAAGCAAACAATTTCAAGACAAGTTTAAGCAATTTAAAAATTAGGACTTTGGATTTATCTTCAAATTGATATCTTAAAGATAAATTCTATCAGATTTCTTCGAACTCCGTTTAACGAGTTGCCTCCTATAAGATTTAATGATTTTATTTTCAATACAATTCTATTGTTTACGATTTTAATATATTTTTTATCATAAATTTAAGTACAACAAAATTGAGTTTGGAATATTGCATTATAGAAATATTTAAGATTAATATGCCTTAAAATAACATAACATCTGAGATCCCGTTGGACATTGGCGTTGCTTCAGATTTGTTTTTCTCGCTCCAGGACCTTCTCTAATAGGACCCAGTTTTTGAACAAGTAGAAAAAAATATACAAAAAAAAAAAGGAAAAAAAAGAAGCAAGCAATTTTCATTGGCATAAATAAATAAAAATCAAATGAAATTAATTCCGAGCAACATGGGCATCCAGTCCCTTCTCTATATTCCTACATATCCTTACCAATCCTGGCAACCCTGCCTCCCTTTCGCATCAGCAGATGCCCGACAGAGCGCAGCCAAGCAGCAACTGAGAGAGAGTAGCACACATAAAAGGCTATAAAATTAAATCAAATCAAATGAAATGCGCATATGTATGGCGTTTTATGAGATGCGCGGAGATGCCACTGTGGAGGGGGAGGGGGCAAGTGGAGAGGGGGAGAAGCTGAACTGAGCAACAACCGAAAGGATTAAAGGAAACCACACAAAAGGCGACTTGGCAGCAACAAACCTGCTACAGCATTCAGCTCGGTTGCTCGGTAACTGTCTCCACTCCAGACCCCCCCCCCCTCACTCACTCCCCTTCCCCTTCACTCTTCTCATCATCTCAATTTCCAAGCTACTCTCCACCTCATTCCCCTCTCTCTCTGCCAACTCTGTGCGTTGGGTAATAAAATAAATCCACCGCAAAGCCGCTGCGGGTAGATTGCTCGGTTGACCCGAAACTCTGTGGCGCTCGAAGACAGCAGCCCCCCCCTACCCCTCGCTACACCCTTCCCTAACACCCTTGAGCAGACCTAATCGTATGCTGACAGGAGTCGAGGAGTGCAGTCAGTTGGTCACTTGGTCAGTTTCTGGCGGCTAATTTCGCGTTTTTGGCTCCTGTTGTTGATGCTTTCTCTTTGTGTGTTGCTGTTGTTGCCTTCGGTTAATGTGGCTGCCATTTATGCTGCAATGCTGCTGGCAGTTGCAACAGACATTCACAAATAGAGGAGTCACAGAGAGACAGAGACACAGAGAGGGAGAGAGAGAGAGAGAGAGAAGAGAGAGAGAGAGCTGACATTGTCGCATGATGTCCGAGTAGCCATTTCCTGTACAGATTTTCTATATGTCAAGCATACCCCTTCAGCGTTTATGTTACCCTCTCACTCTCTCCCTCTCTCGTTCTCTCCATCTCTCTATCTCTGTCTCTGTGTTTGTCACTCGTTTTTGTGGTCATTTCAAATTTTCATTTCATTTGCCATAAAAAGGAAATTGGTTTTGTATGCTAGTTGCCTTTACCTCCAACTCCGACTCCGATTTTGACTCGAACTCCGACTCCGACTCCAATTCTGATTCTCTGTCTCTGTTCCATTTCTATGCCAAGAATTGATGTTAGGAACTCTAGTTATAGTTGGTAGTTGGGGCTGAAAAGTGCTTTAAGTTGATTGTCATTGCCTAACTACACTAACTACACTACACTACATGGTCCGCTCGAGACAAACAAGCGCAAACACACAACAAGTAAAAACGCTAAAGCTGAGTTCCCGACTATGAGATACCTGTTCTTAACTTTATTATCAGGTATGTTCTTTAAGTCTCTGTCAGCCCAAAACCAAGCAATAAAACCCATCAAATGTCAAAATTTCAAACAAAATAGATCAACGATTTTTGAGAGCTTTAAATTTATCGTTTAAATTGAATGTTGAATTTGAAAATAAATGCATGAAATGCATTTTTAATAAATTCATTAGTTTCTTAAAATAAATTAAAAATTTGATTCAAAATACCTAAAATAATTTCTATTGGCATTATTTGCTATAATATTTGTTATAAATTAGCTAAGGTGAGACTTAATTATTTAACAACAAGCAGATATTTGTGACTTTGAAAATGCATTAAAAATAAATAAATCTCTTTTGTTTAAATATTATAGACATTATACACCCATTAGATATGTATATCCGATCTTGATGCACTTACGTTGGATGAATGGCAATAAGTAAAGTGTAATTTCACAGTTAAGAATGTTATTTAAATATTGCATTCGTTGTTGAATTTTGTTGGCAATGTCGGAAAATATCTGAATATTCATGGGAAATAGTTAAAAATTAAATAAAATAGCACTAAATGAGAATTTTTTTATTATTATTTTTTTTAATTGGTGGAAATGTATGTGCCAATTTGGTTGCTCTAATTCTGACATCTGGACTTACATATGTATGTATATAAGTAGCTATATAGACTCGGCATTTACTCCTCGAGTAACGGGTATAAGAAGTCGGATCGGCTGCCAAGTGGCTACCTGCAGCGAGAGCGAGAGAGAGAGAAAGAGAGAGAGAGAGAGAGAAGAGAGAGAGAGAGAGAGAGAGCGCGAGCCAAGGAGACTGAAGTAAAGAGAAGAGTAGCTTAAATTTGTATTGTTTCTGGTTTAAAGGCTTTTGTCTGTGGCTTTCATTGCAGTCCATTGACAGCCCCAGGGAGCATGCCAGGCCATTCCAACAACACAATAACAACAACAACAACAACAACACCAACAACAGCAACAACAATACATGGCCAAAAGACTACGAGAGTAGATGACGGGCATTGCCAGGTGAATTAAGCTGCCACTGAGCCATAAACGAAGATACACACAACACGCAACACGAAGCTTCGTCAGCAGCAGTAGCTTTTCATTTGTCCATTTTCCATTTCACATTTTCTTTGCTTGACCATTGCCTTGGTTTCCACCTATTTAGCTATGCATATAATTCTCACGCTCTCCCTCTCTCTCTTTCTCACTCCATCTCTCTCTCTTTCGCATCCGCTGCGTGTTGCAAGTAACTTGAAAATTTTTATACCCTTGCAGAGGATATTATAATTTTGTCACGAAGTTTGTAACGCACAGACCCCATAAAGTTTGTCCGTTTGTCCGTCTGTCCGTCTGTTTATTTCAAAATTCTCAGTTTTGAAGCTATCTTGATGAAACTTGGTACAGGTTCGTCTTTTAAGTCTGTTTTTGAACCAAATATATTAAAAAGAAAACAAAACATGACAGAAGTTGCATGCTTCAACACTCAGAAAGAGGAGCAATATTAAAATGATACATGACAGAAGTTGAATGCTTCAACACTCAAAAAGAGGAGCAATATTAAAATGAAACATGACAGAAGTTGCATGCTTCAACACTCAAAAAGAGGAGCAATATTAAAATGATACAGAATACATGTTTATAGCAATAAAGAAATATAGCTTACCTTTTTACATAATATTTTATCAGATTTACAATAAATTTTTACAAATTACTTCACTACACTGTGATCACTTTATTTTCACACACCAAACAAAAACAAAAAAAAACTATAGCCTGACTAAGGCTACGGGCTACAACACACACACTTCATAAACGAATTTAAAATTCGCAACGCACGCAATTAAAACGAAAAAAGGCAAAGTGAAGTGCACGCATACATACATATGTATCATTGCATAAGTGAGAGCGCGAGTTAAAACGAGCAACAACAACGATCACAAGGAGAGCGCACACAAAGGAAGACGCAAGCATTCGCAATGTGTAGGAAGGAGCGGGATAGCATTAGATAAAATGGCGCCGAAGAGCCAAAGAGAGCGCGGGAGTTAAAACGAGCAACAACAACGATCACAAGGAGAGCGCATACAAAGGGAGACGCAAACATACGCAATGCGTAGGAAGGAGCGGGATAGCGTTAGTTAAAATGGCGCCAAAGAGAGCAAACAGGGGCTTCGCTGGCAGCTATACAAAAAAAAGACACTTGCAAATATTAAAACTTAAATTTAACAAACTTACGCTGTTTAATTTAACAGCTTTCATATGTATAAAGTGCACAAAACTTTGCTTGACCGTTTAACACACAATTTAAGCCAATTCGACCGATTAAACTGCGATTTTCAATAAAAAAAACGCGGAGCAACCGAATAAGGCGAGCTTAAGAAAACCGATACGCGATTAGAACTAAACGGTAGACGATTATAATCGATAATTATTGATGTAGCAAAGCGGCAAACTAACCTAAACTAACTATACTGGTTACATTAGTAGCAAGTTGCATACAGATCTCGGCAAGGGTATTAAATCTTTGGTGTGCCAAACATAGCCCTATCAATTTTTTTATGTAATTTAAACTAAAGCAAGCAAAACAACAACAAATATTAAATTAAAACTCACAGACAGTTGCAGCGACTGTGCGTGGGTGTATGGGTGTGTGTGTGTGTGTGGCAAATCAGTAAGCGAAACACACACACACACACTACAGGCACACAAGAAAACAACAAAAAAAAAACTGCGCAAAATTTTTTAGAGTTAAATTCAGGTCAGGGTTGCCAAGCACCGCGTTGCCAGAGCAGCCACAGCAACAGCAGCAAGAACAACAACAACAGCAACAGCAGCAAGAACAACAAATGCAACTGCATACAACAATGTGGGTAGACACACCGACTCTCACACACACACACCCACCCACACACACACACACAAATGGAACGCACAGCGAAAATTTAGTTCAAAGGCTTTGGGCACAAACAAAAGCAAAAGCTGCAAAACGAAAAAAAAGAAAGCCCAACAACAACAACAAAAAATGAGCAGAAAATGAGTAAAAGCCAAAAACAAAATTACAATAAAAAGACCGACAACATCATGCAAAGCTCCATTATGCAATAAACATTTAACTGCCGCCCCCAGAAAGCTGAATTTAAAAAATGGCAAACATTGCGTTTTGGCGCAATTAAAACCCGCGATGATTTGAATAAATCAACGTTAACCAAAAAAAAACATTCTGTACAACACCCACCTGTGATGACAACAACAATACGTAAATAGAATACAAATATTAATATTCACTTGAACAGGATTTAGATGTACAATTGACACTCGATATCGATTGAAATGCATTACAAGTTATTTATCGGATAAGGATAACAGGTAAAATCACGCCCAAAGTATTATATTCCCTTCACGTTGTATTAAATAATGAACATTTTTATTCACACAAAGTGCTAGAAAGTACAAATCCCCTTTACTGTAATTCTCAGTAAAAAAAGAGGTGATGGGATATTTTTAAGTAAATTAAATTGTAATATTTAAAATTATTCAAAGCATAAAAGTAATGAAAGCTTAAAAGAAAATTATATTTTCACCAAAAGTCTTTTCTTTTTTGTTTAGCTTTTAAAGGTCTATCTATGATATGATATATATAAGGACAGGGAAAGGAAGGAAGAAGCTGTATATTGCCATCGTTAGTGTCCCACAGTCTGTGTGGCACACAAATAGCAATTTAATGATTCCAGATTTAAAATAATATTAAAAAGAAAAACAATTTTAATTGTTACTATTGCTAAGAAAGAGTTTTGTACTTGAGGCATTTAGACATATGATTTTTTGCAACGCGCTTTCCACTAAATACCTCCAACAAATGGTAGAAAGACAACCTTAAAACTTTAACCGTTTTTATTGTGAATTTTTTAACTTTCAGCTTTTTCTACCGTTCTTAGACAACACTGCCCTCATTTGTTGTTGCAAAATGGCGTCACTCAATAACCATATTTAAAATTGTCTATCGAGATCGATTTATTGTAAGCTATCGAGCAAAAAGAATGTTATCGACATTGACGCCCACAAATCTGTAGCTGTGCATATATTAATTAAATTGTTTATTATTTTATTAGACAATAAGAAAACAACTCGAATATTCATTCAGACGGATCATTTACATGCAGTTAATGCGTATATACGAATGTGCGGATTTGCGAATGCTGTATAAAGCGTAATAAAGAGTTGTGTGTAGACCAGACAACACACACTCACACACACCCATAGAGAGAGAGAGAGAGAGAGGGAGGGAGAGAGAGAGAGTTGGGGGTTTGGTCGGCTAGTGAGTCGTTTTTAGCTGGTCGTTTGGTGGGTCGGTTAGTCGGTCGGAGGACTCGTCGTAATGCCAATATACTCATACTATTACTATGCCACGCCCGCCGCCGCCCACCCACATGGCATGGCAACTTATGAGGTCGCCTTTATTGCTATAGAAAAGGCAACGGAAAGGCATCTCACGATTGTCATGCAACCAGAAACGGATTTCACTTGAAGCTAGATAGTAGTATATACGATATATGTATGTACCAACTAACTGGATAGCTAGTCCCTTGATTTGTAGTTATATACTACAAGTAAGTTAACAGCAATTTAAACATCTTGTCGAAAACAATTTGCTTCAACGTTAAATATATTACTTATCAAATTTCAATGAGCTTTAACCAATTTGTGATACCCTTCAGCTGCGAGCTAATAAAATAATTACGAAAAGCTTTCTGGATAATTAAACAGGTTTAATTTAAATAATAAATAAAATAAATAAATAAATAGCATTTTAGTTTTATTCGACATAATTTAGCATCAACAGATTGTATAAATAATTAAAAATTAATTTAACATTTGTTGGACAACGAGCCGTATGCTTAATTTAGTCTCGACTTTATAAATTGGATAATTAATTATTTATGCAATATTGTTGTTCCTAAACAAAAGCTATATTTTTTTAAATTGTAATTTTTTCTGTTATTTTAGTAATTATATTTGTATAAAAATTGAATTTAGACATTAAATAATAACCAAATAATTTCCCGCTGCAAAAGAATTTCAATATTTTCAAAGTTTAAAGTCTAAAAGTCAAATTTGTTGTCTGTTTTAGTATGACAATAATCAAAGTTATATTGTAATAATTGTCTAGTGCGTATTTGACTGAGTTTTAAATATATATATTTTCATTCCGCATGAAAATATCTGCAGTTTTGTTAAAGTTATGCAAGTTTGAAGTCGTGATTGTCATTTCTTCTTTCTATTTTACTTTTTGGCCGCATTCAGTGTCATCTTGTTTGTTTTGCTTTACTAACTGAATGACTTTCTCTACCTTAGTCGCCTTTACACTGTCTTTCTTTCCACCCCCTCCCACTCCACTTCCCTGCTCCCTTTTACTCTATGCTTGTGGTTATGTTACAAGCATTTGGAATTTTACGTTCAATTGCATTTGGAACAAAGGCTTTTGGCCGAGTTGTTTGCTCAGCCTCAGCCTGCCACGTGCCACATCAGTTGTTGCTGTTGCTGTTGTCATTGTTGTTGTCATTGTTGTTGCTGCTGCATGTTATTGCCGCTGTTGTAGCTGTTGTAGCTGCAGCTTAACTTCTTTGCATAGTTATTTGTGCGCGTAGCTCATTGAAATTTTCGGTGCCGTGAACAGTGTTTGGTTTTGGGTTTCTCCTCTCAGCAAGTGTGTGTGTGTGTGCGTGTGTATGGGTGTTTAGGTATATATGTGAGAGATTACATACATACATATTTCTGTTGTAGGTTTTAAAATTTGTGTTGCTTAGTTCAGAAAAAAGAGGTCCACTCCTGAGTGCGAGGTGAACTTGATAAGTATTTGATAAAACACACACACACATTATATGTTATACATATAAATGTGACTAAAAAGTCTCTTAAATATTTACTTGCGAGGTGTGTTATTAAAGTAAGCAGTATTTCAATAATAGCAGTGTGCTTCTAAAATTTGAAGAGTCTATTAAGTTTGTAAAAACTTTGAGACACTTTTAGACCTCATGAAGTATGTATGTATATTTTAGATCAGTATTAATAAGAACAGAAAGAATAAATAATTGTATTTTATAAGCCCATTACAAAATGGATGTCCTTTTTTCTGCTTAAACATAATGACAAAAGGCAATCACCATCATAAAACCAAAGAAATTTGTTGGCAAAGAATTAGTTTTGATTTCAACTTTGTAACTTTATTTAAGACTGTTAATTTCGATTAACGTTTTCGGTTTAAGTTTCAATTTCCCTTCAACAAACAAATTTCTTTCATTCAAATAATATGAGTTGTTTTAAATATTTTTATTTTTCTCATTAGTTTTATCGGTTGTTAAATTTAATTTTGGACTGATCGTTCGATTGACCAGGATGAGTTGAAAGATATCGGAAGACTACAAAATGCTTTATAATAAAAGTTGACTTTCCACCGAAAAATACATCATTTTATAGATAGGTCAGTTAATTAATGTCAGTCAATAAATAAATCAGTCAGTCAATAAATTAATCAGTCAGTCAATAAATACAGTCTGTAAGTCAGGCAAGCATACAATCGATCAGATAATCTATCCATCAGTTATTCAGTTTATCAAACAATCTGTCAGTCAATAAACCATCAAAGAGTCAATCAATCATTCGATCAATCTATCAATCATTTAACTCACAAATATAAATACATATTATGAATATTTAATATCGGCAAATATGTAAAGAAAAATAATTGGGAGTCTACGTTAAAAATGCTACGGACTGGAATTCACTGCATCAGCTGTCCCAGCTCCTCGAGTAGGATCTGCCAGCTGAAACCCATGCGACCTTCGGTCAACAACAGCCGACATCTGTCGGGAATGTGCTGGAAAAGACGCTTGAACGGACCATAGCGTTCCAGGCACTTGGCATCGCCGAGCAGGATTAACTTGTGCTTGGCACGAGTGATGGCAACAGTTAGGCGTCGTTGATCTTCAAGAATTTCCGCCTCACGCGATCGTTCCATATCCTGCCCAGCTGCAGTGCCACCCGTCTTAGTACAGCTATAGATAATAAGATTCTTATCGCGACCCTGATACTGATCCACCGTATTGAACTCGACCTCAGCAAGATTGTTGCCCAGTTTGCGCAAAAGTTCCACCTGGGCACGGTAGGGAGCAATGACGCCAATCCGAGAAGCATCATAGCCAGCGTCAAGAAGTTGACGCAGCAAATGCATAACAATTGATGCCTCACAATAGTTGGTGTACTTTGGCCTTCGAAGGGATCGATTAGGCTGCACAACTGGCTCCGATTCTCCATAGTGCTGCTCGATGGAGACGCTGGTCTCTTGCAGCTGCTTGGAACGGGCAACAAACTCCAGACAGCGCTGTGAACAGTCGGATGTGTCCAACAACAGCACCGCCTGCTCCAGATGAGTTTGCAAAGCCCGCTGTGCCCAGAGACAGGCATTCTTGAGAGGATCAAGTTCCAGTTTTGCAGTCTCCACCTTCTCGCTCGCACACTTCAATGCCTGGCCATAAGTCAGCTGATTGGCCAGCTTGGTAATGCTGCGATTCATGCGATACTGCAAAGTGAGCACCGCTGTTGCCTCCTCATTGTCGAGACGCTGAAAGAGCGTCTCATCGGCGCCACGAGCTCGTGCCTCACGACTGCGCAACAATGGAGGCAACTGCTCAGGATCACCAACAAGGATGAACTTGCTGCAGTGGCTCAAAGGACGCAACACTGTCGGTTGGAGCACCTGCGTTGCCTCATCCACAATGCAATAGTCGAACTTTCGATGCTGGAACAATGCATGTCCAGCTCCCAGACAAGTGACACCTACAATGCTGGGTTTTTGCAATGCTTCCGTCAACTGTTCCACAGTCTTACAGTTGACGGTCAGAGTTGCCTCGCTGATCTCCTGCAATTGCGGATGAATCCTTGCACTGTTGCCGAGCCGCAACAAGGGAAGATCATATGGCAGCAGACGCAACAATAGATTATCAACAGCAGAATGAGTTTGGGCCGTGATCAGAACACTCCGTTCCAGCAAATGCAACAGACGCACAATGGCCACCAATGTTTGAGTCTTGCCCGTGCCCGGCAATCCCTTGATCAGCATATGTGTGTTTGTGGTAAGTGCACGCAATGCTGCAGCTTGTTGTACCTTGTTAAGGGGACGCAAAATTGGTCCACCCTTGCTGCCAATCACACGTGGCAACACCTTGTGCTGCTGGGGTGCCGTCCTGGCCACCACAATTGAACGTAGTTGAGCTGCCCGTTCATCAGTCGCCAGCAGCAGACCGAGATTTGTGTAATTGAAGCTAGCAAAGCTCTGCGATTCATGTTTGTCCACAATGAACGTTTCCTGCGCATAACGCTGGCCAAGATCACGTTCTAGCTGTAGGCACAAACTGCGTGACTCCAAAGATGTTATATATCCCGCGGCAATGGCCAATCTGGAGCTGCTGCTAATGATCACATACTCGCCTACCTCGAACTGAAAAGTAAGAAATATTCGAACATTTTTCTATGACAAAGAATTCAATTCAACACTTACCCCGCTGAGAGTCAAGTTGATTTCTTTATCCGCAGCTGGCGACAGTTGCAACTTGTGCTCATAGCGTCCATTCTGGCAGCTTGTCTTGTGTCCCTCGGTCAGCTGGAGCTCACAGATTGCACGGCCTTGCTGCTGTCGCTTTGCAGGTGTCTCGGTCCAGAGTGTGCGTTGATGAGGCGACTGACGTGACTGTTGATCCTCCAGGGCTAAGAGACCACACCAATGCAGCACATATTCATGATCCGCCGGGCTAAGATGCTCCAAAACTTGTGGCATCAGACGACGCAAGGGATGAGAGCTGCTCAGCTCTAGATTGGCATCTGTGCTGGCAAAACTGCAACAGAGTGTGGCATAAGCACAGTTGCCACACGCACTATGATGCGAGATCGGATCGGGCAGCTGAAACGGCTGCAATAGCTTATCCGGCTGCCCCGCCACGGACAACGATTCACCAGCCACAGGAAGCTGCACATCTCGTGTTAGAAAGTGGGCCAGATCATTGCGAAGCAGGACAAGATCCCTTTGTTCATTCCGTCCATCAGGCACTTCACGCACGATGCCTTCGCGCAGATAGAGCAACAATCCATTCCGTGTCTCCTGGCCCAGAGCAGAGTGCATCAGTTCGTAGAGAAGCAGCTGACCCTTGTGCTCCATGGAGAAGCTCGCACGTCCAGTTTTAAGTTCCAAAGGAATGGGTTGCTTTTGGTTTCGCACACGCACTGAGACATCCACCTTGCCCTTGAGTCCTAGCTGTGGCACCCAGAGATTCTCTTCAATGTCGTGGATCTCCTCAATGCGCCCTTTGTACATCTCTTTGGGCATCATTGATGGCAACACACCATCCATATACTGGGCCACAAACGAGACAATGGGATCGACAAACTTGTGCAGTTGCAGTTCAATCTCGGCACGGCTCAGTTGACCAGCATAAAGCATCTGTGCGAGGGATGTGCTCTGTAGCATTTGCTGCAGTGCATCCAACACCTGTTCGTGGCTACGCAAGCGCTGAGACAACACTGTCTGCAGCAGTTCATGGACCAGTGTGCCAATGATCATCTACAAGCAATGTGAAATGGAATTTGTGAGCAACTCTCAGAGGACCAGGGATTACACGGACTCACCACAGCATTGGTGCCATCCACACCGCGAAAACGATCCTGCAGGACCGCCTTGCGGCGGCAGAAGAGTGATCCCGTCACAGTGGTGCTGGATATCAGCAAATCCGGATGAATCACACAATAACCAGACTCCTTGTTGATCACATAGCTGGAGAGCGAAGGCTGCCATTCAGCTTTTAGTGATACTAGATCACCTGGCTCTATTTGCGTATGATTCCAGGGTGTCTGTAGATGACAGACAGCTGTTGCTGCTTCTGTAGATCCATCATCGTCACCCATATCCTTATCCTTGCTCAAATGCAGCACAAGGTCGTGTGTTTTTGGCAAACGTTCCACAGTCCGCACAATACAGCGCTGCCAAGTGCTCAGATCGAGCTTGTTTGCCGTCACAGCAGCATCCAGTGCACTCAAATCGAAATCATCGTCATTGTCTAAGAGAAATCCATAATTCTCCTGCTCGACCGGCAAATCGGATTGCACGTCGAGACTGATATGAGTTTTGTACTTTTTGGACGAGGCGGGCACATTATCCGCTTTGCTAGGCGATAGCACACGCTTAGCACTCTGCATTGTTGCAGTGGTTTATTTATAATTTCTTTTATTTTCACTAGAAATTCATTTAACGAACATTCTTATAAAATCGCGCCAAAATTTACCAATCAGTGTGTACACACCACTTGTGCACAATAAATAGTTATTCATCGATCAATGGTGCGTGAGTGACGGCGCATGAGCACGCAGCTCGATATTTCACAATAATCGATATAAATTGCCACACAATATCGATATATTTTCTTTAAGTCAGCTGAAGGTCCATGAAGTTCGATTAATAACGATTTCGTTTTACTTTTGAGTACTTGTAACGGTGCATTTATTTTCAAATTAGAGACTTAACAAATATTTAACGAACTTTTGAAGTGCTCCTCGTTAGTAGAAATATACCTCTGTACACATGTACGTATGTGTATTTTATCCATTTGAATATGAGTGCATGCGTTTGTGAGTGTTGGTCTATATTCATTTTGCCGCCTGCATTTTTTGCTTATTTGTGTACTTTGCATTGGCTTTTGGTTTTGCCTTTAGACTTTCGGCTACGGCGTCACTTTGCTTTGCGACCCACCAGTAGTAGTTGTTGTTGTTGTTGTTGTTTGTCTGTTATTGATGCTTGCCTCCCGCTTAGTCCGTGTGTGTGTGTGTGTGTATGTGCTTGTGTATGTTCATTTCTTGGCTTTTTATATTTTGTCAATTGCGTATATATGTATGTATGGGTGTGCGAGTAGGTGTGTCTGTGTTTGCTCGCCTGACAAATGGTTTGTTTTTTCCTGCTTCTTCACATTGTGCACTGTGCTGTGTAGTGGCCACTTGTATCCCTTCCCTTCCCGTCCCGTCCCTTTGTCAACCAGCATTTATGTATATTTATTATACATTGTATATGTATCTTTTTGCATACGATCAATTTGCAGGCTCTGGCCAATTAAACGAAATCCATTGCCTACTTTTGAGCTGAAAAACAGGGCTGCCAAGCGACAGTTTGTTTTTAGAATTAATGAATTAAATAACTAACGGAAGAAAATATGTAAATGGAAATTTGAAAAGTCAAGCTCAGTAATATAAGGAAACGATAACTTTAATATATATTTTTCCCCTTGAATTTTCTATTAAAATGTTGAATATTTATGAATTTGTATTTTACTGTCCGAATTTGTGGAATAAAATCTCCATATTTTTACGCAGTCTTATTATATAGAGCTTTTAAGTCATTTACATAAAAAAAACATTACAATACCACACCTACTCGATTAATTGAATTTTATAAATTATTCAGAGAAAATGCTGAAAATAAGTAGGAAAATGTGCATTTGAGGAAATAAAAATAATTTTATTCAAAATCAGTCCTGAGATTAACATTATGTATTTGTCAAAATTTATATACAAGGTAATCCATATGTACATTTTCAAAAAAAAAGTCAATTTACACAGATCTGCCGTCAATGGCCCGAAACAAAAAGAAACCAAAGAAAAATATCAAAAACACAACCAAAGCAAACCAAGTGTACCTCTCTCCTCTCTCCTACCTCATCTCTACCAGCAGCCTCTTCCACTGTTTGCGCACTTTAACTGTTTTTACTGTCTGTCTGCAGCCCCATTCCGGACCCCTTTCCCCCCCCTCTCTCCCCCTCTGTGCTGCGTTAGCCCATTCAGCGGGCAGAGGCTCTTCAAAGGCTGTTTGAAGTTCCTTTTTATTTTTTTTTTCAGTGTGTGGGGTGTGTGTGTGTGTTTTTGTGTGCCTCTTAAGTGGCAACTACTTTGCACCTCAGCTGTTCACACACACGCACACGCACACACGTTCGCATATACGCATGTGTGTGTGAAAATTGAAGTGCTGCTGTGTTTGCGGCCTTGAGCCTTTTTTTGCACCTTGGCATAGATGTTTCAGCTATAGCTGAATGTATGTACATATATATGTATGTTTGTGTGAGTATATGCCATACTTCATCCACTACTTTCTCCCTCTGGGTGTGTGTGTGTGTGTGTGTGTGTGTGAGTTTGCAGAAATTATTTGATGCAACGCTGCGTATACGCAATTTATATAATCAGCCTGCAAAGAGCGCAACTAAAACTGTTTTTTTTGCTTGGTATTTTCATTTTTCATCTTTTTGGAATCAAACGTGACGGACTGACCATCTCTCCCCCCAATCTCCCTTTACACCCTTGCTCACCAGCCCGCTTATAAGCCTACTAAGCATTTTGGCCAACAATTGTTGGTTGCAATTATTTGTGCAGTAAAAACAAATTTTATATGAATTGTGGCGCCAAAAGCAGTAACAACAACAATAACATTCATTTTGGGCTCATAATTTATATTTCTTATGCATGTTTGTGTGTTTGTTTGTGTATTTAAATGTTGCGGCTGTTTTAATCAAGCGAAATTGTTTAATTTACGATCTGTATGTGTGTGTATGTGTCTCTCTCCCTCTACACAGAGCGAAAAGCTCAAGTAAGAAGTTTGTATTAAAAGCCTTAAATTCAAACTTGATTTCTCTCTCGAAATCAAAGTACTATTGTCAAATATCTTGAACTAACAATGATCTAACTCTCGAGTAGTTAGAATGCAAATAGTTTCATGTTTAATGTAGTCCTAATTTATCAGATTCCATTAAACTTATAGCAAACAAGCAAAAACCATTTGGAAATTCTAAGCTTATCGAAGGTAAAAATTTGTTCTCTCAGTATTTGATGTGAAAATTCTTTTTGGTATGCTTATATAAATTTAAGTATGTTATAAGTTAATTAGTATAAATATAGAAAATTTAATTATACACACAAAATAGTTCTTTTTTTAAGCAAAACAGAAAAAGAAACTTTAAAAAAAGTCAATGTTTATCTGGTAAACAATATTGAATTATATATTAACTTCTTTATTATTTGTAATAGATTCGAGAACTTGTAGGTTTTTAGTAGTTCCTACTTAAATCAAGTACAGCTTTTAGCAATCAGAATTACTAAATTCGAGCTTCATTTTTCTCTCTCTGTATGTGTGTGTGTGTGTGTGTGAGCCACGCCTATTGCCCGCATTAGAGACTAATGATTAACGAACTTATGCAGCAGCTTCTTTCACACACTCACACACACACACACACACTGGCACACACATACACTGGCAAACCAGGACGAGTTCATGGGTGTCCACTTTAAAGGGCAATGCAGAAGGGATCAAAGGGGTGGGGCAGGTTCATGTGGGAAAGACGGTAAGGGTCGTAGGTGAAGGGTGTTTAGTTGGGTTTTGGGGCTTGTGGCTGCCAGTTTAAATTGATGCATGTGCAGCGGCACGTTCCGGCGGCTTCGGCGCAAATCCCCGGCACAACAGACGCCAAAGCCACAAGGGAAAACCAATGCAGCCTCCTCCTCCTCCTCCCTGGCGATCGAAGTGGGAGTGGGAGTGGGAGAGTGCTGAGCAGTGCTGGAGAGAGGAGAGAGAGGAGTGGAGTGCTGGAGGGGCACGATGAGAGGGAGATGAGTATTTTGCTTGAAGGCAAAAAAAGGTCGCACTATTTGAAAAAGCAGCATCGATATGTTATTTGCATGTGTCGTGGGCGTGCAGGCAGCTGCAACACCAACAACAACACCAACAACAACAACAGCAATAACAGCTATAACACCAACGGGAACTGCAAATCCCAATACCACGGCAACTTTTAGCAGGCAGCCAGTTTACAGCAAGCGTGTAACTTTCTCAGCAAGTTTATGCATGAATAAAGTGAAAAGCTACAGGCACACACACACACACACTCACGTTCGCAAAAAATGCCAAGGATGTAGTCAGCTTAGCAGGAAGGGATGTCCAAATTAAAGTATGTATGTAACTTTAGTTTAAATGGTACATATTTATTTATATCAAACTTTAAAAATCGAATTTACGTTTCTCACTCGAACTCAAACAAATAAAAATTAAATAATCTGTAAAGAACCATTTTGTAAAACTAAAACCAAGCAAATTTAAGTAGTATAAGATATTTTATATAAAAGATATTTTACAGAATTGAAAACTTCAAATAAAATCTAAAATATTATTTTTCAAGATAATTTAACATTCAGATATAAGAACATTTACTACACTCTTTTTGCTACACTTTTTTAAACGCATTTTTAAACATTTCTTTATATATTAATCAAAGTATAGTTTTACCAAAGGACCAGACCAAATCCATATCTATTTTGTACTTCTAAGAAAAGCTGCTGATTTTATTGGATCAAACATAAGAAAAAAGTCAATAAATCAGAATGTTTCAAACACAAACTGTGTGTAGATTTCAGAATCAAAAAATTAATGGCTATGCATTTATTTGGGGGAGGTTGTGCGTCCTTTCATACCCCTTTGCCTACGCCATTGCACAGCACACAACATACACACTTTTATGGTGTATACATATGCAAACAAGCCAAAAACACACACGCACACATACTACATTTGTATATTTGTACATTCAAGAGAAGCTGCCGTTTCATGTCCCATGTTCGCATAATCCAGTCGCATATGTTGCTTGAGTTTCGCAAAAGTTGCATTTTATTTAGTGCTTGGTTCCAAGGCAACACAACACACACACACACACATATGTATATGGGTATGTCACACAACTAATGCCAAACTGCAAATTCGCATTAGTGGCTGTCGTTGCGCTTGCAAATGGAATTTTGGCTCGTTAACCCCAAAATGGATCAACATTAATTTTACATGTCTCAGTACAAACATTCACAACGTTCAATCTTTTCAAAAAGTGCCGCTCAATTTAAATGTTAGCCCTGCCAACTTGTGTGAACAGCTAGTCGGCATGCATATCGATAACAATATCAATTGAGAAGTTACTGATGGTGATAAGCTCTAAGTTTTGATGTCAAGTTCCTAAATTTGTTATTTTCTTAATATTTTGATTACAGGTCTCTGAAATTTTCAAATTATCAAAAAAAGATTGAAGCACCATGTAAAGTAACGGTTGATAATAGCGCAGAAATATCGAGAAAAAGTATCGAAAATGATATTTTCGTCGGAGAATATATCGTATATAAATATGTCATTCCGATAATATACCTATCGATGCATCGATATATCAATATATTTTCAACAACACACATCAGCTAGAATAACAGAAAAACAAGCAAAAACTAGAAAGAAAAGCAGAGACAATTGTACAACAGCTTACTATTATTAGATATGTCTGCGGCTGGAGTCGATGACGAGCTAAGCCCTGCTGCTGCCGAGGCACAGCAGCAGCCACAGTTGCCGTCGTCGTCGTCAACAACGGCTGCAACAACAACAGCAGCAACAACAACAACAACAGCAGCAGCACCGATAGCAGCAGCAGCAACAACAACAACAACAACGACACCAGCCGTGGCTGAAATTGCCGCATCCAGCGTAAGTTGTTGGCATTTGATGACGACGACGAAGACACGTCAACGTGTTGTGTGTTGTTTATTATTGCAAGAAATTCAAATTCAGTATTTTATTGCTGCAGTTTGAAGTTGTTGTGTTTGTTTTCTTATCATTATTCTTGTTTGTTTACGCCCTTAAGATACGCTCCGGTTTGGCAGAGTTGGAATTGCGATCTTCTCAAGTGCTGCAACGTCTTGAGAATGTAAAAGCCGTGCCGGGCTCACCAAATAAAGTAATTCCTGAGAACAACGACAGTAGCATCGATGGCGACAATCAGGATCGGGATCGGGAGCGAACTTCAGCGGCGGATATTGTGCTGTCGACACAGTTGCGACAGGAGCATCGTGTACCCTCGGATATATTGAAATCCCTGGAGCAATTGGTGGCCTACTCGGACAGCGATGATGATCCTGAATTTCCACTGCCCGCGCTGGATGATGTTTCCCATTTGGCGCTCATCTCGCACAGCATTGTCGCCTACCTGTCGCATTTGGATCGCCAGCATCTGTTGCGTGTGACGAACAGCATTTCAGGCGATGCCACACGCTGGCTGGGAACTCTGTTTCATTTTCCCAATGCTGCAAGCAGCTTCCACTCGGATAATGCCGATGCCGTCCTGCGAACCGTTCGCCTGGCCATTGTCGCCCGTTGTCCAGGGTATCTGGAGGGTGGCATACCAGCTCTGGCTCATCCTTGTTTCTACATTTCGGAGAACACGACTCCGGTTCGCTTGCAATATGCCTGCCGTCAGCTAGGCATCTCTTTGGATGCCATTAAGGTCATTCCAGAGGACAACAAGTATGGAACAATGGATTTAACTCAACTCCAGAAACAAGTTCAACTCGATCTGGCCGCCAGTCGAACTCCCCTGCTAGTTGTGGCCGACATTGGTGCCTCACTCTGCGGCTATGTGGATAATCTGCAACGTTTGCGAGATGTCTGTAAGGCCCACAACATGTGGCTTCATGCTAGCGGTCATGGCTTGGCCGCCCTCGTTTGTGCCCAGCATCCGGGCAACGTTCACGATGTCCTGCATTCGATGGCCCTTAATTTGGGGAGCTGGCTGGGCGTGCCTAGTCTGCCCATTGTCCTGCTGCATCGTCCGCTACAGAATAGCGCACTGAGTGCCTTCGAATCGGATCCAATCCTCTCCAGGCGATTGAACGCTCTCTCGCTGTGGACCAGCCTGCAGGCGCTCGGCAAAAAGGCAATTGCCGAGCGATTGCACGTGGCATTCCAAACATGCAGTATTCTCTTCGAGATCGCCTCCAAATGCGAGGGGATTCGTGTGCTGGTAATGTGACCTATTTTTCCTAAAACATCGAGCCCTAATCGTTATTAAAGTACAAAAATCTTAAAATTAATAATATTAACTTCTTAAGTGACACCTTAAAAAGACTACAGTTCAACTTTCAAAGCAATTTGATTTAAAAATAATTTAAAGGGAAAATATATTATGATCTTTCTATTTCTATTCTCTTTAAATTTCAGTAGCAGCTTAGTCTATATTTATCCTTCCCATAATACCCATTTTTCTTCAAAGAAAACATCTTTAATATAGTATATATCATTTTTATAATACTTAAAAAAGACAGCCCTTTAAAATGTTATTGAAAAATTAAAAGAAAACTTTCGGTTAAGGCTCGATATATTTAAATTTTCTCATTTCATGACATTCCACTTAAAGCTTAATCCCTTCTTAAATCTTTTATTATTGCTTTCCCATTTCCATCTTTCTTGATGTTACTCTCAAAACTTAATTCCTTTTGTATCTTTGTACAATCCTTGACAATTCCAACTAATTCCACTCTCAAATCTCTTTATCCTTGAACCATTTAGAGTCATACGCCTGGAGCTCAAACGGGCGTCGCTTTGTCGGACATTATTAACAGTCCCTTTGATGTGAACGCCTTGTTTGATGCAGCTGCTCCCGTTGTGGTTTATCAATTCGATGGCAGCACAACCATTCCAATTAGTTCTGGAGCCGTGGAAACCACTGCCGAAACGGGCCTCAAGCCTTTGGAGAAAGTTAACAATGCCTCGTATTTTGATCGTCTAAACTCTTGGCTCGGCCAGATACTACAACGGGACTGTCCCAATGTAAGTAAACCATACCGATTCTCATTTATTATACTCTTGCAGAGACTATTAGTTTTTTTAGAGGTCCGAATATTTGCTAAAAACACCCTAATCAGATTCGATCTTTCGAAAATCAAATCAGACAAATTTTATGGTCTTTTTGGAGATATTTTAGGAACTGCCCAATTAGTTAATAGATTACACATGAACATAAAACATATCCATTTACTTTAAAAAGTAAATGTACTTTAAAAAAGTACAAATGGGTCTATTACGTTCGTGCAAATGTGCGTAACAGGCAGAAGAAGGCGTGGCAGACCCCATAAAGTATATATATTTTAAATATAGGGTGATAGCTGACTCGATGTCTAATTTATAAAGACAGTAAGAAACTCAGTAACAGATCAAAGTCAGCTTTACAGCTTTTTTATTTTTTTAGTACTTAAAATTCACAACTGGTTCTAACAGATTAAGGGTGGTTATAAGCTTGGATACTAATGATGGAGACTGGCATCTATTAAAACAAGTCTGATTCCTTATTTTTTGACAGCTGCTTTTGTATGTTCTTTACAAATAAGACCTCGAGTTAGTAAATACCATGTAATTAATAATTTAACATTGTCATTTACAATCTGATCTCATTTGGTTACAATCTGACTAGTATGTTAATTAGCTTCTTTAGAAACAATCGATTGAAATTGAATACAGGACTCTGTAAAGGAGTCGCATTCAAAGTAAGCTTTCTTTTCTGATTTCAAATGAATATCTGTTGTTTTTTAGTTTGACTTTGAGGTGATTGAGCATCCAACGCATGGTAGTTGTATTCGTTACTGCCCCTTGGAGCTAGGATTGGGTGAACAGCCGCCCAGCTCCGAGAATCTGGAGAGTTTTGCGCAAAGTTTGGAGGCGCATGTGGATATACTGCGGGCGACGATCAAGCATAAGGCACGCTTTATACATTTGGTTGATCGGAGCGAGGTGCTGAGGCTGGTACCACTCCCGAATGGGCGGGCATGGGCGGTGTGCGAGTTGTGCCTGAAGGCTGGGAATCACTGCTAACGGATCAGGCCAAAACCGAGCTGAATAAGCTCAACATTGATCTGGTGGAGGCTCTTAGTCACGGACAATGCATTCTCGCTGGGCGAGGCACCGATGGTTTAATCTGTGTGCGTTTTGGAATGGTTACCCACGAGACGGAGGTGGAGGAACTGCTCGATTTGGTTGTCACCGTTGGCAAAAGCGTGCAGGAGAATTCACGGGTCCTGGACACCATGTCCGAGATTGTGAAGAAGGTAACACAGCGATAAATCATAAACCATTAATTGAAAGATTGATTGATTGAACGATTGTTACTCCTGTTATTGTTAATCTCTTGTTGTTCTTGTCCAGGGCATTGAGGCAGCCACAGCGGACTTGCAGCGCGAGTCGGAGGAGAAGCTCTGGCAGGAGGGAATACTGCGCCATGTTCCAGTTGTGGGACGTGTCTTCAATTGGTGGTCACCGCCAGCTAAGGAATCGGGCATCAAGGGACGCAGCCTTAACTTGACCCAAGGAGTTGTCGAGAGTACCGAAAATATTTACAAGTAAATTTATCTTTATATTCTTTAATTCTTGTCGCCTGCTTGACGCTTCTCATTTCTTGTAGATATCACATGCAAATGTCGGGAGAAACATCTCATCAGCTGCCCGCAAATCGTTCGCCACCAACGCCCATGATACAGACACCTGTGGTATCAACAACGACACCACCTGTTTTTCCCACTGTGGAGCCTGTGACTGGCGAGGCAGGTGAAGGCTGCAACAGCTTCGGATGCAGCGGCACACAACAACTGCAACTGGAGGCAACAATCTGCAGTGGCAATAACGACAACGACAAATGCTGTGACTGGCAACCATGTGGATCATGCCAGGACCATTAGCCAGAGCAGCGCTGGATCCTCGTCAGTGCCGGAGCTGGTGGCGGTCAATAGTGCAATAAACAATAATTAAATGTCGCACAAGGCGTATTCTGCTTATGAAGGACAACGACAGGCTGCTTAGCAAAATGAAAACCACACGCCCCTTGCTTCCCCCCCCTCTCTATGACCCCCGATAAAACCTTAAGTATATTTAAATAACCAAGAAACTTTAATAACAAAATGAAGAAAACAACTCCAAATGCAATTCTATAATTCCAAAGAAAAATCTTAGATGAGGGCAGGATCGACAAGGAAAGTCCTCAAACGGACTAACAATTGAGTGTCCTGCCAAAATATTGCACATTTGCTTTTATATCTACATATACACATATATATTCTTAATCAATCTATTGTATTATCTTTTATAAACTTATGATGTATTCCCTTCTATTTTTTTTTGTCTTAATAATTATTATTGTTTATGTGCTACATTGTTGTTGATGTTGTTGTTCTCTGAGCTTTCTATTTTTCATTTATAATTTAAAAAATTTGAAAAAAAACATATTCCACTATCGTTTCTTTTATCACTATTATTATTATGCAAGTACCTATGTATAACTGAATCATTGAGAAACGCAATTTACTCTAGCAATAATTTGCACTATTCTAATCTAATTTTGTTTTGACCCTAAGTGAAATACAAAAGCATACAATACAAGCATATACTTAAACAAAAGCCAAAAAAAAAAAACCCACAGGATAAAATAACAAAAACAAAAGCAAACATATATACTTTTATGTATATATATAAAATATAAAATTTAACAAAATATTTATATAAATTGATAAATATATTTATTATACAAGTTGAAATAAAGTATGCTGCTGAAAATGTGCACAATGATAATGAACATCAATTAATTGTATTTATTATTATTCATGATTTTCCATGATTTCATTTCTGTTAAGAGCGAAAGAGATAGACTCTCATATTGCTGGACTGCTCATTTTCAATGAACTATTCTGTGCTCGAGCACTGCTTGCAAGCAGTTCGATTGTGTAACTGCTTGTTGTCAACAGTGCGTGTATAACTTTCCTGTCTTTAAGCATTTGGAATAAAATCCGACTCGAAAAGCTCTATTTGAAAATTGAATGGTTTTCCACAAGGATACTTACCCTTAATCACATTTTCACGCATTTACAGCGTATGAAAGTCTGAAATCTTAATATATTTTCTTATCATTGCATCCCAAGCCCATTTTGAAGAGAAATAAGAAAAAACTCTTAATGTAATTGAATTTTATAATTTTATTTTATTTTATTAATATTTGTCGTTTTTTTAGCGTTTTTACGTTTGCCGCTTTTTGCTTGAATGAAATTTGTCGGGTTTTTGTGCCGTTATTTTCGTTTTTTTGTTATCTTGTTTATTTCTGTTTTTTTTTTATCATTTTTGTTGTAGTTTCTACATTGTTGCGCATAAAATACCAACCATACCATACAATCGCTAGAAGAACCCGAACCGAACTCTTAATTCCTTTCCATCCGATCTTTACAAACACGCAACTTGGCAAAGCGAATAACCGAATGCTAAAGTACGATATCTCTTCTTTTTGTTAGTTTCTTACAAGAACTTCGAACTTTTTTTAATTTTTAATGTGTGCTTTCTGCTTTTTTGTCTAAGATTCTTCCTCTGCTGTTGCTTTCTTTACATTGCCTTTAACTAAGTATATTTTGCATATACACTATGTGTAGTATATGTTGTACAACTTGATCTTACCGTGTCTCGTACTTTACTCAGCTCCTAAAAGTTTCGTTCTTTTTTTATGGTATTTTTTATTATATTTTTCATTTTCCCTTTAATAACTACAACGCGTACGATGACAACATTTAACACAGAAATATATTTACGAGCTAATGTGTTATAGTATATGTATATGTATGTATTTATGTGTTTACATATATATATGTATATATATATATATATATATATATATTAGCTTCCTTCTTTTTAATGTTATGATTCCATTCCGTTCTGTTCCGTTTCATACCATACCATACCTAACCTTCAATGCTGTAAGTAGTTCAACTCGTACGCTTTTAAGGCCTAGTTGGAGATCGCTTAGAATCTTCGGCTATTTGCTAGTACCAGAAAAAAAGGTTTTAATGCTCGAGGCTGCCCTTTCATTTTCTTCATAATTATCTATCAATAATTTATAACATTATGTATTTGTTTTTAATTGTATATAAGCGAATAAAAAACTTGATTAGGTCGTTTTCCATTGAAATTACTTTACAGATTCTATACATATGTATTATTACTTAAACATTTAAGTATATTTTTATCGAATAAATTATTCGAAACTGTTTCGGTTTTCGAATTCGTTCTCAATTTTGTATATATGTGTATATAGATATACAATTGATCATTCCGATGTGCTCTATATAGTGTACAGTAGTAGGTCTACTATCGTTAAATCGTTAGCTTTACTGTTATAATCTCTATCCGCTTGTGTATTTGTGTGTGTGTGTGTGGGCAGTTTTTCGAGCGACTTGTTTTTAGTTGAATGGCCTCTGGTCACACTGGTCTTTTAAAATTCACTAACAACTCCGCTAGCTAACTAAATAATTGTTAAATTGTTAATTGTTCTTTATTTGTGTTTCATTGTTCGACCATTTTTCTCTCTCTCGTATGTAGTTTTCATTCTCTGCAGGACCATACATAGTGTGTGTATTCAGTAAATATCCAGTATATAGATTTATGTATACACAATTTATATACCATAACTTTGTAGTTATTTTTTTTGTTTTTGTTTTTTTTTTAATTTTCGGTCTTCTCGCTTTGGTTTTTAAGGGTTCGCTTCGGCTCAGCCGATTGCGGGGGCAGTACTTTTATTTCTTTAATATTGCTATTCTGTTTACACGCTCTCCCTCTCCAAACGAATTTGTGGAGGGAATTTGGGGGAATATTTTCATTATTCATTTGGGAAGTTCATTTTGTATATGCTACGCTTTAGTTTTTGGTTTAGCTACTGCTATTTTAAATATACAGTTAGTTGTATAGCCACACATATGTACATATATGTGTGTATATATGTATGTATATGTGTATATGCACTCGAATGTGCTAAGTATTTGTAGTTTAATTATCATCATCCTTGTATTAATTTAATTAAATTTAATTTGTAATAAATGCATTTCTTGTTAAGCTTACGTTTACGATTAAATACAATAAAATCGCAAGGTCAGAACTGAATTTCTAACCGGTGACGGTGCCAGGCGAACGTACACACACACATACATACCACATATGTATGTACATACACAATGCAGTATGTATGCAGGTATTTATCACCTGGCGCACAACCCAAAATACCAACAAATCGTACACCTCAATTGAGATGTACACTTGCGTCCAACTCTCTCTCTCTATATCTATCTCTCTCTCTCTCTTTCTTTCTCCATTGCCGTGCTTTTGTATGTTTTTTTTATTCAGAAAAAAATTGACTCGACAAATGCCTAAAAAGTGTTCATACTACCCTCGTAACCCCATTCTTCTACTCCCGTTAGCTTATCTATGTATATATTTGTATATGTATGTATGTTTCTGTATATACGAAGTATGCTTTAAAATGCTTTGCTGTTGTTGTTGCTGTTGTTGTGGGTGGGCAAGGTGTTGGAGGGGGGGGAGGAGTCTGGGCTAATACGATAGATATTTCAATATTTTGTTTGTCTTGGAGTAGTTCCGGCCTACATGCACTCCCAATAATATACTATATATATATATATATAAATATCTATATAACGCTATATAATACAAATATGTTGTCCCATAATTATTTAGCTTATTTCTGTTTGTTCAGCTTTGTTATTCTGCTTCATCTGTTATACTTCTTCTGTTATACTTCTTGTTGTTGTTGTTGTTTTCTTACTGTTCAGCTAAAAAGTGTTACCATAAAATGTTGCGATCATAAAAATGGCTATTATCAAAAAGAATGTTTCCACACTATGTAAATATTGGCATGCCTATGCATTCGTGTATGCTTCTGTGTGTGTGTATTTATATATGTATGTATGTATAATATGCATGCATTTGTGTGCATTGTTGTTTTTGTCTGTTTGTTTGTTTGTTTGTATATATACAAAAGTCGCAATTCGATTAATTTGTTTGTTGTTTTTGCTGCATGGGAAAGTTCTCTTAGGATTCGAAATGCAAAAATCAAAAACCAAGCACCACACTTATGTTAACAAGTGTAAATGGTTCTCTCCTCTCTATCTCGCTCTTACAGCTCAGTTACTGCATAATTGCTTTCATCGGTTATCGCTGGCGGCGGAGGCGGCAAATCATCGTCATCGTCGATAACAACGCCAGCGGCAGCAGTTGCAGCTGTTGCTGCAGTTGCTCCACCATTATGGAGTGCAAGGCCATTGCCTGCCTTGCCGTTAACGGTTTGGGCACGTGATTTGGGTGCCGTGGCATCTACAGTGTTGCCCAGATGAGTTTGTGACTCCATCGGTGGCGGAGGCAGTGTAGCATCGTCATTATTATTGCCACCACCATTCTGCATTTGTGCATCGTTTAGGCTCAGATTTAAATTCTGGGCGGGCTGTGCCGCCGGTGGCGGTGGGGAGGTGGGCGTGCCAATGCGTGGTGGCGGTATGGCCTTCATTTGTGGCGGCAACTTCATCGGTGGCCGCTGCAAGGTTCTGCAAAGATCGGATTGAGATGATGCATCAGTTTGTGCTTCAACTTACTTGGAGTAATTTTGGGTCTGATGATGATGCTGCTGCTGTTGCTGATAAATCGATTCCACCTTGGGCTGTTCCGCATCCTTGGGTATCTCGGGCAGCGGGCAATTCAATATCGATGGCTTGTATTTGGGATCAAATTTGCCACCCTGCCGCAATGTGGAGCACTTGTAAATCTGCTTATCGCGATCATAGATACCCGTATCCATGGTGGTGCTAATTGGCACCACTTCAGTCTCCGGCGGCAGCTGCTGCTGTTGTTGTTGCTGCTGCTGTTGCTGCGGTGACTTTAATTGATGGGGATGCGGATGCAATTGCTGTTGTTGCTGTGACGGCGGCGGCGGTTGCTGCGACACCTGTTGTTGCTGGTGGGAATGCGGATGTGGATTCGGTTGTTGCTGTTGCGAATGATGCGGATTTGGCGGCGGTTGCGCCTGCACCGATGGCTGATGGTGATGCGCAGGTATTTGTGGTCCACCTTGACTATTCTGGCGACGCATAGTCGCCAAATTGGACACATAAATGGAACCCTGGCTAACCGCCACCAACGGCTGATAAATTGAATGTGGATTCCCATTCTGCGCCAACTGACCCGCCAAATGTGCCGGAATCTGTTGATAAATCTGACTCTGACCCGGCGGCGGCAAATGATGCTGCTGGGCATGTGCATGTGCCGCCGCTGCCGTCGTATATGTTCCATATTGTTGAGCCTGGGCCTGGGCCTGAGCCTGTTGCTGGTGATAAATGGCATGCTGGTGCTGTACGGCGGCAGCGACTGCTGCCGAGTGCGAATGGGGATGTGCATGGGGATGAGCGTGTGGATGCTGATGCGGATGATGGCAATAGATTGGCTGCGGTCCCAATTGTTGTTGCTGCTGCTGCTGTTGCTGCTGCTGCTGTGCCTGCTGCTGGGCATGGGCATGGGCCTGGGCCACCTGGGCCTGTGTCGTCGGCGGTAGCGAGGAGGAAGCGGCTGCGGCGGCGACGGCGGCGGCTGGCGACGATTTTCAGTAAAAGTCATTGGCTTCCAAAGTTTTGCATTGTTTGCTTAGGGTTGCATATTTACCGTTATTGGGACCTAAAATGTACACACAATTAGCAAGGCGGATGAGGATTCGGATGCGGAGACGGATGCGGTTGCGGATACGGATGCGGATGAGACGTTTACATGATTATCAACGGGCGATGGAATAAAAATGAGCCCCATAAGAAATACAGGCGAGAACAAACTACAAACTACAGGCGAATCCCCATTTTGAATGAGACTATTTAACGAAAGCTTTTAATCCTTCAGAAAAAAAGCTAGAAAAATACAGTTTAACTGTAGAACAAATACTTTAAATTAAATCTATATATCGCTTGGCCAATCAAGATAGTCCTGCCTAATCCGCATTATATAGATAAAATATATATAGACTTCGGAGAAATGAGAATTACATAAGTAAAAGAGAGAGAATCTTATGATAGCTACTCATATTATTTAACAGATTACTAGATGACAAAAAGCTGATAGCGATACAGCTTTGAATGACAAAAAGCTATAAGCGATACAGCTTTGAATGACAAAAAGCTGTAAGCGATACAGCTTCGAAAATATTTCATTTTTTGTAACTTCTCTTTCATGATCAAAAACTTGAGTATATCTAAAGATTATATTCACAGCCAGAGACGTAGAGAAAGATAGTGAAAAAATATGTATTGAGGAGGGAATGTGATGTGATGGGAAAGTGCTAGAGATGCTAATAGTGCTTGTGATGGGTATTGTGGTGGTGGTGTATGTGTTTGATGGTAGTAGTGATTGTGCAGGATTTCTATCGGATATTGGACTTACCAGTCATATGGGTGGGGCTGTGATTATGCGACGGCAGTCGACCTAGAGTATGGGTGCCCATTGCCCGCATGTTCTGTTGGATGTGAGCGTGTGCCATCATCTCGTGCTGCTGCCGCTTGTTGGGATGCTGCAATGTGTGGGAGCCACTGATCACCGGGGGACTGAAGTGCCTGCAATTAGAGGTGGGGTATCCAAAAGCTGCAATGGGATCAGTTTAGGGATCAATTAACACCTACCCGTTATGGTTGCGCGGCAACGTGCGTGCCGCATTCATCATTTGCTGATGGTTCTGTGGTGCCGGATGCGATATATACGATGGTTCATCCACCTGGGCGTAATCGTTACGCTTGCGTATATAGATCCAGGTATGTGAATCGACCCACACCATAATTGTCAGCAATATGGCAGCTATAAAGCTGGCTATCAGCATCAGGACCAGGCCAAGAAGTCCCCCCTCACAAAGGCCACGCGCCGCAGCCAGGAAATTATGATGGACTGCCTTGCAATCGACTAAGGCGGTCAATTGGGTCAACAACCTTTCACTGCTATTCAAATCCGCATTCACTGCACCCAATTTCGGTTGGAGGCCCGAGCTCTTGAAGAGCACTAGGGAGATCTTCATTACGGTCGCCATGGCACTGCGAGCATTGTTGAGGGAATTCTGTGATTCGCGGAGTCGTTGTGTAAAGGGATTGGTGTGTCCTGGCTCGCATTGGGTATAGTGCAGAAGGACATTGGTGGGTAGATCCCTGGGTGCAGTAGAGACCAGAAAATCAGCTGGGCTAATGCACAAATCTCCCACAGCTACAGACGAGGACAGATACAGGCCGGACATCAACCAGGAGCCGGTTACGGCCAACAGGCCGCACACACTGAATAATATCAAGGCGCAGCGGGAATGACGTGCCACGCCCACGAGCAGCACAGCACAGAGGACGAGCAACAGGGCCAGAGTTGCCACCGTGCCTGGCCAGCGGATGAGCTCCCATTGATCGCCGCGCTGTGCGAGGAAAACGAGGAAACGGAAACCATGACAGTGAATTGATAGCAAGAGAAAGATCTACTCACAGTAAGGAAGTGTGTCATCGAGATGCCCATCAATGGTCGTCGGATATCGCTGGCAGCATTCGTGGCCAACGTCACGTTACCCTGCACAATGTTAAGCGAGACAAAGAGCTTCGAGAGCGCCGTCTGATTGGATACCGGTTGATCAAAGATGTCGGCCAACTCCACCAATTGAGGCCGTATGCGATTGGTTAGCGTATTCTCTAATATATGCGTCTGATTCCGAATTGTTGTCACCAAATTGTCCACCTTTCGTCCCGCTGTCAGCACCTCTAGCAGTCCATTGTGCAGATCATCATTTCCATAGAGACCGAGTCCAATTGCCGCACAGCACATCACCGTGACAATGGACAGGGCCACCTTCAAGCTGGTTATCGAGTGTGCTGGTCTCGGCTTTCGATCGCAACAGCGGGTCATCAAATAGAAGAGCAGTCCCAGCAGCGAGACAATCAACAGCGCTGCCGGCACCGATCCCAATATTCCCAGGCTCTACATCGGGAGGCGAGACGACGACATCAAAGGAAGAAAAAGCAATTAATTAATAACTGTACAATGGATACATTTTTGAAATACATTTACTTTACTTAAACTATAGTTCTACAGTATATAAAAGAATTTTTAAGGACTAACCAGATAAAGTTATATTTTCGACTTGTGTTATTGAATGAATAAGAGATAAATGCAGGAATAACCATGCATATTTATCTTCGATTTAATGAATTAATTATTAGGCCAAAAATTTATCAAAAGGCTCTCCAAGAAGCCATTTTCGATCCCAGAGTAAAATATAGAATGGGAGGAATAACCAGGAAAATATTTATAAAATAGTTTCATTCTAAATAGTTTAACTTTTTCATAGAGGAGGAAAAATAGACTTATTTTCGTCACGTAAGGGATTATAAACCCGAATAAATAAATAAATTTAATAATACAGATAACAGTACTTTTCAGGATATCCTCATTTTTACATGAATTGTTGAAATTAAATTGGTAAATAAAATCTCTAAGTTTGATAAAACCGTACATAGAAAAAAATAGTAATAAAAATGATTGAATATATGTATTTTGAAGTCTATATGCCCTATTTACTCTTATAGTCATAGGCTATACGTGTATATTTTTAAATTTGTTGTTTTGTTTTCCAATATGATTAGAGATGATTTTCAAGGCTTAATCGGTTCGACTTACCTCCAAATAAATCTCATCATTTGGCCGAAACGTGCTGTTGATCTTATGGAACGTGATGTTGTAGTGTGGCAATGCGTGTAGCAGCTTGGCTATCACTGGCACCTTGTACTGATCCGTAAACTCATGATAGTCGCCCATCCTGGACTTGGGACTAAAAGTCTACCGTGTGATAAGTGCTCCCTGGACCGCGTATATGAAGCAAATGATGACTTTCTGTGTGGTATGGAGATTGGCGAATGGATGTTGGAGAATGGTGATGACGATGGCGATGGCGATGACAATGACGGGTGACGATGAGATGGTGACGGTGACGGAGTGGAGTGCGGTGCGGTGCTCCTGCGGGTGCCTCGTCGTCGTGCGTCGTGCTCTCGGGGCAGAGTTTTAAACTCTTGACATCAAATTGTCACACACTGTGACAGAAAGGGGAAACGACAAGGAAATACAATTAGTTCACAAGGTTCTCAAGGATGTGTGGCTCATTCAACAAAAATTTAGGCGTGGTTTAGGCACGTACCAAACTGTGGTTCACATTGTGTGGTATACATATACATCTACATCTTCATGTACTTATGAATATGGAACTAACTTAACTTAGATATAAGATAAGTGTTTGTATGTAATACGATAAAGAGATAAGAGACAATGTTATCAATGCTCAAGTTTCTGGACATTTTACTTTCATTGCAGATACTTTCTCCCCAAGTTACTTAGATATAACATACATACATCCATAAGATTATTATTTTAAATGTAAAAATTAAAACACACTTGTACTTAACTATTTAACAAACAAGAGATTTACATTTTAACTATTTAAAAAAAAAACGTTTTGATCACTTGTTTAGTTATTGGTGGAAAATCTATGGACAGGAAGATTTGAAACGTCTTTTCGCTCTTTTAAACAAAACACATGAATGTCCGGTACAATTGGTTGTTCACAACGATGTGTAAACTGTGCGTGTGTGTCTGGCCTGTGTGTGTGTGCGTGTGTTGGTGTGTGTAGTGTGGGCATGGTCTTTATTATTTAATAAGCATGTGGGCGTACGCTCACAACCCAGATTGAGTTCCTGCCATGTTCCTGCACTTTAATTAAAAATTGTCTGTGCAACGCGTTCTTGCTCCCATTTGAATTTTTTTTTCAACGATTCTTCCGCACACTCACACGCATATATGTATGTAGAGAGATACACCGACAGAGAGAACAGGAACACAAACACCCTCAAATCTCAGCTTCGGCGACCGCCCGCACAATGTATTCGTATTCGTGTTTGTGTTCGTGTTCATGTGCGCTCTGTAATTGATGCTGCTGACGTTGAGGCTGCGGCTGCGGCTGCCCAGCGCAATAGCAATTTTGTTCACTTGTTCTTCCTCTTCCTGAACTTTTGCTCTTCTTGACAGACAACAACAACAAACGAAGTACGAAGTACCGAACATGAGTACGAGTAACGGTATAAAAAGGTAACGGCCACGCGCGCACTCATTCACTTCATTCACTCTCTTACTGTGCTCTCTCTCTCCTCTGTCAGCTTTGCTCTCTCAACAACTTGCGCGCTCACACTGTTATACTTTTCATTGTTGTTGTTACTGCTCCCGTTATTGTTGCTTTTGTCCTGATTCTGTGTGTGGTTTCTGTGTGAGTGTGTGTATGTGTATGTGTATGTACGTGCAAGCCTGTTTGTATATCTATTGATTAAAAGTTCGCTGTTTCCTTATTTCTTATGCTCGGTCTCGCGCTGTGCTCGTGCCACGCACTCGTAATTGTCCGCCCTCCCCCCCTTCAAACACCCATAAATGCGAAATGCAACGCAAGATGCTGCGCTTAGTTAGTTGTAGTTGCGGCTTTGAGCTTTTTGGCCAATTGGACACTGCAACATTTGACAATTTCCAATTAAAATGCGACCAGTTTTTGCCCAGATCTTTCGCACACACACACCCACACTTTCACGCCCACTACGCACAGCGCATGTGAGTGTGTGTGTGTGTGTGTGTGTGTACACGGACATGTAAATGTAGGTTTATGTATGTACATACATGCATATGTGCATATATGTCTATTTGTATGTACATATTTATATTGCTATTTCTGTTTCACACGCACTCCTACGCTTCCCAGAGGGATACTTTGACTCTAGCTTTTTAATAATAACAACACTTTTTCCACACACACACACACACACATACATATAAAAGTTGATGTACACATGAATAGATGTACATAGTTTGCATAGTTTACATATTTTGCATGTAGCATTTCTGCGGAAGGACATTACAAAAACACTCCCTTTTTGCAAAATGGGTACACAATTTTTCACAACAAACAAAGCTCTGGCGTTCGCCGCATTCACAAATATCCTTCTTCTTACTTTTAATTTGTCGCCAGGCACACGCCACGAAACGGAACGTAAATGGAAACGCCGACGTTACACTTTGAATTTAACAAGTTTTTAGCATTTTCATTAATTATTTTTGATTTCCGTTTAATTCGATTGAATTGTATTGTTTTTTTTTTATTTTTTCTAATATATATATTTTCTCTTTTTATTGCTGTCGACATAAATGTCCTGCAGGAGGAACTTCACATTCCGAAGACTGAGCAAAGTATGAAAATTTTTTGTCGTTCAACTTGGTCACACCCTCTAGATAATGCACACGATGTTGATATGCCATAGAGGGGACGTTTAGCAGTTACAGGATAACAGGAGACTGAAGTCCTTTGAGCGCTCTTCCTTGCGCTCCATGCGCAATTACCCACCCCCTCAGCATAACACACAGCCAGTGTGTACCTATGCATACACATAATTGAAAAATATCGACATAAATCATGGCATGCACACACTGTTCATACAATCTAATTAGAATTATTTACACTTTAATCGCGCATAAAAATCACAACAATTCTATGTAATTTTGTCAAAATATACCATTTAAATAAAACGTAGTATGTAAAGCCATTATGTTTATAATTTTCTAATTAACAGGAATACTGATCCAACAGAAATCATAAAATCGACTAACAGCCGCATCGTTTTTTTAACATTTCAATGTCAATTACAAATACATATAATATGCAAGCAGCAATAGATTATCTTAAGATGAGATTGTGTTTGACCTGCTGACATCGGTATAATACAACAGACTTTCTACCGGAAGATTACGAATATAGCAAACGATATTAATCTACATTAAAACTAGTTCTGTTTTCAATTTCATTGCGACACCAGTCAAATTTAAAAAAAAGAAACTATTTAACAATATTAATTCCTGAAATCCCGCCTTATTTTAATAAGTGTTAAAAAACCAATAGGAATAAAAACAATATTTGGTAAGACCAATTTAACTTATCGATATGGGAGATGCTTCGATAGTTTTACCATCCCAACAAAAGATCGATACTCGTGATACTCGATAGGTTTGTTTCGAAAATATCGATAATTATGCTAGTATCGACATTTAAAATAAATAAAATATATAATAAACAAAAAAAAAATACCTAAATTCAACAAAGCAAGTTTTATTTTTTGCACGCTTAATAGTCAGCTTATAAATTGAAAACATAATTAACGATATAAGATAAAGTGCTAGTCACATGAAACTTCCTTCTTCTTGTTAAGAGAGTTTACTTTTTAATGGGCTCGCTTGGCAGATTAATTGAGTGTCATTCAATAATATAAATTTTAGGGTATAGGGCAGAGCTCTGTCTAAATTTGCCAATTTTTAGGGTCAAAGTCGAAGGAAACAGGAGAGATTTCAGAATTGAAAAAGTTGAGGGCAAACCCGCCCTTAGTCCTGGCAATTATCGTACATCGTCGTGCAGGTTGTCGATGTGCGTCCGATATATCGATATCATAAATGCAGGCGTCTTTTAAATACTTTGTGTTGTGCGCTTATTTTATTTTGACTTTGTTTAACAAGCATACATATTGCTGGATTCAGTTCGTATAATGATAAAAGTATTAGAGCACTCTGTCGGCGCCAACGTAGGTTACGTCCCACGACCTGAGATGTGTAGTGAGTTGTTTGCTGTGATGCCTTTTATTTATTTTTTTGCTAGACGGTCACTAAGTCTGCTCTACGTTTTCAGGTCCTTGGAGTGGAATGTGCCTAATGGACTTTCTTGCAGTCTTCGCTATCCCTCCTTCGGCTTTCATCCTCGTGTGCTTGCTCGATGAGGGTATTAGCGAGTGCTTCCGGGATTCACTTAAGCAACTGGCCTGCTTCGACACTAATCCTGGTTCTCCTGCACGACTTTCAGCCTCTCGACAGATTATGGTTGTAAACCACAGAGAACTCGCATGGTCTGCCATGACCATTAAGGGCACAAGTTCGACATATGCTCTTTTACAGTCGTCAGGGATTCTTTCTTTGTCAAGCTATACTTGAGCTGGGTACGAATGAAATGTTGTCACTGCTTCCTCATTCATGACTAATTTTATATTACCTTTCAGGTCATTACCGTCAATAGCATCTTGCCGTGCACAAAAAACTACGCAGTTGCCGGACTGCTTACGGTACTGGGACCTCGACTTTACTCGGATCCGTTCCCAATGCGCCATCTCCAATCACGTATCCAAGTTACCGAAGATACCTGAAACAGAACTAGGACTTTTCCTGCCCAATGGTAAGATTAACATATTTTACTGCCCTCGCCACATCCCCTAATAAACTCAAATGTTCTTTTTTTCATCAGGTTCTAGGCATGATGAAGCGGGACTACTCGGTCCATTAGCTGACATAAAGGCTGCGCCGCGTTCCACAGACCGTAATGCATCATGTAGAATTTGAGAACGATTCGCTCTCGTTCGGCTTAATTACCCTGAGTCTCAGGGTTTCGTCTACTTCGGCATACGTCAGTTCTTGCATTGCGGGTGAGACTGGATAAAAGCGCTCCTTGACGGTCAATTGGATCATCGTATGCTGCACCAGGTGGGTTTTTTCCCGGACCTGTATTTTCGTACGTTAAAAACTGGCTTTTCACCTCTTCCAGCTTTATAACGAGCACATACGAAGCGTTGGAGTGACCGCTACTACTTTTAAGACAGTACCCATCAAGTTAATTCCTGGAATGATGGTGATAAATTTCTATTGTAGTTTGAAGGGTCCTTACGTGTCGGATGTCGAGTCCAGTATCTGAAACTTTAAAATCATTTAAAAAAGATACTAGTTGAGACCGCCATAATTTATGATAAATCGGGTTTTATCCAGGACACAAATTTTTTGGAGAAGTTGTCTAAGGCTAGACCAATTACAATAAATGCTCCAATTTTTCCAGGCGAACATAATTAGGGCACAAAGCGAAGCGTCGCTGTCGACAGACTGGGAACTGGGAAGTTGCCACAGCAACCAAGAACAATAAGAGCATGATAAAAATGCAAAACGAATACTTTACAAAGTGAAAACTGCTCGTAAAATAGTTTTTATCGGGCCAAACGAATCTTGAAAGCGAATGTTACGCGCTTGAATAAATCAAAGATTAGCTTTGGGGAAATCGATCAGTGTTCATAACACACACTCACACACATGCAAACCTAAGTGAAGGTTTATATTAAAAGAGTTAAAAAACTGTTTTCTTTAGTTTTGTTTTGTTTAAAGATTTCTTGTAAGAGTTTTTTGATTTTATTAAAACACAAATACTCTTTTTTAAAATTTGTGGCTTTAGATTTGGTTTTTAAATTTTATACCTGAAATTTGTTTTCGGTCTATCAACAATAAAATGTGTTTAACTCATTATGACGAATCAGTACCAAAGATTCGATTGTTTTGAGTTATAAGCTCTGGAGCAATTATATGAACGCACCCCTTTTTTTAAGCGTTCGGATAGAAAGGGTGAATATGGGTAAAAAAACCGAAAGGGGCGTAAACCGAAGATAAATCAGACTGATCAGCGACGATAAGTGAGTACGGGAAGCAATTCACTTAAGACCGCAAATGAGCTATCGTCTGAATGTGAACTAAAAGTGTGTCGTTGACTTTACTTTCTAAGGATCTAAGGATCTTTGATAGTTTGGGCGGCGTTCTGCGAGTCTGGTTGCTTGGAGCTGGCATTTGAACTCCAAGCAGTACACAGATATATTAAAAATCAACCTATTGCCTTTTCTTCGCTGTCGAAGACGCACGAAGTTCACTTTCCAACAAGACAACGCATCAATGGACGATCTTGGTTTGAAGCCAATAACATTCAATTATTGGAGTAGCCAATATGCTCTCCGGGCATGGATTCCATGGAAAGCATGTGGACATTGCTGGTCAGATGAATTTATGCCAAAAAAAAAACACGTTTACCAGCGTTAAGGACCTCAAATTGACAATAATTTAGTCATGGGACGAACTTTCCCCAACTGACATAAAAAATCTGATAGATAGTATGCCATACAGAATATTTGAGTTAATAAGTGCTAAGGGAGGTTACACTCATTATTAAACCACTAAAAATATATACATATATTTACTACCGTTTCCTTATGGTTAGTTAAATTTTTTGAAAGCTAATGAGACCAAGGATTAGTATCTTATTACAGACATAAGTAATCTTACGTTTGCTAAATCGAAAAAAAGGGGTGCGGTCATATTTTTGCACCAGAGTTTATAAAAATCGGAATTTTGAAAGGTTCTTCGACAATTCAAACGATGTTATTTTTATGAAAATGAGAAATGGCTCAAGTGACCTAAATTATAATATTTTGACATTATTTTGTAATAAACTTAGTTGTTCCGCATCTGCAATTACTAAACAAGAATAGAATAATAATAGCTATTATATAGTTATATATATTATAGTATTATATAGAAATATATTTAAATAACTATAGGTATACAAAGCTATCTGTTACTAGTCAAGTTTTCACATTCAAAACAAATATAATTATCACATATATATATATTATATATTATAGTATATGTGCCTATTATCTGTATATAATATGGTATTATCATTAATAGTGAAAACATTTTTTGTAGAGCTTTACTCATTTGATTCTAGTTTGGTTTTTGGTCGAAATGTAAAGTCTTTTACTAGCGACAAACAATTTGAGGGACCCTTGACATTTGTTTAAGTTAAAGTCGTGCTATATTTGGGTACGAGAAAACCGTATAATGTGTGAGTGTGAACAACCCAATTAACATGTCTGAGAAACAACAGCGACACATTTTAATTGGTGAGCTAATAAAAAGGCCACGTGGTACAAAGGACAACAAGGACATCGAGTGTCAAGCGTTGATATTAAAGACCCCCTTTAACCCGTTTCGGAAGAGACCACCAGAAACTCACCCCTCAAAAATTTCCTACCCCACGCAGACCAATTGAAATTTGGTCAACAGTGTTGCGAAATGTATTTTTGTTGTTTTTGTTTTTTTGGACAACGTTCAGCAATGAAAATATGGCAACTGCATTGCAGCTTGGCCCCGGAGGCGGCAAGACACTAAAACTAGACGAACAAAAGATATGTCAGCTGTAAGTAGTCAGTGTCTTCAAGTATGAAATCATATATGTATGTATGTATAAGGTACACACACACACACACACACATAGATAGAGAGTCAGACTTGTTTGTCAGCTCGAAATGGTCGCCCATTTAAATGTCATTGCCTGGCGTTTGCCTTGGGGCGACCTCTGTTGACCGTTTTGAATAGCCAGCTAAAGCGCTAGGAAGTATGCAACACTTTTTTTCATGCCTTTTTATCCCCCACAAGCGGATGTGGCATTTAAGCGGATTTCGTCAACTGCTTAGACCCCGATGCGATCACAGCTGGACAAAAGTGTCAACTGTTTTGGCTGTGAAAACTGGTCCTGGACAGTAAACGCCTCGGGGTGCCCCGGTTCTCTGGCTCTCCGGTTCTCCGGTTCTCCGGCTTTGCTCGTCTCCGGGTTGACTGAATGCCAAGTGCCAGTGACAACGAAGCGCTTCCTATTATAAATTATGAAAGGAAAACCCTACGCTTACATTGGCCAACTTGGATTAGCAGCACAAAAGGAAACCTTGAAAAATTGAGTCTATTATTTAAAAAAAACAGCGCCAGTTTAGTTTATTTACTTATTTATTGAAGTAAAAGTAGATGGATTTAATATACAGGACGATTGCGAAAGTCGGAAGATATTTATAAGATTGTCCAATTAGTAATATCAATAGTGACACACTTTATAAATGCTAAAAACAGAAAATGGATTTTCTCAATTGAACTATTTTTATGTGTCATTCGAAAGGCATTAATAAATGAGTGTCCGCGTATAAATGAGAGCTTAAAATATATGAAGGTCTATTAAAAATGGTTTTTCGTGCTGATGATAATGATAATTGGCCTAATTACAGACATTTCTGTGTCATGCTTATTATTATAAAATTTAATTTTAGCAGCTTTTAAGTTAACTTGTTAAATGGAAAAGGAAAAACGTTATTTACCAAAGCTGAAGTCTTTAGGTCTGATAGGATTCATGTAAGGAAGTAGAGAGATATATACAATGTATGTATATTATACATGTGTTCGCGTGTATATTTCCTTTTTTTTCTAATATATTTTAAACTATAAGGTACGAGCTGTTCCACCATAACTTTAAAAAGTTATTCAATATTCTATGTTAGTGGCTAGTTAAGTAATCAATTTATATTATCTTTGAAAGTATTCAAGCTGCAAACACTTTGTATATTTTACACTTCGCTTTTTCACTCTTTATTCATTTTAGTTTTTGTCCTTAGGAGAAGCGACAGAAATTACCATAATAACAATAAGAACAAGTTGATGAAGAACAAGAGTTATAATTGTCAATGTCAAGGCTTTCGATGGATTACATATTTATACTCTTTTATACTTAAGCATAATGACTTGTCTATGTCTTGTCATCTTTGATCAATACGATAATCCCGACTGAGAAATAATTGACGGACAGCAATTGTATTGTAATCAATTATTATTTATTAAGAGTTATTATTATTGAAATTATTTTCCGATTCCCAGCATATATATGACTATTAAATGTGCAAGAGTATTTAGGTTCCTATGTGATAAAGATAACTATTCTTTCTTAACTTTCGGGTGACTTCTTGGAGGGGTTTGGGGGAGAGTGGTTGTCAGGTCGTCATGCGACGTGTATTCATAATTTTATGAGATAACTTAACGGCATTTGCTGCAGACACTCACAAATCCTGAGACGCAACAACAATCAAGAAAATACAAGAATGTCAGTTATGACATAATGTCACAATGTTGCAAGCTCTCTTCTCCTGAGTCTCCTTGTTGTTCTTGTTATTATCCTTGGCAGTCTGAACAAAGGAGTTTCGAAAGGAGAACGGGTGTGGAAAAGAGGACTAAAGTTGAGTCAAAGGTTTTACTTGACTCGTTTGTAGACAACGTATTAAATTCGCTTGCTGTCTCCTTCTCTCTTTCTCTCTCACTTGCTCTTACTCAATTTCTCTCACTCACTCTTTCTCTTTATTAGCCTGTTCCTATATTTTCATGCATAGCCGGCATTTTATTTTTACGGCCTGGGCTGCCTGCCTATGGATTCTTGTGGCTTTCCTCTTTGAATACTCTTCGAGAGGGTATAATAACTATGTGACGGAGTGTGTAACGCATTAAGGCAGCGATGGTCACATAGTGGCTCATTAGGCTCTTTCCATTATATTTCGTATCCACATCGACGTATACACATTCTGAGATATCTGAATCAAGCTTACAAATTGTCAATTTGGTATCGAGAGTTAGATCCTGACCAATTTAGAATAAAATCAGACTACTATGTATAACTTAAAGCTGTTATAAGTAGGTTAAATGTTACTTAAGATAACTTAACTAAACTTGCAAATTGGTATTGTTTTATGGAGCTTCATTAAATTTTACTCAATTCGAATAACTATATCACTTAGCTGTTTTAGTAGGACGAAAGTTGAATAAGGCTATTTACAAGGGTATTTAAACTTTGGGAAGTCCAAAATAGCCTTAATGTGTATTTTTTTTTTGCTCTGCTTACGGCTTGGGCTGTGCAGCTTTGTGAGCTTTGCTGCAACACTGCCGCTTGTTTTTTCCAGAGCTTTCAGTTGTGTTCCATGACCAAAAACAGTTGGGCACGTGCCAGTATCCAGTGCTTGGAAATGTTGGAAGTGCTTTTGCGCCATAAAGCAAAAACAAAACATATGGTCAAAGCTTTTCCCGGCATACGACAAACAGCTGTGGGGCGGCGGTGGCAATGATGACGATGGCGACGACGATGATGATGATGTGGATGGGTATGGAAAAGGGGATGGGGATGGGTAAGGGTAAGGGGGTGGGTATGGGGATGATGGCAAAGATGACGGCATGGTATTATGCCATGAGGTCGGAGATCAGAACAGCGGCTAGCGACGAGACATGACAGCTGCTTAACCGCTGGACGCAGATGATAAAGATGTAATTGAAGATGGATGTTGGTAAGAGGGCTGCGGCGTGGAGGAGGGGGCGTGGCAAGGATTGCGACTGCGGATAACCGAGTTGCCAATTGTATGCTGCAGCCTGAAGGTGACTTGAGTGCTTGGTCCTCTTTTATTTCTCCCCAACGTCTTATGCAATCCTTTGGCTGACTGTTGAAATAATTGATTGACAAGCAATGAGTGTTGAAGGTATTCGATTGATAATTGTCGACACTACATTGACGGCTAATGCTCGAAGAACAATGAAAGAATCGAATTACGTGTGGTTTAATTGATTGAACAATTATTGCATTATTATTACTGTTTATATAAGGCCTCAAATTACTGTCTGCATGATACTTTGGTATTCTATTCTTAGAATTTTTTAATCTAAAATTCAAAGACAATTATCAGATTAGATTTAATTGAGCTGTAAAACAATGCCTAAGAATACTAATAGCTAGTTTAGTATTATACATGATTGACTGATCTAGGTTTACCAAAATTTTTATACAAATAGTATTGTTTTATTATTAAATAAAAATGTTAATAACAAAGTAGTAATATGCTTTGTAAAAAAGAGGTTTGTTTAATTTAATGCTAATGGTCAGGGAGATTACTGGATGATCTAGCATACTTTAGAGTTCGTTAAGTATTGAAAAAAATTTCTTGGAATTGACAAGTTGTTGATTATAAATTAAATGATTTATAAAATTAAAAATATAACAAGCTCTCTACCTCTTATTGCTTTTGAAATCTAGGTAATACAAAAAGGAAAGACAGACAGATTGACATGAGTATATCCTCTCGGCTGTTGATGCTGACCAAGAATATATATGTATATACTTTGTTGAATCTGCAACGTCTCCTTCTGCCTTAATAGACCTATTTGAAATATTTTCAAGTACAGGGCTTAAAAATGTTGAGGCTGGTTGATTGTTTATTTTGAAGAGGAAGTGCATGCACTCAATTAATAAATATGTGTAATAATATCAGATTACAAATGCGATGACCTCGAAGTGTGAGCAAAAATCAGCTTAGGCTACAAGCTGTTTTGTTGAAGAGCATTATTGCTGCAGGTTTTGTTAGTTAAGGAGATTCCTTTAATAATTCAATAAATATTTAAATGCTTTTAGAGTATTATTGTGTACATGTTAATTGTGAAAACATTTATTGTCTGGCATCTGTGCAGTGATACATATTTAAATTATTTATCAAATTTGATTGATTGTTCAATCGATTAAGCTTAATGTGTTCCAATTGCTGCACTCAAATGTGGCAACCAAGCTCAATGCTAATTAGTTGCTCAGTCGAATTTAAATAGGCAAAATTCTACGTGTACATTCTCTGTTCCCCCTTTTCTCTCTTTTTCTACCTCTTTTCCTTTCTCTCTTTCCCACTCCCCTCTCTCTCTCTCTCTCTCTCTCTCACGCTGACGGCAAGCGACAAACATTCTAATTGCATCGCTTTGGCCACGAGGTAAATGAAAATTACACATACGCCAGCGGCGCCTGAAATTCTGCAACGATTTTTCGTATTATGCGCTTTTACTACTACAATTGTTGTTGTTGTTGTTAGTGTTGTTGCTGCCTTATAGTTTTGTAGGGCTCTTGGCGAGTTGGTGGCGCATTGCAATCGTATATAAATATGTTTTTAATGGTCTGCCTTGCATGACATTTAAAACAAGTCAAAGCGCTCTAATCAAAAGATGTCGACTAGCACTGTACCCTGTAGTCTGAAAAAGAAAAAGAGAGAGAGAGAGAGAGATAATTGACAACATTGGTGTGTTTGTGCGTTAACCAACACTGTTCACTTGACTGACATAGGAAAATTAGAATAATCAGACAGCTTATTTCCACTGAGCTTTCATTCATTGACCAATTTATTAAGTTAATAATTATAAAATATTATAAAATATTTTCCAATATAAAAATAATAATAATATTAAAGTGTCACCCATTAGAAGTTTTCAATCAAACGATGCTTGGAATGCATTTTATATCGATTAAAAAGCTAGGACATTTTTGTATATATATATTTTTTTATTTTTCAACGCTAAAAGAACTTGAATATGGCTTAAAATTCAAACTTTTAATATATAAATTTCTGCTCGAATGTTTCCCTCTTGCGAATAATATACCTCGTGCTTTTTATGCATTTTCAATGACTACAGGGTAAGCGTGTATAAATACAGGGTGAAAATGAAAACAAAACACATTTTACCTTACATTAATGTGCTTTGATTTTTCGATGTTGTGGCGCAGAATTCGTGCTAGTTTTATACATTTACTAAGGATATTGCAAAATTGTCGATTAATATGTAATGCAAAGGGTAAATATGTACATATGTAGATGAAGAAATCTATTTTAAGAGATATCTATAACAAATTATTAATATAGTATTGCAAAAAATGTATTTACATTCACAAAATTAAATTTGTAGATATAGAAATTAACGAGTTTGATTTAGTTTCAGAGCTTTGTTCAACAATTCATTAAGTATACGCAAGATTTTCTATCACAGATTTCTTTACCAATTTATTAAGTATACGCAAGAGTGTATACTTAATAATACGTTTTAATAATATAAAAAAAGGGTATTCTCATTTTGCTAACTAAAAATAAAATAATAATAATAATTTTTTTAGTTTTTTAATATGGTTTTCAAGTGTTTGCCAACACACACTTGCACACACATACATAAGCTCATATGCCCATGTGTGTTGTCGTTGTTGTTGCTGCTGCTGCTGCTGTTGTTGCATGTGCTTTTTTGCCGTCTGCCTTTTTTACTGCATTCGTCGTGCAACGTACAACGGCGTAAAGTGGCCAACAAGCCGTTAAGCGTGTGCTCCTGCCTCTTGCATGGACCCCTCTAGCCACAGAACCGCAAGAAAACCCAATGTCCCCATAACTAAACAACCAACAGTAGTTGGCAAGCTTTTCTCTCAGTGTGGGTGCGTATTTGAAAAGCTTCTATACACATAGAAAATAGCAGAATATAATATACGAATATAAAAGAAATAGTAGTAGAAGAAAACATTCAAGCAAAGTTGACAAAAGGGTTGCAATTGCAATTGCAATTGCCACAAGGGGTAGTTGTTGCTCATTACCAAACTTCTTTCGGGTCTCTCAATTGTGCAACAATAACTTTAAGCTGCATTATGATATAGGGTTGCCAGTAGAATTATTCTGGCTCTGGAATATGGTAGGCCAGCCAACATGATAAATGGCCCACGAACTTAAGCAAACAATTGGAAAACTTCCATTTCGGCGCCAGTGCGTATGCTGCACATTTTCGACGCCACGTTGTTCTCTCTTTAGTTTTAGTTTTTATTTTTATTTTCATTGTTGTTGCTGTTGCTGTTGCTGTTTCCCTTTTGAGCTGGCTTTTTGAAATGGCTTTTAGGCCTTCTTGGCAACGACTCAAATCCCCAAGTTGCAGACCCAGTTCCAGTTTTAACTGCCCCTCCCCGCCTTGCCACCACCCCACACACACAACTTGCTAGACAATTGCAATTCCTTCTCCCCGACATCCTCCTTTCCCCCTTTCCCCCTTTTCTTGCAGTCTTTTGTAGTGGTTTTGCCAAGTTGAGAATTAGCTGCGTTTAATGCGTTTGATTGTTGGAACAACACAGTAAGAAAGTTATGCATAACTTTGTGTACTTACTGTTAATATTTCCGTTCGTTCGTTTGTTTGTCCTATTTTTTGAGACAAACGAATTTCTCTTCAGATGACAGCGAACAAGTTTTGCTGTCCTCTTTACGCATTTGTCCAGATCGTGCTATTGTATAGAATTTATTTACTTGACTTAATGTTACTTCATTTTTTGATAATTTTTAATTATATTCAGCTAAACGTAGACGTACATAGGTATTTAAAGTTTGCAAACTTAGATTTAAATAACTAACATTGAAATAAATAAACTAAATAATAAAATTTAGAAAATAAAAGCGTAAAATATGCTTATTTATTGCTGATTCCAATGCTAGAGCTAATACTAATGTGTATTCTAATGTAAACTGATGTAAATGCTAATACAAAGTCAAATGATACTTTTGATGTGCTAATGATAATGTTGATTCTAATTCTAATGCCAATGCTAATGCTAATGATAATTCTAATGCTAATGCGAATGGCAATGCTAATTCCAATGCGAATGCTGGAGCTAATGCTAATGTGGATTCTAATGTTAACTGATGTAAATGCTAATACAAAGTCAAATGATACTTTTGATGTGCTAATGATAATGTTGATTCTAATTCTAATGCCAATGCTAATGCTAATGCGAATGGCAATGCTAATTCCAATGCGAATGCTAGAGCTAATGCTAATGTTAATTCTAATGTAAACTGATGTAAATGCTAATACAAAGTCAAATGATACTTTTGATGTGCTAATGATAATGTTGATTCTAATTCTAATGTCAATGCTAATGCTAATGATAATTCTAATGCTAATGCGAATGGCAATGCTAATTCAAATGCTAATGCGAATGGCAATGCTAATTCTAATGCTTATTCTAATGCTAGTTCTAATGATAATGCTACTGGTTATAGTAGTGCTATCTCGAAGGCTAATGCAAATTCTAATGCAAAAATTTAAACAATACGAGTAATAATTCTAATGCTAATGCGAATGGCAATGCTAATTCTAATGCTAATGCGAATGGCAATGCTAATTCTAATGCTTATTCTAATGCTAGTTCTAATGATAATGCTACTGGTTATAGTAGTGCTATCTCGAAGGCTAATGCAAATTCTAATGCAAAAATTTAAACAATAATAATAGCAATCAGAGTAAATTAAGTATTAGCTTTTTTGAATTGTTGGCAATGGACTTGCAATCTAATGGGCTTTCATATGAGTCCTTGAGCATCATTGGACAGTCTCCAGCTCGTTCAAATGTGGAGACGGTCAAATATCCATTTTGTGTCGTTTACTGCATTGCAATTGGCTTTCAATAACTGCACCGACGCCTGAACCTCTTTTGCCTTGCACTCTAATTAAATGACTGATCGATCGGCCAATCAATCCATCAATCGCAAAATCGTACAATCTGCTGCAAAGTCTGTGTGTGCTGCATCAATCTTGTGGCAGAAATTTGATGCATGGAGCAATTGGCAGCTGACCTTTTATGCCATTTGCGTTTGCATTTGCATTTGCATTTGGAGGGGAAGGGCTTGGAGATTTGAAGACCTATTTGGGTCAACCAATAGGTATTCAATCAAATTATTACATCATATTATCTACGCTGAAAGATCTGTCAAATCTTATGTCAACTAACATAATCTTTCAAGAATGTCCTTAAGCAATTTGAAATAGTCAAGTGAACTTATAAATTAAATATACTTAAAAGCTTTTATAAACAAATTGTAATTCTTAATGTTGATGTTATGTTGAAAGCTTACGATCTAAAAATTTGATTTATTTATGTATGATAATCATTATTAATCATTAGCATTATTTATTTATTTATTTATTTATTTATTTATTGAATGTCGACTAATAGCAATCGGCATATAATTTTAAAAGTCACATTATGAATTATATATAATATATATATTATGAATGGATAATTATTTAGTTTTTCTTTTCACTTTCAAGATTATAGCTAAGATTTTTTCTACAAAACGCTGTGGTTTTATTTTAAATTGATTAGAAGCTTATATGTCTGTAGATTCTTTTGTCATTTCCATTGTGGCAGTATCGATAACTATCGATAACGAACTTATCATCACGCACACATCAGCTGGTGTTCTAAAAGAATCATAACTAACTAACGGAACACACAAAAACAGATATACCCAGGCGCTCCGGACTTTCATTATTAAATCTATATGCATTCATTTTATATTTAAGAGTTGGAATAAATAAAGTTATATTAAATAGTACGCGCTCAGCTTTTAATTCTACACCATTATTAAGCTTTACTTTTCTTATCCCAATTAATTGCATATAAAATGGCATCTGGAAAAAAAGGAAGACAGTTCCTGAATGAAAGCAAGTGCATTCTATTTAATTAGCAACTTTTGCTGTTGCCCTACTCCATATCATTAAGTAGTTAGTTAGCATTTATGGTTTATTTATTTATGGTTTTTGTAATAAATAATGAATACACACACACACACACACACACACACACATGGATATACGAATAAATACTGAAATGATTGTTGGCCAAGTGTTGACCTAGTGCGTGTGTGAGTATGAGTATGAGTGTGTGTGAGTAAAAGTGTGTGTGTGTCTATGTGAATGCCGCACCACATAAATCGTTTTGGCCTGGCTTTAATGTGCGTCCTCGTTTGGCATTGTCAGCCCTTTGGGTGCTGTCTAATTGGCCAACTGGCTAGCTGACTGTATGACTCACTGACTCACTGACGGACTGACGGAATAACTGACTGACTGACTGACTGACTGACTGACTGACTTGGCAACGGGTCTCAACGCAATGCATTTTGCGGCACTGCGTCTTTGGATCTTATTGAATTTGGCTATGACTGCGACTATGGCTATGACTATGGCTATGACTATGGCTATGACTATGGCTTTATGGTTGTGGCTTTGCCTTTGCCTTTGGCTTTGGCTCCAGCATCTCTATCTCTCTCTCATTCTCTCACTTTATGATTGCATTTTTGCCAGTGGTTATCCAGCAATATGCTTAGTAGTTTATGACCACGCCTACGCTAACGCCTATTGGCATTTGCATATGAATGGCAGGACATGCCATGAAAATGAAAGCATTGCAAATCAATAAACAGACAGACGTACACACTCACACACACACACTCACACACATTCGCATTCTGTAGCACAAGTTATGCAAAGAAGCAAATGTCAAACTGCGACCGCAAATCGCATTCTCCTGCATTTCGCCAAAGAAAAAAACAGAAAAAAACAGAAAAAATAATAAAAACAGAAAAGAAAATAAACGTAATCAGCATTTATCCAAATTTATTAGGTTCTGTTCTGTGTCGTCGCGCCTTTCGTAAATGCATTCGTTCTGATTGTGACCAAAATGCCAACGGACTGCATTTGTGTGAGGATATATGTACAATACATACTTATACACATCCACATACACATACACAGAAAAAAAAGTTGGAGATTTTCGTGACAAAATCAATTCAATCGGTGTCAAAGTTGGAGGTGATCTCGGAATTCGCTTAAGCCGAATATAAACTTCTTGATTTCTTTCTAAACTTACTACAATATATAATAATTTTAATTATTTGAATATTGTAATTGAATGCAGGACAAAACTTACTGCATATTTAAAACTAAATTAAGTAGATTCAATTAATTTCATTAATAAATGTTTATTTTAATATTCTGAACAGAATTCAATATGAAAAGTTCAAATTCCACGTGGTTAACCAGTTGCAAAGTAAAACAAACTAATCTGTCCCATTTACTTATTTCTTTCGAAAACTCAACATTGTCATCTATAAATAAACATACCGGAAAAGTCTTGCGGTACTTTTTCGAAATTTTTTGCCTACCGCATAAGCACACTATAAACGAAATATAGTGGGAAGAGAGAAACCCAAGAATTGCATCTTACAGTTAATACAGGGTGCCAAATCTTTGTCCCATTTACTTATTTCGGGCACTTTACATACGAATACCAAATACTATTGGATAAGATATCCAATAAAATCTTAAATTTTCAAGGAGTCTTAATATATATAACTGATAAATATGCAGCTAAATACTCCCATTTTATGTAAAAAGTTTTAACTAATAACTATTATTAATATACAAAAACTTTCATATAGTATTATTAGAACTACTTTTAGAAGTAAATACTTAAAAGTTGTGATTTTTGCGATAATTTTGCCACTAGGCAATAAATAAATAAACAATTATGAAAAACATAAATAAATAATAATTAAAAGGCTTATCTGCATTTTTTGGGGCCTCGTCACTGTCAATTAATCTACATTTATTCCTTATTAAATAAAAAAGGTCCTGAATGCATATGTGAATTGAGAAAAGCCAACCAAAATCAAAAATTTAAAGATTTGAAATTTTGAATGATTTTTTTGTGTGTACATATAACTTTGATTTTGGATATTCAGCAGGTGACATTTTCCCAGTGTGCTCCGCGCTAAGTGCTGTGCCCGAGGAGTGTAGTGGAGTGTAGAGGAGGGTAGAGGAGGGTAGAGAAGGGTAGAGGGGTATGGGGAATGGGGTATACACTCCGTAACCGTTTCTAAAGCCTAATAGATATGTACAGCGATGCCGGCGGCATTTCAATTTAAGTTGCCACGTGTCACCGTCGCACACAATCCAAAGTGACACTTCAAGCACAGCAACAACAGCAACAACAACGACAACAAGAACAAGGAAGAAAAAAGGACATCACACAGTTCTAGCAGTTGGGGGGGGGGAGGGGAAATTGTCCCTTTCTATTTGGGCTTAAAGCGGCCCTTTGTTGGCCCTCTTACTTTATGGCTGCTTAGGCTGGCTGCCGCATCGATTTACGGCAAACTTACCACACAAAATGAGATCTGCTTTTAGGCGCCCCAACAGCGCAATACATACATACATATATAGCAATTCAAATAAAACGCAAGAAACACCCAGCAGGTGGCGCCACTAGGGGCACAACACCTCACCTTTGGCCTTAATGCCAGCCGACGTGCAACTGATATAAAACTTAATTAAAGGTCTTTAAGGTATTGAAACGTTGCATAAAGTACATGAAACTTTAAAGCTATCTCCGAGTGTCCTTTATTTATAGGTTATAGGTTATGGGGTGTGGCGTGTTAAATTTTAATGTAGATTAACAGGCAGACTACGTGGCTTGAATCTTACCAGAAGCAAGGCCAAAATCCTTAACGAAAGTGTGTAAGAGAAAATATTCAGAAAATTCAGAAAAAATAATGAAAAGAAACGCCTTTTTATGGATACTAAAGAACAATATCATTGATGGAAATATACAAATTTAAATTTATCATTGCACCTTTTGACAATAATTTAAAAGCCTCATAAAAGATAGATTTATAAAAAATCTATTTGGTAATACACTTATTATTCATTTAAGACACATTGTGTAAGCTGCAATTAGTATATTAAATTTGTAACAATATAAGATGTTATATGAATGCGTTATATAATTATTACAGTAATTTTTTATTGTTAAATGAGGGAAATAAAGAAATAATATAATATAATATAATGCAATATAATACTTCACAATCCTCTTAAAAGATACATATAAATATGTACATAAGAATTAATAAGATATGGCTTTTAAAATATGTAAACTTAAATTTGTAGATAAATCAAGATCTGTAACAAAAACAAATATACTTAAATTTTCATGAATTATGAATGATAACAATAATATATTGTCAGTAAATAAAGAAAAAAAGTATTATATAGAAATACTTTATACAGTTAGAAAGACTTTATGAGCTATAATTTTGTTTTATTTTGTGTGTTTTCAATGGAGAAAGGTCCTTTTGAATCAATATTACCACTAACTACCATCAGTATGTTTAGATGAACGATAAAGATTAAAATATTCTTATGACAGTACATTGAGTTAAGAATCTCTCTGTTTTATAGCTTAACCTACAATCATGCGAATGTTTCCTTGGGGAACTTTAATTGATAAAAAATGTACTGTGAACATTTTTACATTTTTTATGGCATTCAATTATGCAGTGCAGAAGAAGGTGAGGAAGTCTTGCATAGGATACACAGCTGTGTGTGTGTGTGTTTTACATCTGGGGGTCAGCAAATGTCATTTAACAAGGCAATTAGTTGGGATTATAGTCGTGACAGGCAGGAGTCTCAAAAAAACAAGAAGAAGAAGAAAAAGGTTTCGCAATGTGCCAGCTGAGAGATGTCCTTTTTGTGCCTTTGCGTGCCGCCAATAAAACCACAATACTAAGTAAAAGCAACAAAAACAGCAAAATCAACAAAGAAAACAACAACAACTATGACCAACTGGCAACTGGCAGCTGGCATGTGACGTCTGACCTTGAAATTTATAGCTTAATATAATAAAATGCCCAAAAAGGAATGTTAAAGTGAACAACGCCATTTCTGGCAGCCGCAACGCAGCCATTTTCTGCGCTCATACCAAAAGATTTCTCTATACGAAAATAAAACGCAATTGTGGCAGAGTTTCCTGCCTCTGCCTCCTCTTCCCTATCTTCCCATTTCTCCACACTAAAAAAGGAAATGAAATATTAATAACAATAAAAGCAACAAGAAAGCAAACCAACAAAACAGCAGCAACAAAAGAACCAAAACAAAATCAAGACACGATAGATGAAAATAGCTTGAAAGGGACTTGAATTTATGCAAAAACCAGAGAGTTTCTGTAAGTTACAGAGACAGAGAGAGATAGAGAGAGAGAGAAACTAAATGAGGCTGACAAACGGAGAGGAAAAGAAAGAGATAGAGAGAGAGAAAGCAAATGGATATCAATTGAACCACGCCCAAACGCCCACACACAATTTTGTGCCTTTTGTTTTGGTTTATTCCTTCCATATTTTCTATACCCTTGCGGAGGGTATTTTAGCTTTGCCATGAAAGCTGAGCTCAGCTGATGGAGACATGTCCATGTGTACTCCAGTCTGTCATATTTTAAAGTTAGTAACGTAAATCCTATTCGAATATCGACTTTAAAGTCCGATCTTAGTATTTGTTATATAGAAAATAGTAAAATATATTTGTTTATAATTTTAGGAATTGCTTAAATCTTTGTTTCTTTTATCTTGAACATTCCAATAATTATTTAACATCTGAACACAGCTAATTCAATAATTGAATGAAAAATTATATTAAATAATGCATAAGTTTGAAGCTAGCTTCAAAATATTACTCATACGTATTTGGCATATTTTTTTAACTGTTGTTAACATTTTTCAATACAATTCAAAGGAAGATTTTAATCGGATTCCAAATCCAATAACCCGTTTATACAAAATCTAATTATCTAATAGAGTATTTGTAATTTGACGACTAAAAGATAGTTATGTATTTTTGTTTGCATTTCTCATTTTTCCCCAATTTCATGCTTGAGATGCTAAGAGTTTAGGTTACTTATAGATTAATAATTGACCACATGAAATACCCAAATCCAATTAAGTTTTTGAATGTTTTAACGCTTGCGAATAATGAACGCATTGTACGATTAAAGCCATTATTAAGTGACCTTTAAGCCATGTTTATAGGTAGCAGGTGAAGGGTAGAAGTAGAGGAAAGCTTAAATATTAAATGCATTAATAAATATTTTAAAAATAAAGCAACAATCATAATAAAACTTAATTATTAAATGCATCAATTTATAGAATAGAAAAGACGTTTCCTCAAAATTTAATTTAATCCCAGAAAAATTAAGAAAAATACTTTTTTGATCAAGGCTATTCCCTAAAGTCGAGAAATATATTTATTATTTAGGAACTTTCAGTGGAAAATCATGTGTAAAGTTTTTTTTTACTTTGACTTGAATATTTAATTGTCTTGAATGTGTGGGTCTGGCCGAGCTTTTTCCATTAGCTAAATTTGGTGGGACTGTGACGTCACAATTGTGACACAGTATCTACACACACACACACATAGAAACTTACACACATGATATTGAATATGAAAATCTAAACGGCGCCAGTCAACGGTAAAACGCTAGACCAAATGGCTGAGGCGCAGTTAGAAAATCGACACATACACTCATACACACACACACACACACACGCTTACGCACACACACACACACACACACATGCCGAGATTCATTTATAAACTGTCAGTTTTTGGCACAGTTTGTGCCACACTCAAGAATTAGCAACGAGTGTGAAATGTTGCAAAGTCTTAACTTTTGTTTGGTTGCTGTGAAGGCCACATTGCGTATGCGCAATATATTTTCAGTACAACGCTTCAGCAGCCCCTCGGGAACTTGCGCAGCTTGTGGATGTTGTTGATGTTGTTGTTGCTGTTGTTGCGGTTGTTGTTGATAGCAAAGTTGCTAAGCTCGCAATGCGACCAACTTGTTAAATGACAAGTACTTAATTAATGTGCCAAATGAGAACAAACCGCAAGCCTTTTAAACATGTTTGAACTTTTCATACATTTTGCTGGCTGACTGCGATTTCCGTTGTACAAGAAAAATACCAATAACAACAGCAACAACAGCAACAACAGCAACAGCAACAACAAAGATAAATACAGCCGACTATCAGCGGTCAGACAGTAGCGACGCATGCCACTTGCAACTTCCGTTTCCGGCCGACAACGCCGTGAAAATTGCAAGAAACCGAAAACAAAAAAAAATCAATACAAAAATGATCCAAAATTGCCACACACAAATGGTTGCAGGTCTCCAAGTGCCTGCTTGTGGCCTGGCTTGTTGCGGCTCCTGACATTTTCGGCCAGAGCTGCTGAAATTTATTGCCAACAACAAGGACACGCAGCAAACACCAAAAAAAGGGTGTTTCGGATCGTAGGTGCTGGAGTAATACAAGAAATTAATCGAGTTCTCTCTCTCTCTCTCTCTCTCTCTCTCTCTCTCTCTCTGCTTCTTACTCAAAGCTCATTTATTAGTTGTCGCTGTTGTCTTGCCTGTTTATACCTATTACACAATAAAAACGGCTAACGAAAGTTTATTAGCCGGCATGTTCTACCAATATCTGGCAACCGCAAGTGATGTCAAATCAATATTTGGTGCTTCCAAAATTAGAAGAAGAAATTGATTTATTTTATAAAATAAAGTAATAACTAATTATTTCTTTGTTGACATTTTAAATACTCCAAAGGTGAAGTACTAAATTGAAGAATCCAATTTTAGCTTTGATATGTGGGTTTTATTTATAAGACTGAGAAATTAGTTAGAAAAAAAGTCATAATATATCCTACATATATAGTTATGTGGTACTTGGCACTTTTCAAAACTAAGAGGAGCGCCATCTAGTGTACATAACTTGGTTAAATGAGAAAAATATAGTCCATCAGAGCTGTCTACAGGGTATCCTTGTAGTCGATCGGCGATCTTAAGTCCATTTTTTTGTTGTTCTCTTATGGATCATTAGCATTTCGCTGACTTTCTAATTAATACCACGTAATTAGATTTGCTGCCTACTGACGTCGACAGGTGGCGCTGCAGCAAAGGCTAAATGCGAAAACGAACGACAGCTGGAGTGCAAGCGAGATGGTAGATGGTTGGACAACTAGACAGAGACGGAGCATTATAATTAAAATGCTACAGAAAAATGTTCACAGATTTAATATAATTATAATGAGCGTAATTATGCAAGAAGAAAAAGGACACGCAGGTAAAAAAAAGAGCAAACAAAAATCAATACCATAAGTCAAGGCGGTGCACACACACACAGACACACACATCTATACACACACACACACTCACATCTATACAGACATTTACCGTTAGGTGTCTTGTGGGGCAGCTGTCTTCCTTTTTGGCTGGCGTCGTTAATAAATTTTCCATAGCATTTTAGTTGGCTCTTTTCTACAATTTTTATGGCCACAATAAAATGCAAGTTACCGGCTGGTTCAGGCCTGGCGACAGGCTACCTGAGGGTGAGGGAAGAGGTGAAGCGGTAACGGGGGGGGGGGGAGGGGGTGGCTGTTGGGGGTCGGGGGTTGTTGATGTTGTAAGTGTGTTGCGCACGCGATGCAGGTGCCACAGAAGGCAGCAAGTCGACAGCCGGTAGCTCTCAGTTAATTTTGTTACCCTGCCAATACCTTAAGTACACACAGGATGTAGCTATTTTCATTTTTACTGCTAATCTATAATATTATGGGAAAACAACCATTAAGAGAAGGGAACGCAAATAAGATTTGTGGGTTTAAAATAAACCAAGCCTGATTACTTATATTATATTTTAAACTGCTGAAATTACTTATTTTCAGCGGGTTTCAATCTCATATACTTAATTTAACACATTTAAAGGCACATTAATTAATTTTACACCTAGTTATATTAACCATATCCTTTTTCTTCAGAGTTGTTGGAAAAAGTATCTTAAAGTTGATTGATATCTTAAATGAAATTTGAAGTGAACTGCTTTCCCCTACAATCGCTCTTTCGTATTTCATTTAATGATTTTAACCGATATTGATTTTTGTATTTGTCCTAAATTTCTAGATGGTTTTTAAGGCTTCAGATGACATGGCGTCTTGCCTTTACTAGACTTTTATTTTATAATTAATTAAATTAAATTGAAATGATAAAATATTTATATAAGTATGCATTCTACTTATCAAAATGTATTTCACAATCAGTTACGTAATTAATTCATAAGAATAAAGTGGAGTTTTTCAGTCATTAAAAAATTATCCAATAGCTGAGTATATTTTTTTATCTTATCTGAAACGATGCTCAGAATTCGATAACTTATTTAAGTGTCAACATTTGTTTAATCTTGTTTTGTTGAAAGTTACAAATTTCCCTCAAAATAATTTCACTGATTTCTGTTGAATTGTATGAATGTCGAGCATCTCATAGTTGGACAACGAGTTCGACTGCATAATTTTCAGTATGTTTTTTGGGGTCGCTCTGTATTTATTACATTTCAATATTTGGCATGTTGTTGGTTCGTGGTTCGTGTCGCAAAACTTTTGAAATTAGGCAGCAGGCGGTGCACAGTGTACAGTGTACAGAGTGCACAGTGGGGCTGGAGTGTGCAGACAATGGGTGGTAAAGGCATTTTCTTGGCTTGCATAGACGGCGCCGCTGAGTATGCAACGCCATTTCGTGTTAAGTCATAATTAAATGAAATTCAACTGTTTCTCTCTCTTTCTCTTTCTCACTCTCTCTCTCTCTCTCTCTCTCTCTATGTCTCCCTTGCTTTCTCTCTGTTAGGGACAATGGTAAGCTGATTGGTGGGTCTGCGTGCTGTCGCTGCATTTGTAAGCATTTTGACTGCCCTTCAGCAATGTTGTTGACTTCAAACTGAATGAAACTGAAGGGGTGTGGCACATTCCAAATAAGCAAATACCAACAACAACAACAACAGCAACAATAACATTAGCAAACAACAACAGTAAGCAACATCATATTGTTACTATGCATGCATCCGGCATCCAACAAATGTCGAAACTCGAAATTGTTTAGGCTTTGATTGGATTAACCTGGGCGTGGTCCCTTTTTTCATTTCCCAAAGCGCTTCATGGCAAGTCAACTCTTAATTTTTTTAAGTAAAAGTTCCCTAAAGCTCGGAACTTTGACATTTCGATACAGTTCTATCATTAAAATGTGATTAAAAAGCTATTTCAACTATCGACTACACACATTTTTAAGATAAACTGACCCTAATCTAGCGGGGAAAATACAGAGTTGGCGGGAAAAGGACTAGATTTAGCTGATAATACCATATTTGGTACGAAAAGATCGAGTTAAATAGATTGATTTTTCGGTAAGTAAACAAAATATGTGAGTTTAGCTAATTGTAAGATATTTAAAGTGAGAAGTAAGTTTTTTAAACTTGTTATAGCATTATACCAACATGATGATCAATCAAGATTTATATATATTTAGTTATAAAAATGTGAATATTAAACAATTTACAAATTTTGATCGAAGCAAAGTTTATTTTTTTTGCTATAATTTATTTCATTTTATTTTTTAAATTTAATATTTCTAAAATATAATTTGTAAAACTTTTTTAGTTCTTTTTTTACACTCTTCAGCCTGTCGCGCATATTAAGTTACTTCCTTCCCATTTTATTCTCTCTCTCTCTTTTTCTATCTCTCTCTTTTTCTCTCACGCGCTCTCTCACTCTAACCGGCAAAATTATCATCATGCCAATTGTAATTATTACGAAACTTAATCATCATTGTAAGATTCGTGCGGTATTCTGCTCAAACAGCTGTTCGTCTCTGCTGTCGGCTAACAGTCGGACAGCTGTCGGCTACGGCTACGGCTACGGCTGACAATTTTTGAGGCACTGTTAGCAGCTGTTGTTGTTGCTGCTGTGTTGTTTGTGTTGCTGTTGGCCATTGCTGATGGTGTTGCTGTGTTGACGGCGCATGCGCCATTGGAAGCGGCTAAAATGCTGTCACATGTTTTTTGTGGCTGACTTTGCAAGGCAGAAAACATCGCATGTTGCTTCCAATGTGCCACAAAAGTCAGCAGCAACACCAGCAACAACAGCAACAATATTAGCGGCAAAAGCAAAAGCACACACTAATACATTCCGCTGATACGCCACGAATTGGAAATGTTGCGCACGATGGTAACGACATCGCTTGTCGAGACCCTCTGCAGTCGTGTGACCGAGCAGCGACCAGACCAGAGACCCAACTGAGACAGTCAGCCAAATAGTCAGCCATACAATCAGTGAGCCAGTCAGTCAGTTAGTCAGTCAGTCAGTCAGTCATTCAAGTCAGTCAGTCAGTCAGTGAACCGAAGAGCAATCAAATTTGTGCAACTGCCTGGCCAAAGTTTAAATGTTAAATTGTTTAAAACATTTCGCCAAGTGCGTCCGTCGCGTGTTCGTCTCAGAAACTTGCGGCAATCAATCAATTAACCAAGCCACAGCAGCAGCAGCAGCTGCAGCTGCCAAGAGCGGGAGGTCAGTCCCAACTTGTCCAGACTACAACGCCAAACAGTTAATACAGCAGCCACAATAGCAGCAACTGTGAACAACTGTGAACAACTGTGAACAACTGTGACAAACAACAGCAGAAGCAATAGCAAAAGAAAATACATAAAAAAATAAGAATAAAAAAAATCAATATCCGTCTAAAGTTTATTTCTTGTTTAACTCAAATGAAACTAAGAGTTGCTCAGCTGCAACAACAGCAACAAAATCAACAACAACAACAACAAGAACAACAACAACAACTAAAGCAGTTAAATTGTTTGGGCAGCGCCCAAAAGCACACTACAGTTTATAAACAATTCAAAATTTATTGAATCTATTGAAAGAATAACTCTAATAAATTAATTAAATAACAATATTAAAGTTATATACATATATTTTAATTACTTCAAAAATAATATTTATATATTGAACAAATACAAATTAATCGGCCAAAAAGAAAAACGTTTATATTTAATCGACTTAATTGCATAAATTATAAAATTATACGGAATTTTGTTAGCGCTTTTTGCCAAATTACAGCCGCTTTTGCTAATTACAAGTATTCAACAAAATAACCAAATATATATATAAATAATAATAATAAACAAATAAAAACGAAATTTTTGTTAAGTTTGCTAAACATAACGTCTGATTGCAACCAATGTCCATTTTGTGCTAAGCTTTACAACAGTTATAAACAATAAACAATAAACAAGACAAAAAAGAAAAGAAACAAATTTACAACTAAAACATAAGCCAAAGAAAAACACATTTTTTAATGAGAAAAAGCTTTAGCAATAGAATATAATTAACCAAAAATTAAGCTGAAAATCACGTCAAAAGTTGCTCCATCCATAATGCAAAGTGAAGCTGAACACAAATTATATAAGTAAAAACATATAAAAAAGAAAAACTACGAAAGAAATTCAAAAAATAATAAAAAACAGGCGAAGAGGAAGTCGAAAAAGGAAAGAAAGAAAGCAGACAATTTGAAAAGTAAGTAAAGTATTGTATTTACATTTAAACGAGGAGTGTTCCCATTGCCATTTCAGCCAGAATATTGCCTTAAAATGAAAGAAATAACTAAGCTTTATAATTACAATTTAATAATAATAAGAATGAACCATTTTAAAATAATTATATATGTAGTTATTCTTATGGTTTATTTATTTATTTAATCTGTTATTTAATTCTTGAAATTGATATCAATTGTTATTAAAGTATTTATTTGAGATCATTAATATTATTTGAATACAATTAATTAAGTTGGTATGCAAGCTTTTGAGATGAATTTCATATGAATTATATTCCGGAACACTATGTTGTCTATGATCCTTTGCATGTTGCATGTTGTGACATTTTGACTTCAAAATCCAACGGTTGATTAGTCGCACAGCTGAGCGACACACACACACACACAGAGAGAGTGAAGAGAGATTTACCAGCTGTTTGTGGCGCCACAATGTTGAGCGTGGTGCATGCACCGTGCTGAGTGAGAACAGCCGGCAACTAGAATAGCGGCAGGCAAAATCAATATTTACTTTGCAGGCAGCTGTTTGGCTGTGTGTGTGTGTTTGATTGTGTGTGTGTGTGTGGTGTTGTTGTGTGGCTCTGTGGTTGTCGTCTGTTATTGCAAAATCAGATGGTTGTCGTCTGCCTTCCTTCCAGTCAGCGACTGAGTTGTTGCCAATGAATTTGGCGATGTTTTTTTTTCTCTCTATTGAATTTCTACACTGTATTCTTAATTGATATTCATATTTGATTGGGAAAGTGTATTTATTATTAAAGTTGTTTCGGGTCCATTGATGATCCTCGGCTCTCATGCTCCTCTCTCTTTCTCTATCTTCCTCTGGTCCACTTTCTCTCTCTCTCTTTCTGTCTCTTGTAGAGTTACTGGAAATTGCGTAATTTCATTAGCGTTGCCCAATCGCACATCATGTGCATCGACTGACTTCCAGTCGTCGAATTTTAGCGGTAATTTCAGCCCTGGCACGACGCGACGTCGCAACTCGAGACGATGTGACGCGTCGCGACGTGTCTACAGTCTGTCAAAATCCGCCGTAAAGTCTGACCAGCGTCTCAGTTGCTATCCGAGTGTCTTCTGCAGTTTACGAACCTCGTTGCATTACGCGTCATTCACAACTCAGCTCAAGCCGACTCAAAGGACGTGTTTTCAGGCAGCGGCAACACGTAAATATCATTGATAAATATCATTTATCTATCTGTGGATCACAGCTTATTTCATGCAGAGGTTCGTCACAACTTCCGTATCGAATATCCACTAAACTATTAATGATAACAATATAAGTACTTTATATAAAGATCTCTTCAGCAGTCGTTTTACATTATCTGTTTCTGCTTAATCTTTGTACGAGGACTCTCTTTTGAAATTTACCCCAAAGGTAATATTTCTAGTGCGATCAAACCCATTTATGGTAAAATAACAATAGCAAATGATGTGCCCAAAATCATAGAAGAGGAAGTTGCGTTTCAGAAATTATTAATTCTACAAAACTCCAGATCTTTTGTCAACAATTGTTTTTGTAAACAAGATTTCCAAATGATTAATTTTATTTTTTATTTAAATTCAATTCAATAAATTTTAATTTTATTTTATATTTACATTTCAAAGAAATGCTTGCTTGTTTAAGGGCACCAAATATTGTTTTTCAGTTGCTTTTGGATTGCCCGATCTTTGAAGAATACACTTGATAATTAGATTTACGTAAATTAGATATACGTAAACAACTATTGATAAATATCAGTTGTCTATCTACTTATTTTGGATCTTATAAATAGTTCTGACCTTTTCCTGGGCAATTGTTTTGAAACTGAGTTTTAAAATCCTACGTTAAGTAAATACTTTCAAGATCCTATGATTTCCCATACTGTTGATAATTTTTAAAAATTTTAATGATATTCCATTAAGAACCTTTTTCAAGTGTTGTTAGTCGTACTAGTAATTTCTTTATGAGATAAATAATTAATAATAATCGATCGTACGAAAAAATTTAAGTTCTTCTTACTTTGGGCATCATTTATTGAAAAAAGAAAAAAACTGATGATAAATTCAATCTTCAGAAAATATTTTCTTCAATTTATGATCAATATTATTCTCTTCGCGATAGATCTAAGAAGTCAGGTTAAAATTAGCGCTAAGCTATGTTTAACTATTCGTTGTTATTACTCTGTTGCTATGGAAACTAGGTAGTAATTGAGTGAATTGATTGCCTATATCAAACTATCATCATCATAAATAAACAACATCTTGTTGTTAACAATATTTGAATATTGGCAAAGAACTTAGTTTTAAAAAAATTTAAAATCTGAATTAAATTTAAATGATTTATAAAAAAGTTAAATTACTTCTTCTTGTCAAAAAAAGCCCAATAATATGTAAAACTCAAATGGTTTTTGAAGTTAAGGATGGCAGCCTAAAAGTAGGCTATACAGTTGCTTGCTAGTCTTAAGACATCGGGAAGAGTAGGTTGATAAAGTAGTGGTGGGGAACGGGGGGGGGAGCTATCTAACCCTACTAACAATGAGGAGTCGAGTTTTCATTGCGCCAACTCCAAAAAAGGCAAAGGCGGCATATTGAAAAATTTAACGATGTTGAAGCCGACGAGAATGACTGGCAAAATGTGTGAGCCGGCATGGAACGGTATGGATGACGACGGAACCGGGTCTATGGCGCCAGTAACGAGACGCGACGAGACGCGACGAGACGAGACAGGAAACGAAACACGGAACGAAACTGAACGAAAGCGAAACGAATGGAAACGAACTGGCAGCGGCGAGTGCTGCGCGATTCGTGTCGAGTCGTGTCGTCAAAGCCGGCTGCACGAAACACAAGGACGAGACGAGAAGGAGGGACGAGCCTTTTTCCCAGCTGTTCGGCACACAAAAAAAAAACACACACACACACAGAGAAAATAGTAGCAGTTATAAAAGCTTTACGCAGACGCAGCCTGGAAGTTTTCCAATAACGGTAAACAGCAAGTGCCAACAGCAAGAACAACAATAGCCAAACTGAAGTTGCCACTGTGCAGGCCAGGCCAACAAACAACAACATCGGCGTCTACTCGTCGCCGCAGTCACCAATTCTGTTGCTGCCGCAGTCGCAGTTGCTGCCAACGACAGCAACTACAGCAGCAACGCCGACGCCGACGCCAATGCCGCTTCGTGTTGCGAATTGTTCCGGCCAAAGAATCAGTCGTCGTCGAGCTTTCAAAACGTTTGCAGCAAACGAAAAAATACACACAAAATTGAGGCAGTTGAAGCAGAAGTCGCAACAAGAGCAGCAGCAGCAGCAGCAGCAGTAAATCAGCAGCAGCAGCAGCAGCAGCTAGTCAACACTAACAAAAAGTTACAAAAAAAAAAGAATAAAGTAAATTCAAGACAAAAATAAGGAAACAAACAACAACACAAAACAAAACAACAAGAAACTCTACTAACATTTTTTTTGATACTTTTTTTTACTCCACGTTTGCAATCAAAGTGACAAATTCGTTGGTGCTACAACATTGTGCTTCTTCTTCTGCCACTATTGAGTATATGCAACTTCTTTCTCTGTTTTTTTTTAGTTAGTTGGTTGGTTGGTGGTTTTTGTGGCTTCCTGCGGTGATATCATATAACGAATTGCTACACTTCTCCATGGCTTGCAACTACAACACGTGCTCTGTCTGCCTGTGTGTGTGTGTGTCTCTGAGTGTGAGTGTGAGTGTGTGTGTGTGTGACCTATTGATTCTACAACTTCCTCTGCAATTGTTAAGTTCAGTTGAGCTCCGTTTCATTGCGGCTTCAATACTACCCAGTTGCACAGCAGTTCTTGTACGTTGCAAGTTGCAAGTGCCTCAGACTTCGTTCTTCGTACTCGTATTTTCTTTCGAGTCTGTTTTATTTGTTTTTTCTTGTGATCTTGATCAAAAGTGATTTTTTTTTCTTGTTCTAGTTTCGAGCCAATCAATTCATAATTGCAAATTCAAACTACAAAAAAAACATTGCGTGACTCAAGCTGAAAACGAAGATAATAATAATGAGATTTTTTTTTAGTAGAAACCATAAACAGAAAAAGATCATCTTAAGAAAATATTTAGTTGATTTTTTCTTAAGTGTAGTTTAGTTAAACTAAGATTGTGCTGTATGATTTCATTGATTATATTTATTAGTAAATACTAGTTATGAAAAGTAAATTTAAGGTGCATTTTATTTAGATGAAATGCATTTCATTGGTTAAGAGTAGCTTGAGTCTGATTAATTGGTTAAACTAGTCTTTCACAAGCTGGTTCGCTTCAGAAATAAGTAAATAAGAGTAATTGAAAGCTAACTAAAATCTAAAGAAACCATTTTTTTAGCAGCTTGGGCTGGTATTTCAAAAGCTTTAACTTGACTCCTGATCTGAAATAGAGCTAGAGGAAAAGTTTATGATATTGATATTTCTAAAGTCAGGAAAATTCGACTTCTTAACTGAGCTTTAGGTTACAACTAAATGAATTGCGAATCTATTCTTATTAATGTCTTTAGAGCTAAAAAGAATCACTCAAGAAATAAATGAAGCAGAGTTATACTAAAGGGAATATTTTTTATTAATACATATTCCTTAAGCTTAGGAAAATTAAAATTCTTAAGTTTAAAAACCGCTTAATTGAAGTCTATAACTTTAAAACTTTAAATCGTGTAAGTAACAGAGATAGATTTATTTTTCTATAGAAATATCTACAATTTATTTAGTCAAGCAATCTATGAATTGTAATCTAACTTAAGATATTCCTTAAATGTTGGCACAGTCTGCTCTTGACTTTAGCTGAGTTCAAATGAGCAGCTGCAGATGCGCAAGATATCGGCCCAAAATAGCAAAAACTCATCAATCAAAATTCGCAAAGGCAAAGGCAGAGGCAAAGGCGTGGCCAAGAACCAAGAACAAGTATAAAAACAAGAACAAGACCAAGACCCCCAGAGATATAGCCCTAAAGTAATGCAAATTTCATTGCGTTTGTGGCATCCGTCACAAAATTCAGAACTGAGAACACAGCACTTCATATGTGAGTTTCGATTCGTGTGAGCGTGTGTGCGTGTGTGTGTGGATTAGGGTGTCCCCTATTTTCCAAAGGTCTTTTTTTAACAACATATGCTTTTAGAGCATAAAATAAATTTTGAACTTATTTAAAATCAAATGAGTTACAGTTCTTCAATCTACCCAAAATTCAGAGTTAAAATTATCGCAGTAACATAAAATTTTGCATTTTAAATAATGTAAAATCACTCCGAAAGAGATTAAAATTGTTTCCCAAATAACAAAACTTATTTCCTTTTAAAATTGTATATTTTTTTATAACAAATAATAGTTAAAAATTGATTTTCGAGTGCTTTAGTAGCAATTGCATAAAACTAAACGTAAGAACTTTGAAATAAGGGACACCCTAGTGTGGATACATAAGAGTGGATGCATTGCCGGCAACTGCTTGGATGATTCATCCATCGGCCGATGCCGCCACCAACATGAGGCGGCAATGGAGACATCAGCAACAACAACAACAACAACATGAAGGTATCGCCAGCGGTGCGCAACGGCGTTGCAAGGAGGGCAAGGTGGCACAAGGGGCGCAAAGCGAGGGGCAAGGCGCATTGGGCACGTAGACCGACCAGGCACGCGACCAAGTCCAAGTCGAAAGGAAGGCAGCAGCAACATCAGCAGCAGCAACAACAGCATTGAAGGATTACAACAAACAACATTGCGACAAAAATATCAAAAGGAGTTGCTTGCCACTTTTGTTGTAGTTGTTGCCGGTGTTGTTGCTTGTGTTGTTGCTTGTGTTGTTGCTGTTGTTGTTGCCGGTGCTTTTTATAGTTTTCACATTCAGTCAGGCAATGCCAGCGCCTGATGACGTCGACGTTGTCGTCGCTGTCGTTACCATGGAGCGATGACGACATCTTTTTGGGGTGTGTGTGCATACATATATAAATGTGTGTGTGTGTGTGCCACATAAATACATACATACATATGTGCCATTTGTTGTTGCTGTTATTTTCTTTTTTGTCAGCAACACGGCCAAAGTTCAATGCATTTATATGCGGAGCCTGTCTATGGCTTTTTATAGCTCCTCGCCTGCTTCGTCTGTCTATCTGTCTGTCTGTCTGTCTGTCTGTTTGGCTGGCTGGGACTTTGAGTGGGAATAGGATTGGGAATGGGAATGGAACTGGGAAGATTGCAAACTTGCATTGGGCAGCAGCGCTAAATGCTCCTCGCCTCTCGAGTTGTCATAAGTGCAGTCGACAGTCGACAGATGCAGAAAACAGAAAACAGAAAACAGAAAATAGAAAACATTAAATAGACAACTGAAAACTGAAATAAAAGTGCTTTAGAACTCATTCAAGTTGATATATATTACACTAAAAAGAACTAGAATAACTAGAATTAACCATTTATTTAACCATCAATAGGACAGAGTCCTTACACAAAATCATTCGAAAATTCAAGTTTGAACTCTTCTAAGTATTTAATCAGAATATAATTGTTAAACAAAAAAGTATTTGACGATTAAAATGGCAATAAGTCAGCTCCAAAATGTGCAAATTATTAACATTTATTTATTTATTTAGATACAGTTGATTTATAATATTCAATTACTCTTAATTATTAATATTGTGTATATGAATCAAGTAAAAAGTATTTAAGAATACGAACTTCAATAATCCAAATATTTGTTAAAGTCCAAAGCCTAAATCAAATTTTTCAAATTTTACTCAACCTTTTAACTTTTTAACTTTGTAACTTAATAAACAAAATGTTCGAATTTTTTGCTTGGAGAAATCTCTCAGTAAATCTTCTGTTCATAATTCGTATTATACTTTATTTTAATTGGTTTGACAAAAGACATTCGAAATTTTACGATAAATACAGAAATAAACATATTATAAACTAATTTAATAATTTATGCTCTTTCATTACAGATTTATTGATATTCCATTAAAAAACGAAAAAAAGCTAAAAGAAATTTAATAAATCGCAAGATTAATCACTAAAAAAATAAAAAGCAAATCAATAAATAAGACGCAACTCATAAGAAAAAACAAAAAACTGAAGACAAATTTTGCATGCTAAAATTACACACACACTCACATACACATAAACAAAAAAGACAATTATTATTAACAACAAATTATTGAAGAAAAAATAAAACAAAAATATAAAAAGCAAATTAATAATAACAAAAACCATTGCTACAAGTAAAAAGCTAGTCCAAATCTACAGTAAAGAAAAATCAATAAAAATTACAATTAATTCATTATATTGTGAAAAGAAAAACAAAAACAAAACCAACTACAACAACACGCCAATTGCTGCAAAATTTACTCCAGATTAAAACCAAATAAATTAAACATTTCCAAAAAAAAAACAAAACAAAACGAATAAATTAAAACTCTAATTTTAACAAAAGCTAAAAATATCTAACACAGCTTCAAAGTGTGCACAATAAATAACAAAATTAAATTAAAAAAAAGAACATACAAAAAAATTGCAAAAAATTTATGTAATTTTGAAATAAAAAGTAAAGCAAATTAAATAAATATTGAGAGACAACAACAAAAAGAAGAATACAACAAAAATTCAATTCAAATAAAAACTAAACTCATAAAAAAAATCACAAAGTGAAGAACTCATAAAAAAGCGCCAAAGTCACGGCCAGCAAACAAAAAGTACAACAAAATAACTCCAACAACAACAACAACAACAACTATATTAACAACAACAGCGTGTGAAGTGAAGTGGCAAATTTTGCCACGCCCACCTCTCAGCCGCCCGCCCAATTGCCACAGCAGTTAAGACTGAGCTTCGGACGTTTAACCGCAAAATTTCCAAGAAATTTTACGTGTATCAAACGCCGCGCAAGACAGAGACAGAGACAGACGGAGAGTGTGTGACAAAGAAGGAGACAGCGACAGAGAGAGAAAGAGAGAGAGAGAAAGACAGCTATAGTGTGTGAGCAAGAGAACGCTAGTGTTTGTGCAGAGTTTCAAAAACTCCGCAACTAAGCAGCAAAGCAAAGCGATAAGTATTTTTTTTCAAGTGTATTGCTAGAAACAATTTTTTTTGTGTGCCCGTAACTGTGACAACAACAGCAACAACTGTGATGGGAGATCGGCCAAAACCAACAACAACAACAACTACTACAACACCAACACCAACAACTATAACAACTTTAACATCAGCAACTGCTAGTGAAGTTGCAACCATGGCAGCCAACGCTCCGGATGATGCAGCCCAAACCAATGGGAATGCCAATGGAAATGCCAATGAAAATGCCAATGCCAATGGCAATGGCAATGCTAATGGCAATGCTAATGGCAACGGCAATGCTGCCCCGCCCACGGAGCCCGCCCAGGCTCAGGTGCAATCGCCAGCCGCAGCAGCTGGTGGGGCAACATTGCCGCCGGGTGCAACCAATGTTGATGCGGATGGCTTGAATGTGGCTAGCGATGCTGGTGGCAGCATCCTGGTGGATGATGGAGCAACTGATGCTGGTGCCAGCTCATTGCCACCTTCGGAAATTGGCGGTCGTCCGCCATTGGATACCGCCTGTTCGGATGGTGGTGGCGCCTCCAGTTTGGCCGGCGGCATGGTGGGACCGCCCAGTCCATTAACCGGTTGCTATTTGCTCATTGTGATGGGCGAGCCGCACTCCGAGGAGCACAAGGACAACATCTTGCAGCATCTTCTCAAGGGTAAGTCATATAGGTTCAACTCACACTCAGATTAGTGATGGGTATCGAAAAGTAATTGTGAATATTTATATCGAGACAATATCAATTAAAATACATTTAAAATATCCCCATTTACGTATTTTTGAATATCGTTGATATCAATATAAATTTTTTAAAAATATAAAGCTGACAAGAAATTTATTTTCTACGGTTAGTTAAAAAGTTAATCATACCAAAAGTGACTCAAAATTTGGACTTGTAAAGTTGTCCAAAGTCCAAAGAGTTACCAGACTTAACACTTACATAGCTTTGGGAAAGCTTAATTGATTTTAATGCGAAATATCATTTTAAAAATGGTTTGAAATATAGTTAACTGTCGGGACATTGATTGTGTTTGAAAATAAGACTGTTCTTCAAACTGCCTCTTTCCTCTTTCAAATTCACAAAATATAGGCATCGTAGTTGTTCATTATAGCCGTTCAGCAGAACATACTCATAATCCACAAAGCTGTAGATCTTTTGCCGAAAATTGCTTTTAAAAACAACCTTTCTAAGACTTTAATTTTTCAGTATAACAGTTTAACAGATAACAGTTTTTCAAAGTAAGAAACTCTGCCGCTGTTTATTTATTTAGAGTTTCTACAAAATGATTTATGAAATTCATAAATTCATTTTAAAAAGTATTCCATGCCTTTATAATACATTTAAAAAATGGTTTAAGTCAATTCAATAAATTTCAAGTTTTATCAAATGTGTCAACAATTTTTTTTTGACATTTAAAAGCATTAGTTTCTTGTTTTGAGGAACACCAAGAATTGCTTTGAAGTTGTTTTTGGATCGCTAAAGTTTTGTAGAATATGGCTGATAGTTAGGTTCACATTGGCTCAGAGTTTTAGGAGTACATTTGGGCATCTGAGCTTTCGAAATTTTAATTACCGATTTAAAGGTCTAAATGCACTCCTGAGGCTAAAACAATTTCATCAATTTTCTTGATTTGTTCTGGTGAGAACAACTATTGTTTTTAGCTTAAATATCGTTTTTATTATCGATATATCATCGATACCGTCATATAGGTACACATCCCTATCTCAGATACGCCCACACACACACACACACACACACACACACACACACACACATGCACAGGCAAAGACAGACTTGAACATCAAAGCAGCACGTACAAAGAAAACCCGAAATAAGTGTAGACTCAGCTAATCAGCATAAATTATTCGCCTAGCTCTGTTAGAAAGTTTGCATATATGCAAATGATGGCACAGAGGGAGCAGAGAGAAGGGAGTGAGACAGGGGGGGAGGGGTAGGGGGAGTTTAGACGGATGGTGAGAGGCTATCGAATGGAATAGAGTTTATGGCCACTGGCAAATGCTACGCCTCAGCAATTGACGTCGCGTGCCAATCTAATCCAATTCCAATTCCAATCCACTTGTATATCCCCCACACTCTTCCCTCTTATCGTATTTCCGCCCCTCTGTGCCTACCTACCACCTCCCATCGACTCCACCCACCCACTGTGAGCTGTGAGCTGCTCATTTTCACACTTTACTGACTGCCGACACGCCGTCTAATTAGCTGTACTTCTCTTTCCACCCTCTCCCTCCCTCCCCTGTAGACATGTCAGTGGTCAGTGTTTTCATAGTCAATGGCCAGCTTTGGCATTTGTTTTTTATTCTTTCATTTTTTGGTTTTAATATTTCTTCTACTATTATACTAACTATTCATTTTTCATTTTTCATTTTCTGCCGTTTTCTTGCTCATTTTCACTTGGCAAACCACCGACAAACTGACACAGTTTTCCGCCTTCTACATAATTATCTTAAGTGCTAGCAATTGCTATATGATCTGGGTGTGGCCCTGTCTCCACCTCCCTCTAGCCTCCCTCTGGCTATTTCCACAAGAAAGTAGTTAGTTCATTTACCCAAAAGTCCACTCTATGAAATGCAGTGAGAATGTCATTTGAATCGTTTCAATATTAAATTATAATTATTAATTCTCATTCGATTACATTAAATTGATGTTGGCCAATAAATAAATTGTTGGCCATTGTTGCTATTTAATTTATTGTGAAATTATGAAAATTTCCTGAATAATGATTATTGAAAATTAACGATAAACGTATAACAATTTTTGTCATAAATTCTTTATCAAGAAGAAATTCAATTTTTACAAGCTCATTAAATTTTAAAGCTCCTGACAATCTATGAATATCGAAAAAGTTTTCAAAGTTTATGACTGTGGCATCTTTTGTTTTCGAACTTTTCGATTTCATAAGTCAACTTTTCGGTACTTTCTTTTAATAAAAATAAGAGTAATAAAGTTTAATATCTCTCGAAGCTGTGAAGTTTTCTGATTGATTGACTTGAAAATTAATAAATAATTAAAGCAGAAACATTTTTAAAACTAAAAAGAATACAACATTTTCTGTCAGTTATTGAATCAGCGTGAAGATAGGTTTTACTAAACTTTGTAAAATTAAAAACTGACTTTAGTTATGTATAGAGAAAATTGTATAGCTCCTCTCAATAATATTTCATACTTAATAGTGATTTACGATTATCTTCAGCGAGAAAAGTTCAAAGTTTCGACTGCTCAGAGCTTTAACAAAAATAAGTATAACATATACCAATTTAATATTGTCAATTCTATTTATACTATTTTACTCGGAGCACTCTCAAAGGTTTCGCCTTTTGGCAGGATAAGGATACATTTAAAATTTCATATAATCTACAAATTTCAGGATGAAAGAAAACCATTTAATATTATAGTAAAGTTCTCAAAATGCCAGAGATATCATTACAGTCATTGTAGTTGGGATTTATGCAACCCTCAACGAACCCTTAACTAGTTAGTTAGCTAAAATTGTTATTTGCGGCAATAAAGGGATGTTTAATAAAGTGAATTGAATGTTTTATTAAAATATTAACATTCCGTTTGATGACTTGTTAGAATTGCTTTCTATATGTATGTATAATGTACTGTATAATTAGATAGATATGCCAATGTGTGTGTGGCTAGACATTGGATATTGCCTCGCAGTTGGATGCAAGTTAATCGCATTGTCCTCTTGATGCGTTCGTATTGCGATAAGCGATTAAATAACAAGAGGGGGCCAAGTCAGGAGTGGAGTGGGAGTGAGAGGAACCGTGCCCCACCATGCACAGTGGGCTGCAATTCGATTGAAATGCCGCTGGTAATTCAATTTAAGCAGATTGCGCCTCCAAGTATGCAGCAATCGTTGCCATTTAATTAAAATTGCAAAAAAAGGCACACAAGCAGAATGCAAATACGCAGGCAGAGAGAGAGAGACACACACACACACACACATGCACATTTACATTTGCACACAGAGAGGGAGAGAGAATGTTTGCTTTTAAAAGCAATTGTATTAATTATTTTCATGTTGATTGCATTACATTGCAATAACAACAAGATCAACAGTTACAACCGGAAGTGGCGCCGGCAACACAAACATCCCTGTCAAACTAATCTACATTTATGTTTGTGTAGATGTAGGTGTGTGTGTGTGTGTGTGTGTGTGTATATTGGCTTATTAGCAAATATTTGATTTATGCATGTGTGGAAAACAAAGCGGAAACTGTGACAGAGCCGCAGTCTAACAGATGAGCAGACATTGACACTGCCGCCGGGCTGTGTTGCAACAACTGTGTTGCAAGAGGAATTGGGAATATGGTATGGTATAGGTAAAGGGGAGGCGGCGGAGGAGGGTTGCATGGCACCGTCTAGTCTGCTGCCTGCTCTTTTTTTTTCACTCTTTTTTCTTTTTGGGTGTGGCAGTTGCGCCTGAGGCAGTTATTGTACACAGAAAAAGAAAGTATGATAGATGACAGAAACTACAATAGCTGCTCTTGAAACATGTACATCAAGTATACCAAGCATTGCTTCCTGTCTTTGGAGTTTTATGAGTTCCTTATAATTTAATCCCCGAGTCACCAAATTATCTATATTTTAAATAATCCGAAATTTTCGAAACACAATCTCAATGCTGTCTTATGTCTAATTTGTCTAAATTTGGTTTTAAATTCTTCATTTAGGAACGGCTTTTCTTTTTACTCTGATTTTAGTTATCTATTGGTCAATTTTAGTGTCGATTAAATTTCCTTAAATGTAAAAATAAATATAATTAAATTGAAATTATGCAATCTTAATTTAACAAACATATCCTAAATGCATTCCTTTAAAACTGGAGCTAAAATTTATAAATTTCAGAATGCATTTTGTTCCGTGTAACATAATTGCTGAGCAAGCCCAAAAAGCGCCGGAAATTACAAAAGTTGACCTGACCGTGTGTGCAAAAATTAGTCGCTCGCTTTCCAGTGGGTCATTTTCTCTCTGGACGCTGTTTACCTGCAGCTCTGATGTGTTTTGTTTTTGCGCTAGTTTTCCAAGCTAAAAAAAAATTCAATGTTTGCCGTGCAAATAGGCGAGGCATGTTCATAGCGCGAGAGGATCACTCGAGGGACTGAAAAGAGGGGCAGAGAGTGAGTGTGAGAGAGAGGAGGAAGAGGACGGGTTGTTGGTGGAAGTGGGCAGCAGCATTTTAATTGATTTTGTGACACGGGCGAACAAGTTGCGTCGGACGACGGTTGAGCAAACAGCAACTGTAAATGAATTGGGGAAAAAGCCTAAGGTGAGCGAAGAGAACGCTACAAAAATGAAAACGGAAACGGAAAATGTACAGATTGGTAAATGGGTTAACGGGATGGAGGTTGATGTAATAAGAGGAAAGAGTTGGCAGTGCTTAAAGTGGATAAAAAGCCAGAGAAAATTAGATGTAGTTGGGAAAGAACAGGAAAATTGGGATGGAGGAAGAAAACTGTTAGATTTGATATTAAAAATGGCTTAAATATTGCTAGTGAAAATGGGAGAGGGAGAACGTATGGGACACTCATAAAAAGTCGGATTTATAATTAGATTTTGGTCGCAGATCTAAGAATTATGTTCCATTAGAAGTGGACAACACATCTCAATGAGAGCACTTCGAATTAAACCTAATTCTTATAAACAAAATATAAAATTCTATTATTTTTATGATCAAAATGGTAAGAAAACTCCTTACTTGCTTTCATTAGAGAATATTAGAAGGGAGATAGAGTACGAGACAGAAAGAGATGGAAAGAGAAATGCTGTGCTTGTCTCTCTCTGTGGTTTTAAAACTGACTGTAGCCTTTGGGATCCAAGTCGCCGTGTCACTTACATTTATGAGAGGCTGCCACTTGAGCAAACCGCCAACAGTTCCCCGCCCCCCCCACCCTTCTCATCCGTTACCCCTTTATTACCACTTCTCATTGTTAGTTGCCTTCTCATTCTCGGGGCACACTTAATTATTACAATTACGCTGCTCAATTGCAGCGTCCCTTGCTTTTATTAGCCTAATTTGGGGCGGCTTAAAGCCGCCAAGGGCTAACAGCTAACAGGGTTGTAGGGCAGAGGGGGAGGCAAACAGTGAGAGGAGGGCGGAAACAATTTCGCTTGGCTCATTTGGTTTAATAGCTGACTTTCATTTCGCAACCTGCGCTTTTTTAATTAACTTAAAAGAAATCAATATAAAGAGCAGCGTTTCAAGGTCAGCGAATGAAACGCAAAAATAACAAAAAGATAACGGCATGGGGAACGGGAACAGGAAACTAAGGGCACAAGAAGGTGATGTTAAACGGACATGTGAAAGCCACATATAAACATAACAGAACAGAACATATGTATTATATTGACAACCGTCAGCGAGGACATTTGGTGTTGGGTTCCCAAGGAAAGCTAGACTCTAGGGTTTTAGGCTGTTTAAACCACAAAAATCGATCAAATGACAACGGAACGAGACAAAGAGAGATAGAGTGAGAGAGAGAGAGAGAGAGAGAGAGAGACAGAGAAAGAGAGAGAGAGTGCTAAGGTGCGTGGCTCGCTTCGATTTTGTGACTATTTTTAGCATGAAATAAAAAATGGGAAAACGGGTTTTGGTTTCTGCCTGTCAATTGCGTGACAATGTGTGTTAGATATGACAGCTGGCTGCACTTGGCTATAAACACACATACACACACACAACATACACCTATATACACCCACCAACACACACACACACACACACCCATTTAGCTGATGCTGTTTTTGTTGACGGGGTCAGCGGCTATGTTACCACGTCATCAGATGCCGGCTACGTGACTTGAAGCTCTGACCCATCAAAATGAGCCACCAAAAACAAACCCACCGAGTAACGACTCACAGGACAACGGGACAACGGGACAAAGGACACGGGACATGCACAAAAATGCTGAAATCCTTGTTTGCTTATTCCACGTTCATACAAAGTTTCCAGTTATACCAGCCAAAAAAAAAAACAACAACAGCAAAAATGAAAAGGGAAGACAAGTACAACAATAAGTATGTAACTAGAGCTAATTCTCGACAGCCTTTTAGAGACGAGCCAGGCCAGTGGACTGGTGCATGTGGCACGGGGCATGTGGCATGTGGCACGAGGCACAGTTGCACGTTGAAGTTAAGCCAATGACATGACATGTGCAGACAAGTGTTTTTCCTCCTACCAGATAAACCAGTTAACAGATTACCCTTATCCCAACAACACACTACAATGCACAAAAAGACTCTCCTCTCAAAATTCTCAAATGCTCACGTAATACGTTTGCTAACAGTTTAAAGCGTTCTGTCGAAACTAAATCCAAAGATTATGTGAACTCGAACTGTAAATGCTAGAATGAATAGCTTTTCATTGGGAGTAAGTTGCAGGTAGGTTTCGTTAGGTTTCGTTTTGTTCTAGGATACTGAATATGATGAATTCATTAGGAAAATAACTGAAGATTTTAATAATAATTTCATAAATACAGAAAACAATTCAGGATACAAAAGTCATTTATAATATCATATATTATATTAAAAAGAATTATATTTTTTTAACTATACACTTATTTTTCTCTTTAACATAACTTCAAATTGATTATAGAAAAATTAACTCATTTGATTTTCATCAAATGATTATAAAAATGTACAACTGGAGTTTTGATAATAGAAGACTTAATGACTCGAAATATTAATAATATTAATTAGGAAAATACTCTCTTTTCATAATAAAAAAACTATTTTCTTTTTAATGTTGGTTTTTTTTAACGAATTCATTATAACAAATGAAACTGTCATTAATAATATTTCCTACTTCGTCAGTTATTGATTTCGATAAAAAAAGAAAACTTAAGTGCAGCTTTTCTAAGAATATTTCCTCCATTAATCTTATTAATGAGAGCAGGAAAAAAACGTTCTTGTTAGGATAAAGTATAGGACAAAGTAATGCCCACAATTATTATAGAAAGCTTAGAAGGCGTGAAATTATAATAAAGTTACAACTCTTATTACAATTATATTTTACCCTAGAGAATATACCATAAGAAAATCTCTAATAATATAGGAAAACTTTTCCTTTGATATTTGACGAGCCAACAATTTGCATTTAACAAATTATTGATTTTGCTCAAGACTCATTATAAGAAAGCTGAACTGTTGTAATGAGTTGCTTTGCAACTGCTATAAAATATGTGAAATTGATTGGTTTTTGAGCTGATATTAGATTAACTTACATGATTTGCATTTTATGTGCTTGACCATCTTGTTATACGTACGTTGTCGTGGTCACACCACGCGGCGTATGCGCAACGTCGTCGTCGTCGTCGTGTTAACGACAGCTATTTGGCTGTCCCAGTTAGGCAAAAGTTACGGCAACAAAACGGGGCAACGGGGCAACTGGCAACTGGCAAGAGGCACCATCGACTGTGGTTGCTACCAGTGCGTTTGTGGTTATGTGTATGCTGATTGATGACGCAAGCTACACACACACACACACACACACACACAGACATACAGAGACACCCAACACACACACACACACACGTGCATTTATAGGCAGAGGGTTTTGTGGCGCATTAAAAGTGCTTTTATTGCAAATTAATTGCTTTGAAGTGCATTTGAGGCCAGTTTGTCCATAAACACACACTCACACACACACACACACACCTACATAGCCACGCCCACTGGTGTGTGTGTGTGTGTGTGTAGATCATGTGACGCGCCCGTGGTCACTTGGTTATTGGCCAGTCTCATGTTACGTGTCTGCGGTGGACGCATAAAAAGCACTTTAATTAGTTTTAGCTTCAGTTTCACATATTTTACATTCCTCTTCATTTCATTTCATTTCATTTTAGTTTTGTTTTGTTTTGTTTTGCGTGTCATTAAGTTTGCAATTTAATTTGCAATTACTTAAATTATGCTGACTGAAGGCAACGCCCCGCATCTCATTACAAATTACATTACAGTCCGTGCAAATGCAAATGCAAATACATTTATAATTGAAAATGGAAATTTTGAAAATAAAACTGCAATCGGCATTGAAATTGGGTACGTTTGAGTTTTTCGTTTACAGTTTTGGTTTTGCGTTTTCCATTGAAAATTGTTGACCCATAAGCCCGACAAACCACAAGCCACAACCACAACAGGCAAAGGATCGGGACAGGGACAGGAACAGGGTCAAAGGACAATCAGCCCATATGCCTTGCAATGAATGTGCTACAAACACACATTATCCTTCATCCCCTTTGGGGTAAAACTTTAGTTGCAACTTTTTGACAGAACGCACCTGAAGATGCCCAGGAAGTTTTCCTCCTTTAATTTGGCATTTTCTGTTTTTCTGTTTTTTTTTTCGTTTCGTTTCCCAGCTGAACTTTGATTTTGGTATCACATTAGGAAAAGTTTATCGTGCGTGTGTGTGTGTGTGTGTGTGGGGGGTGTGTTTAATTAGTTGTTAACTCCTTGCTGATGGTTGCCTAATTGCCAAATTGAAGTGCCTGACATAAGTTGGCAGTTGGAGTCAAAAGAAAACAGCAAATTGAAATGTAAGCGCAGTTCTCAAATAATCCAGGCACAATCCGGGAAGAATCCTCTGATAAACTGACAAACCAATTGTCAGGATTCTGGCTTGTTTTTATTTAGGTGTTCATTGGTTTAGAAACTTTTCGCTGTAATATATTTATTCATGATACTTATGGCAATTGCTTTTTCTCCCTTTTCCTCCCCTTTTCCAAAACTTCCTTACCAGTATATTAATTATATTATGTACAAATATCACAAAAGATCATAAAACCTATTATAAATTGATGTATCCTCACGTCATTAGGGTAAACTGATCATCCCCAAGAAACGACAAGTTTACTTTAGCTAAGAAGTCAAATTTGAAGTTATACATAAATTTTTAATTAAACTTGCATTTATTAAATTTTGCTAAGAGCTCATTTGAGAGTTCTGAAAGCATTTATCACAGATCACAAACTGTCACAAACTTGAAGAAACTTGCAAAAGTAACTTGAAGATGTTTCCAGTCTTACGTTTGTCAGCATGCAACTGACCTCCAGTTAGTTAGATGTTGCAAGGTGAACTGAGAAACTGAAAAGCTGCTGTGGCAGACATGCGTTGCATACATAAGTTTTCCACTGGTCGTTACCTTGTTTACCCATTTAATGGGCAATTCATGGCACAGATAGCCCCCAGGTAACTACGAGGGGTCATAAAAAAGCTACATACAAGAAACTATACTACAAACATACTGCATTTAAGGCCATAAGTATTTTATAGTAACTCTTTGGCTGGAATTTTATGAAAAACGTTTGAAATAAGGGGAAAAAAACATCTTTTCATCTAAACTTTCCAAAATGCCATAAAAATTATTCGAGTTTTATGTTTGAGGCAAATTCAAATCGCATCCATGCAGTCTTCTTTTTTTCGTGTTTACATATTTCTAGTTGCATGACTCCGGAAAGAGAGGGGTGAGAGGGGGGCTAAAGCGGTGGCAGTGTTTGGGGGGGGGGGGGCAAGAAGAAATATCTAAGTAAAAGAGGAAACGCCAACTTATTGCACGCTTGGCAGCCATTTTGGTTGCAAATACGTGTAAAACGATGGTACAACTTGTGCTGCAAGTTTCAGTTGTGCCACGCCCATCACACACACACACACACACATAGATGCAAGCTCACACACACAGACACACACATGTGCATATGTAAATACACTTTAGTGCAGACATAGAGCAAACTTTGAAATTCGCTGGTCATAAAAGTTGCTTATCTTGTAGCGTTTAAAGTGAAATGCAATTCGACTAATGTAATTGGCACACGTGCCTGGCAAAGCTTTAGACCAGGCCCATAACCTTAACTGGGCTATGTCCCACATACATACACTCATAGGTTACCACACACAATTTTTGATTAACCGTTTTATGTGCCGCCTTCAATTTGGCTAAACCACTTTACGACCTCCGATCTTAAAAATACAATCCTCTATCCAACTTTTAGTTTCTTTTCCTTTTTAATAATCATAAACATTAATTGCTAGTCTCGGGTTTGTTTATCCAGCTCCTTATTATCAATACAATAGCATGGTATAAGAGAAGTTTTCCCATTTCCTTTGTGCTCATTTCCATATGCAAATTCTTTCGCATAGACTGTCTAATTTCTTCAAATGGTTTTTGCGGACTCTAAAAACTCGTTTTGCCGACTTTTGTTTGACTTTCTGATTGATTTTCCCCTCTGCATTGTTTTAGTTTTAGTTGCCGCAACTTTCACAATACTGATGGCTATTTGATTTACCTGATTCTGGAACAATTTGCACAACTGAAGGGTGTCTCACAACACAGACAACATAAATAAAATTAAGTTGGATCAGAGAATCTAATTAATAATGCTATCAATGGAAACGATTGCTAGAAGGCGATAAGGAATTTGCTTAGTTTTCGATTAGAATTTGTTCTTAGAGACCATAATGACTTTCTGTATAAATATCGGCTTAAAAATGTTATGCAATTTTAAAGTCTGGATACCTTTAAGGCTGTCAAACTTTATAAGTACAAATTTTCATCTCGTTTGGCAATATTTTTAATAAAAAATGTTGACTTTTTCAACAAAGTTGAATGTCTTTTTGGCCAAAAAGAGCTGATTAAAAACACCAAATCTACAATTTTTTTACACACGCTGCTGATTTTGATAGTAAATTTCCTGGTCGGAAAATGTTGAATTAAATTAGTTATAAATTTGTTTCAATTCATGAGTATAACTTTTTGATCAGTAGAAATGAAAATTCAATTTAAAATAGTTTACACGTAGAGTTTAAAATTGAATGTTTAACAGTAGAATGCGGAGTACAAATTATTGTTAGATTTAATAAAGTCATTTTGGAAAACCAAAGGGATAACCAAACTATTATGCAAGTCTGTTCCTTCTAAGTAAAGTATATTAAAGTGCTCTTGTAATTTCATCAGCTTAGTTTAGTCAAAGAGACTAGCAATAGCAACAACGATTTGCAAATAAATATTAATCAGTTACTCAATTTACTGCAGACTTTGAGGCAATTTAAAATTAATTTTCAGCAATTTGCAATCACAGCCAAAGTGCGTATTTGGATTTGAACGTGTTTCCAGTTTCCTTTCTGCAACGGCAACGCAAATTGTTTGAACAAATTGTCGCTATACCCTAACAGTGCAGACTATTAACTTTGCTAAAAATAACATATATAATATGAAAAAGGTAGCAACTGGATTTCCGTGCTTCAGATGTTTAACTTCTGCAATAGTTGATCACAAAATTGCTTCCGTTTCCGGCTAAGAAGTTGTAAAAGAGTTAACGACTCGCAATAATAGAAAATGGAATAAATATTTACGTTTTGGCAGCTCTAATTTATCGGCAATAAGTTGCAATTGGACTATAAATGATATGTGTGTGTGTGTGTGTGTGGACATTGTGAGTGTTTTAGTGTACACCTGCTTCGACTTGTCGCCATTTCCGCTATTTTCCTGGGTTGGGTTTTTTTTCCAATTTGATGCCAGCACGTTGGAGCGACATTGTGTCGCCAGATGCTGCTGTTGCTGTTGCTTGCCATGGCAATAACTCATGTCACACTTCAATTATTTAAGTCAACATGGCTCATTCGATTGGTTTTCTTTGCGCGAAGTTTTATCATCATGTTCGCTGCCTTGTGTTTTTCTTTTTCATTTTCCATTTTCCATTTTTCCATTTTTCCATTTTTATTTTGTTGTTTCTGCCTTTGTTTGCTGTGGCTGTTGTGGCTGCTGTTGTTACACATGAACATAATTAATTGGCAGCTGACGTAGCGCACATAAATATACATATATATGAGTAGCAAGTTTGCTTGCGGTTTGTCGCCTGTCAACGGCATGTCAAGCTAAAACCGTAGCATACTTTTCAGCATGCCACATTGCCACAGTGTCAGCTGCATCATGAACAACACATGAGTGTACGAGGGTTTGCTGATCAGTAATTACTGATTACAAAGCACATTCAATAGAAAAATGTATATATAATATAACATAATTCTTTTCGAGAGTAATTCCCTTCATCTCTTCAAAGTTCTTAAAGTTTTCCAAATAAAAATATGAGTAAAGAGCTTCACAGATTTTCACAGTTGAAGTGAAAGTTCTTAGAAAACAGTCTTGTGTGTCTCTTCTTGATGATAAAGAAAAGTTGTCAAAGTTATTTACTATGAAACTTAACCAACCTGTTAAGTGTCTTAACTATCCAACAAACTTAAAACTTTATTAGAAAAGTAGCGTTTTCATACTTTTACCAAGGACTCATTCGTCTACCCTCGCATTTGGATGCCCATACACCTGTGTCATGTGCCACAAGAGTGGTAAAATCAGCAGCAAATCAATTTAAATTCAATTCATTGGCCATAAATATGCTTTTGCATAATGTGTATCTGACAGATACATTTTTGCCATTTGGCCGGCGGAACTCGTATTGCAATTTTTATTACATATTTGCAACACATTCCGTAATTTTATGTGCGCCTTTATGGCACCTGCCGCTGCTGCACAGACGACACACTGAAAGAGTGAGAGAGACACAGATAGCAAGAGAGAGAGAGAGAGAGAGAGAGAGAGAGAGAGAGAGCGTACAGAGACTGGGAGCATTTTATTTGATTAGAGCACCCAAATGGGGAACCTTGATTCATAGCTTCTTCCTCTCGTTTTGTGGATGCCACATTTGCGAAATTAAAAGCAGCTCTATAATCACCAAGTGATTTCCTTCTGCTTTACTTTGACTAGTTCTATATCTCTCTCTCTCGCTCCTTCTCTCTTTCTCTCTCTCTCGGTTGTTGTTGCTCATTCTACATTTTTTTGGTAGTCTGCCAAATGCGACACATGGCCATGTTTTGGGCCTTAAAGCTGGCTACATTGCCTGCACTCGTATATTCGACTAAATGTTGCAAAATTCCATAAACCTGCTGACCAAACAATCCCACAAAAATTTCTCTATATAGCAGAATTTTTTTTAGATGCTTTTTCTACTTTTTCCGCTTAAAGCGAGCAGAGAGATACAATCGATGAACTGTAATTTTATACTATATTTTCTCGACTTCATGCTTTCTTCCATTTTTTTTCTATTGATTGATTTCAACTTCATTTTCCAAAAAGAAGAATTCTTGTGTTTCTTTACACTTAATCTACTTGAGAATTGAATGTTCATTAATTGCATCATTGTGGAACCTCTGTATCCATAGATATTATAAGAATTTATTTGTGAAATATCTTTATTTAAATGAGCAAATATTTGAGGTACCATTTTAACACTATTAATTATTGTAATTAAATATTAATTAGCATTTAATTGTTGTCTATTTACAGAAGACAGTTTTATTAGTGTTGCGTATTAATATAATATAAGAAGAACTTTTGAATACTGTTCAGAAAAGATATCCCATAGAAATTCTCACAATTTTATTCCATTTCTTTCACAGAAAATGTGAAAAATAGAATAAAAATACATTAGCTTGAGTTAATGAAATTAATGCAAATAAAAGCTGAAAGGACTAACACTATCATCCCTTCGCATTCACTTATTTAAAAGTACATTAAAAACATACGGGATCTATCTGATTATTGAAGCGCTTTGTTATAATTGAGTTCGTAAAACAAAGCTGAAATTTTGAATTGTTCAGTATAAGTAGTTGAATGTGTATTATTGTTACATAACTTGGCAATTGCTTGTGTACTTAGTAATAGCCAAAATTTGAGCTCGACTCATGAACAATTTCGCACAGGCTAAAACTTTGGCTTGATTGGATTCCTGATTCCTGTTAGCGAACGGCAAATTAATAAGGCTTGCCAAAGTGAAATTGCCTATTATAAAGCATTTATATCTAATTAAAGTTTCGGCGGAAAAGCGACGCCAAGTTAGTGTGAGTGTGTGGGTCTGTGGGTCTGTGTGGGTCTGTGTGTGTGTGTTTGGAAAATAATTTTCCTTAGCTTTTATGGTATCGTATGAGAAAGCAGCAAAGTGGAGCAAATTGAAATCAATTTCAACGTTAAGAGGGCGACAAATTTTGCAATTTCCTGTCAGCCAATAAATGATGAAATGCAGGGCACGATTTCCACACAGATGTTTGCCATATAAGGATGTATAAATTGAGATGTAGGTGAGCATATGTAAGTGTGAGTGTGTGAATGTGAATGTGATTCAATTTTGTCACCCTGCATGAAAATTGCAAAAAATCGTTGACAAATTGCATTCTGGTCGACACTCTGCAGTCTTCATTTATAGAACTGACTTTTGCTGACTTTTTAGCTCGAAACTCAAGTGGTTGAGAGCCCGCATTAGCCACACACACACACATACCACACATTATATCTATCTATCTATCCTTTATACCTGAGAATGTGTGTGTGCTTCTTATTGGTCGCTCAATCAGTTGGCAGCCATTCAATACAAATTCATTTCATAGCAACTTGAAATCACCACAAAAGGCGACCGAGCAAGTTGTAACTGCTTTTTATTGCCATCGCTGCCGCATCAACGCCCCATGTGGCAAGTATGAGTGTGCATATAAGTGTGTATGTGTATGTGTGTGTGTGTGTGTGTGCATGGGCGTGGCAGATAAGCCTTTGCCCTTAACCCCCGTGACTCCCCAGCAGTTCCTGGGCAGCTCCAGGCATTTTGTATTGTGGCCACCATAGGAGAACCCTTGACATTTAGCAGCCGTTTACCGTGCCGCGTTCATCGTTCACCGTGTGCTTCCGTCTTCCGTCTTCCGTCTTCCGTCTTTCATCTTCCATCTACGTTCTTCCTTCTTTCGCCATGTTTTAGTCAGGCATGAAATTGAAATTTATAATGTTAGCTAACATGAACTGCACTTCTGACTGAATATTGCATAGTGCATATACTGCATATGGCCAAACAGCACACAGTATATAGTATATAGTATGGTACCATAGCGCCTATCTCTAGAAATCTCAAGCTGACTTTCAAATAGGACTCTAGCTCAGCTGGCAGCCATAGTTTGATTTGTTGTGTGTGACCTGCAAAAGGTCGTCCTGCTGCCAGGCTAATGGTTTCAGATGGTTTTCCTGATAAGATTACAAGCAATAAATTGAACGAAACTTAAGCTCAAAACATTTGCCTTAGCTTTAGCTAGGTCTGAGCTTTAGTAGGTGCATAGAAAATATCTTAGTAGTTAGTAGAAAATTAATAGCTAATCTGGAAGTTAAGAAAATATTCGATATTTTGAGGTGTTTTATTTGTATTATTATTTATTATTAAAAAAAATAGCTGAACTGATTTACAAGCGCCATATCTTTTCATCATGATATCTCTCTTAATTAATAAAACGTAATTTATTTTAATATTGTAAAAGAAAAACTTTGCCATATTTGTAATATTGAGAGAACTCTAAAAGACATTAAAGCTATTTATTTAGGTAATCAAAACAAAATACTAAGTTATTTTTGGCAACCTTAGTCCTTAATTTGTAGATGTCAAATAGCATTGAAATTGAAATTGAAGGTGTGTATGCGTGTGTGTTTCCATCAATTAGTGGCATACAATTATTATCAACTAGAGACAAACAACACACAAGAAAATTGTCATGAAAATTGCAGCTCTGGAAAATTCACTATCCATCTGCTGTGTGGATGGGTGTGTGGGTCTGTGGGAGTGTGTGTTTGTGAGTGTGGGGGAGTGTGGGAAAGTGTGATGTACTAATTATCAGCTAACATTGCAACAACACAACAGCCTGTGTCACAGAGGCAACTTGAAAATTAAATTTAATTATACGACTGCAGAGACATCATGAGATACTTTACACAGAAACACACTCACACACACACATATATGTTTATATATAGTCGTGTAATGACTGCATCCGTTTTGGCCATGATTATTATTGTCATTATCATCATTTACAGTCTCTCAATCAAACAACGATGCTCATATTGCCGTCGCCTGCAGTATTTGTATTTGTATTTGTTGTTAATTAAGTATCTGAGGATTTATCAGCGTAGGGAAAGCGGTGGTGTAGGGGGGGGGGAGGGGAATATGCCAACTATTTAATGAAGAACTCGTTAGTCCTTACTTCAAGCAGGGCCATGTCTATTATATATGCCTAATTTGCTTCTACTTACCCACAAATATTATCGATCCAATCACAAGGTGTCCATTAGCATAATAAAAGTATTTCCAATTCAGTTATACTGTCAAAATAGATAGAAACTGTTGAAAAGTGGTAAGAGTGTAGTAAAGGATAGAGTGGGAATGTTTATTTTTGTCGTCCTTTTTATGCTATGGAAAATTGGTATGCTCAAGACAATACTCAATAAAGACCACAAAGAAATCAGCAGCTCCCAATATCATCAATATGCATATTATATACTTATGTACATATTTAATACAGTTTATAGTACTTGCTTTTCAATTCCATTTCAATTCAATTTCTGTTTTATTTTCTATGATTACTCAATTCAATTTTTCTCTTTGAAGAAAAACAAAAAACTTTCTTATATAAAAGACTCCTTGGATTTTAATTTGTACAACATTTGCCTTGAAAATATCAAGAAATATTGTGTGACATTTCGGAACTGAACTTGAAGCTTGAGTTTTTTTTATATTTTATGTCTTTAAAATGGAATCTTTGTTTTAATAGACTTTGCTGGAAGACCAAAAGTTTCATAAGCCCTGTACTTAATTATGAGTACAACTTGAAACGAGCTTAAGTGCGAATCAGAAACCTATGCGAAAGGAGGAGAAGGACATAAGGATTTGTTTTTGGTCTCTGCAAACAGCTTGGAACATGTCGCAGGATTTTATCAAACTTCTTGCCTGTAAACCTGTGAGTGAGTGTGTGTGTGTGTGTGTGTGTGTGTGTGTGTGTGTGCGTGTGTATGTATATTAAGTAGGTGACAAACAATAAAGTTTGGCCAACTGCACAGATGTTTATCTTAAGAGAAGCATAAATTGTGAAACAAATTGTGGCAAATAATTTCAGCTGTCACTGTTAGAGAATGGACACTTTCGAATTTCAATTGCAAAACTCAGTTGCAAAATTCCATTGCCAAAACACATGTCACATGTCACAAAACATTGACAATGTTTGCATCAATCTTAACTTGAAATTCGTATTCGTATTTGTATTCAAATTTATATTCAAATTTAAATTTAGTTGCAGTTGCAGAAATACAACAACACAAAACTCTTTGGACGTATGTAAATTCATAAGAAAATGACAAACAGACAGAGTGTCACTTGGGCTCTGCAGGTGCAGTTAACTCAGCCCCTCTCCCCCTCCTTTATTCCTTAGTGTTTTCCCCCCTTTTGTTTCTAGTTTCTAGATTCGCATTGCAATCTGCCGCCTAAAAGTTTATTGCGCGCAGTGCAAAATTTATTTTTAGTATCTTTTGTGGCAGTGCAGCTCACTGCAGTGCCATGGCTTTGCTTTATTTGATGAGCTCCACATACACAGAGAACGAAAGGAAAGAGAGAGGAAGAGAGAGGGAGGAAGAGAGAGAGAGAGGGAGTTACTGTGACAGGGACAGGCGCAAGTCTGTGTCAGAAATGTCTGAAAAATGTTTTGCTCGTTGCCGTTTCGTTGGCAGCAAAATCGAACGAATATAAACAAAGTGTCCACATTGCTAAGGGGCGGAAGGGGTGGCAGAAGAAACCATCGAAGAGGAGGGAGCTGAAGTAGGGAGCATGGAGTAGGAAAAAAAGGAGGTTGGAGGAGTTGAGAACACGTGACATGCGGCTGAGATAGTAAAGTACATTGTACATTGTACAAACGTGTATGCCAGCCCTAGGATGACTCTCCATCCCTACCTCCCTACCTACCCCACCACCACCACCACCAACAACAACTACCTCAGGGCCCCTGTCACAGAACTGTCCGTTTGTTCAGTAAAGTGTTGTGATTTATGTGCTGCCAGCAGTTCCCTGCAATCGAATGTGGACTGCACAACTGTGAACTACTTTGTACCTACATAAATGTGTGTATATGTACGTATGTTGTTCAGTTTCCACTCCCCCCTGAACACAGTTCTCCTGCTCCTCTCTCTCTCTCTTTTTGAAAGCAGTCAAAACTCTGCGGTGTTTGGAATGTGACTGCGACCCTGGGGCCAAGTGTAAAATGCGACTAATGCAGCAGTTTTTACATTGAAATTGGATTCCAAGTGAAAACGGGTGTGCATCAATGCACAAATAGATTGCAAAAGATAATAGAGTCTTAACTATACAGTTGAATGGACAAAATCACACAAGCATTTCAACATCCGATTCAGGTGAGAAAAGGTTGATTAACTCTAAATGAAAATGACAGAACAGAACAGACAAGTTGAAATGGTTTGAGAAATGACGGTTGGAGTTTATCTCAACTGATGAAAATTTATTGCTTTAAGATTGTTTCAAAATGAGCAGCTCTCAAAAAAGCAGATTCTTGTGTAGCTGAAGTTTATATTAATAGTGAAAACTTTATTATTTATTTTATTTCTTACATAAAATCAAACTTGAAAAAGAAATACTAGAATTCGGGAGTCTCGAATTTATTTTAAATACGATTTCTTAAGTTCCTTCGTATTTTATTTAAGTATAATTTTAACTCCAATCTACTTTATAGAACTCTGCAAGTGTGTAAACAACTATATTATAAACATGAATTTTTGATTTTGATCAAAGAAGAAATATAAAAGGTTAAAATACGATTTTTCCTAGATTAAACGTATAAGGAAATCTCTTTAATTTAACTTGGTTTATTTTAAAATTATTTGTAGATTGCAATTTTTATGCTTTGATGTTTCAAATTAATTGAAAATGTACCAATTTTTAATTTATGATCACATAAAATGTTTTTGCCATATTAAAATAGACAAATATACAGAAAGTACTTTAAAATTTATTTGTTTTTTATTTTGTGGCATTAAAAAAGCACAAGCTCCTTGCTCCTTGCGTAGGCATCTCTACAGGCAGTCAAATTTTTCATTTCACTTAGTGCTGCCCCACGTGGCGTATGCGCAATAATGCAGCCACATAGAAAAAGAGAGAAAGCAAAATACAAAAAAAAAAAATGTGTGCAAAATTTATGCAGGATCGTAAAATGTTACTATTTTATATCGAGTGTTTTACTCATATTTTGTGCAAATCGCTAAACTGGAATAAATTATGTGAATGCGTTATTCGCACTAGTACCCAGTAGACATCACCTCACTCCCCGTCACCCCCCCCCCCCCTCAACAGCATACGCCCTTTACCTGACCAAAGGTTCAACCTTCAATTTGCAGATACTCGCACTCGCAGCAGAGACTCAGCTATTTGTGGTTATGTATGTGGATGTGGGTGTGTGGGTGTGCGGGTGTGCGGGTGTGCGTGTGTAACTGGACCGCACAATTTTCATTTGCTTTTGTCAGCTGCTGCATATTTTATATCCGTACATGTTCACCACCCACTCCTCACCTCACCTCCCCCTAGTTGTTGCCCCCTCATCTGCGCGTGCGAGGCAAATTTGCGAGCTCTTGTTTATTATTACATATTTTCTTCTTTTCATACCATGTACCCATTGAAAAAGGGGTATAACTCTGTTGTGTAAGTGTCTGGCATCTGCTCCCCATATAAAAATGTACCCGTAGATCATATAAGTGATAGCCCTGGAAGTTCTATTACACTCTATTTCATCTAAATTCTCAGAAACAATACAAAAATTGTATTGACTGCTCTTTTTCTTTTTGAATAATAATGAGAGGATAATGATCAAAATGCTGGAAAATTTTATAACAACCCACAACGTTTTTATAATATTTTTGCCCCCAAAATTTGTTTCTTTAAAGTTGGCAACACTGTGAATCTTTTAAATTATCTACTTCACGTGCCGAACTACTTTCCTAATAAGTTGGTTCTGTTATCTTGAATTCCAGGGCATTTTTGGAAAAACTATTTTACTTTAGAAGCTTGCAGCCTTAGTTAACACATATTAGAGTATGTAAAATTCTTAGCGCAGGGTATATCAAAGTCTCGACCAGAGAAATCTAACTTGTATCTTTTTTTTATATCTCTCCCGGTTTTTTATATTTCATGCGTTACATATTTTGTGGCCTGTCGTTGTCATATTTTAGCCTCAGTTCCGACCTCTGCCTCTGCCTCTGTCTAAGTCTCCGTCTCCGTCGCCGTTTGGGTCTCAGTGTCAGTTCGTGTGTTTAATTCGAATAAATGTGCGCATTTAGCATTTGTATTTCATATCTCATATTACTGTGCGCAACAACAACAACAACAACAACAAAACTTTCACGCGAACATTTTTGGGCCGACAAGGTCTTTGAGTCCTTTAGGACTGGATGAGTTCACTTTACAGCCGTTTGCTTTGCTTTGCTTTGCTTTGCTTTGGGTTTTGCCAATTTTGAAGTAAACCATTAACATTGATTAGCAATTGGGAGAAACATCACTTCACAAAATTGCGCATACGTCATGTTGGACAAAGGACAAGACAAAGACAAGCGTAAGCACAATCACAAGCACAATCACAAACACAAACACCCACAGACTGTACATTAATATATTGAAATGACTCAACAATGAAAATGAGCGAATGACGCATATCCGAAGGCTGACGCAATTTGTGAATTATGTAGGAACTCAAACTGTGATGATAGGTGTCGATTGCATCGCCTAAAAACTTAAAGCCCCCAAGACACTCGAAGAACATTCGCTTCAATGTCCTGTGAGTCAATTCAAATGTTCTGAAGTTAAGTAACGCTAGAGGGCGCTCCAATAGACGTCGCAAGTTTAGTTGATTAAACTAGTTTCAAGCATTTCAATTATTGTAAATACTTGTAGTAAATGCAAGTTTTAAGTATTAGCTATCAACTTGGAAATATTAAAAAAGAACCCTGTATTTGAATTTGTATGTTATTTGCAAGTTATCTACAACAAACTTGTCCTTAAATAGTCCTTTAAATAGTTGCAAGAAAGTTTAATCAGCTCTACAAGTAGCAGGCTGTGGTTTATAGTATTAGTTATATTTTTACTAAGCTTGTTCACATCTGTGGACTCGTTTTTTATACTTCAAGTACTTAAAGTACTTTAGCTTAAAGCCCAGGCAGGTAATCAAATTTATGGCTATTATAAATATCGAGCAAACTCGAGGCCCTTTAATATTTTTACAGCCTTCCCTTAGTTTGCATGTTATTATTATGCGAGTTCTTTGTCCCATAAATCAGGCTTGTACCAATTAATTACATTTCTTATCTTCAATTTTATATCGCTATAGTCTGTCTCTCTTAACTCTCTCTCTCTCTCTCTGCCTCGGTCTGTCTTTAGTGGCCTTCGGCCTGAGATTTTAATTGCCTTGTCTGCAGGGCGACAAACAAGACAGTTCCTTTCCCTCTTCCACACACAATCAGTTCGTCTATCCGTCCTTATCGTCATCATACTGCTTATCAGCAGTGTCCAATCAGGAACAGCATTGTTTTCATTTTCATTTTGATTTTCATTTTGATTTTCATTTTCCTTGCACGCTTTTCTCACTCTTTAAATTTGTTCGGTTGTATATAGTTGCCATTATCTCGGTTATTCACTGAGCCACTCGAATGTTTACGAGTCCAGCGAGTTGATCAAAGTTGCAATGTGGGCGCAAAATCAGTAACCACAATGGACTGACTCACTTGAGTATTCATTCAGTATTCACACTCATACACTCACACACATTCACTTTTGTTGCCTGTTTTTGGCTTGTCAGCTGTTTTTATCTGTCAGAACTGTCCAAAGTTTTGCTCGCCACACTTTTGCTATACATATACCATATACATATCGTATGTATGTTAAACTGTAAGAAACCCTTCCATTTAAATTGCTACAGTTTCTTTTTCGAGTTTTCTTCTGATTTGATATTTGGGAAAGTTAATATGCATTCAACTTGTAGTCGAACTTTTGGGAATTGAACAATCCTAAGTCAATTATTCGGTATGCTTCGATAGTTTATCGAGAATTCCACCCTGTTCTGAAATCCAATTGACGTAAAGTTGCTTTTGGGGTCAACAAAACAAGAAGAAAAACAAATACAACAAAACAGCATGCTATAAATATTTCGAGCAGGATTTCAATCGAACGAACGAAAATTGAGAACAGACCTGCATATATTATGAGGAAAAGCGTCAAATATTCAGTTTGATTGAAATAAACTCGTTTCTATTGCCCTGTCTTCATTTTCGGCACTTAAAAAAAGGCTAAATGGATGCTCATCTACTGGCCAGACACTTTAACTCTCGTGGTTTTTAGCCAACTAGGATTAGGAGACAGGGAAACAAATTTGCACTGCACTTAATACGCAATTAGGGACTGTTGAGTGTTTAATTTCTTTTTAATGTATTTATTTATGCATTTCAAAACATTTGGCCCTTTGGCTGCAGACTCTCTCTCTCTGGCTCTCTTGACGAAAGATTCTTGTAATGGCAATGCAGATAACTAGTTGAGGAAGTGGCAAGGGGAATAATGTGAGTGGTTGGGGGGTGGGGAGGGAGGAGATGGGGGCTTAGTTGCCACATTCATTTGGCTGTGCAAACTTGTTCAACGCGCACAACTTGAAGAGCAGCCAACAAACGACAAGTGGCTTTTTAGCTACATCAAAATCAACACGCCGAACGCGCATCCGGCAAACTGACTGACTGACTGACTGACTGACTGACTGACTGCCACGCCCCTTTTATCTCATGCAGCTAGCTCCCTTCATCCTGACTTCAGCCCCGAGCATCCCGCCAAAACGTTGAGTGGCTTTTAGCGCGAGTGCACAAAATTATGCAACTATTTGTGCAAACAAGTAGCAACAACAACGACAAGAACAACGACTACAACAACAACGTCAACGATGACAGCAACTCAATCAGTACAGTTTGCCTGAAGAGTGATAGTAAAAGGGCGGGATTGGGGCGTGTCATTTCATTTCATTTCACCTGGCCGGGATCATATCAACAGTTGACAGCCCATCAGCTGACAACGGAAGACAGCTGCAGGCTTTCGTCAGATGACATGCCACCGGTTGTGGCACAAGAATAAGAAAACAAAAACTAGTATTGTACTACGAAACAGACACCATTCAATCAAAATGCAATTCCATCACTCACCAAATTCCATGTTACATAATAATTACAGAATTTGCGTAATAATTTGCTTGTATCAGTGTTTTATTTCAGAACTTTGAGTTTAAGAATCAACAATAAAGTTAAACTCAAATAGCTTTTGTATTATCAATGTATAGCAAATTATTTCACAGAAGGTTCCTTATTTAGTATCCTATTAGGTGTAGAATTTTTTCTATAAAAATGAAAAACTGTCTCTTATATTTCAGTTCAAGGCTTTTTTCTTTTTACTTGAATTCAGAATATCATGTCCTTAACCAAATGTCTCAAGTTTTAAAAGTTCGTAAGTGTGTGTTTTTCAGTCTTAAGGCAACCTTCGATGTATTCACCTTTATGTTCTCAGTGGAGCACTTTTGCACAGTACATTAGAGTTAAATCTTATGTGCCACTTGAAAGTGCAGATCATATATTTTCTGGAATAATGAAACTGACTGACAATGTTTGCTCTGAGATTTAACCCGAAATTAACCACATTTGTTAGGGCGAACTTTGGCCTTTCCGTTGCGTAATTCAGCAATAAAGAAAGGCTCCTTCCCCCTTCTAACCTCGAACTTTTCAAAGAGAAAAGAGAAAAGAGACAAGAAAAAGAAAGCAAAGGTCGCAAATTAAACACTTCACAATGATGCGAAACTCGAGCGCGAGCTGAGCAAGAAATTATATAAATAAATGAGTGGCATCTTCATCTACACACAGACGCACATGAAAAATTGAAGTCTCACTCGCAGATATCCACGCATAAATACTAAATGAATGTGCGAACACACACACACCCACACCCACACTCACTCACACACACACTCATAGTAGGGGGCATTGTGGCGCCACCTGGCGCTCACACTCTCTGTGGCACAGACAGCGAGGTGGCCGCGTCCTGTGCTCTGTTCCAGTGTCTGAGTGGCTTCATTCGCCCGATGATTGCTCAAGAGAGCGTCCACAGTACACACAGTACACACACACACACACACAAACACACACACATTTATACGTTAGTAGTATGTGTGTGTTTGTGTGACGTCGCATATCCTGCGCGTTTCCTCATTATTTTTGTGCAATCGCTGTAGGCGCTTTGGACGCTGCTTTTCCCACGAACCTCCCTTTCCTTTCCCTTTCCCTTTCCCTTTTCTCTTTCCTGTTCCCTTTCACCAGCACCTTCAAGCTCCTTCGTCCTACTATGCTCTCTTCCGCCTTTATCCTTATTGTTCCATTGCTTTTTTTTGTTAGCCCGTACAATATACTGATCCGGCTCACAATATGTGTGTATGTGTGTATGTGTGTTTGTGTGTGTGCATTTGGTTGAAAAGTGTTAAGATTTTACATTTTTATGCCGCACGCTTTGTTGTTATTGTTGCTTTTGCGCATTTTTTTCGCTTCTGTTCGACCCTGTATTTGATAACAAGTATAAAGGGTCAATAAGGCTGGTCAACAGACAGGCAGAATAGCACACAACAGACCTTATTAAGTACTATATTCTCAGAGGGAATAGACTATGATAAAAAATGAAGTTAAATTCTAGACTTTTCCTACAAATCAGATATCAGTTCAATCGGACAAAAATCTCCCAAGTTGTCCAGTATTTTCAAATAGTAGGCACAGGGTCTCCGACAGTCGAGGCTGCTTCACTGTAGGCTTTATAGATTTTTTGTATATATTTGTTTTGAACATTACCTTTTGTTGCTGTTGCCAGCCATTTGTGCAAATTGCTCAACAGTGTGCTGCAAAGGTGAAAGCCAAAGGGGAATGAAGCGGAAGAACAAAAGAGGAGAAGAGCAAAAGAGCAAAAGAGGAGAAGAGCAGAAGAGCAGAAGAGGGGAAGTGGAAGTAGAAGCAGCAACCAAATTGTATTACCTTTTAGCTGTTGAGCTGGGCTTAGGGATCGCAGATTGTTAGCCAACTTTGCCATTCGGTTGGCCAAAACTGAATGCGAAAAGTTTGATGAAATTGATAATTGAATTAAATGCGATAAGTGACGATGCACTTTCGAATACTTGGAAAAGCGGAAATTCACGGCACTTCACGGCACATTGAAAAAGTTTCCATCTGTCAAAAGTCAGGCAATATTTAATACTAAAAATTCTCAAACTATTAGCATTTTATCTTGTTACATTCTAATTAAATCATTTTAAATGGAAATTGTTTTGGGTTCCAATGGGAAGCAATTCGATCAGTTTATGGCACATTTAGTACAAATCAGTTTTCTTTCGACTTTTATGAGTCATTTTAACCAAAGCAATCAAACTTTGGTTGACATTACAAAGACTGAAATGGAAATAAGATCAAAATGGTCCTCTGTGAGATGTGAGAGATATGTTTGAACGAGGAAGAGTGTTCAGGCAATCTGTGTATCCATCTTGTAGGTTGTGTTCCCAGGCAAAACACTTGGGCCTGAGTTGACAGCTTCATTTGCATGAGCTTTATGCACATTAACATGAGACAGTCCGTCTGTCCGTCTGTCTGTCTGTCTGTCAGTCTGTCAGTCTGGCAAGCAGTCAGCATAAAAATGAAAGTTAAGCGCTCATTAAGGCATCATTATAATAAGTTATTCATAGCAATGGGTCTGATCTGAGGTGTGTGTACATGTGTGTGTACGAGTATCTGCGAGTTGCTCATTAAATTCCAAGAGCATCTGGCTTAGAAATAATTTGCAGTTTTCTTCTTTTTTTTTCTTTCTCCAGCCAGAAGAACACGCAACTTAAGACTCGAAACTCGTAAATATCTAATGTGGATAATTCAGTAATTAAGAGTATGCAAATTTTAAAGCAACTGCAAATTGGATTTTCTAACTAAATCTTTACTTGCTTCAGTGCAGAAATAAACATGGCTAACAACGAGTAGTCGTTGTTGTATAAAAGCCAGGCAAATAACTAGATTGTGATACCAACAGAGAAAAAAAGGCTAATGATGCACTTTGTCTGTGGAAGAGGTGGGGGTTAAAAGGGGGAAATGGAGGCAACCATTATGCTATTTGTATTTGCAAATACTTGCACTGAAGTTGCTTCTAGGTCAGAGAATAACACACACACACACACACACGCACACACACCCACACACAGAGAGACACTCGTAGTCTGACTTAATTTGTTTACTAAATGACATAATACAAAAGGGCCAACTGGTAACGTGGTAACACATACAATAATAGCAACTATATGTATATAAATAAATATCAAAAGCGACAGCAACAAAAGACAACACTCTGGTCACATTCACACACACACACCTACTACTAGCATACACATATGTGTTAGTGTGTGTGTACAACAGGGCGTATGCGTAATGCGTCTACATTTTTCTGAGTTTTCTCTTGTGGATCGTTTATCAAATTGGCAGCAAACAAAATATGAAACATACATATATCCGTTAATTATAAAATTCATGAAAATATAAGTATCATTTGTAAAATGCTGAAAACAAAGCAACAACAACAACATTGATAAATGACCTAACACACAAAATGGCAGCTGGTCCACATCACATCAAGAATATTGCGTATAAAGTTTCAACTTGCATTGTTTTCAATTTAATGAATGCGTTTTAAGTACTCCCAGTCTATGACATGATTCATCTACTAAGTACACACTCTAATTAATATAGACAATTGCAAGCGACAATTAGCGTTGTAACCAAATTAATTACATGTGTATAATTACGATGAGTTCCTCTCTAGGCTAATAAAAAATTACACTAATCACTAAAGATTTCACTTGAATGTACTCAGTCGCTAGTCATTAGCTTGTTTTTGACGAAGAACAAAAGCTTCTTAAGTATAGGAGCTTAAGCATTGTACTATGTAATGGAAAACATCTTAGACAGGTTACAGATACAACTCACTTGGAAATAATTGATTAATATTGATCGTAATTTGAAAGAGAAATCTCACTCAGAAATAATTGATTAATATTAATAAAGAGCAAACATTTTTGTCCGTATTTTAATCGTAATTTAAGAAGAGATAAATCTCAGTCTGATGCAACTAATGAATATTGAAAACTTTGATATGTAATGAATATTTTGTTTGATCAGCAGCGTATGATTAGTTGAAAAACTATTTTAAATAGTTATCTGACTCTCTTGAATATCTTTAAGCTTCATCAAACTTAAGGTAAATGTAATATTAATGACTTTTAGAGCTTCCATATTCTGTTCAGACTATTCAGTCTTTTCATTTATTATACGTAACCTTTAAGACTAATCAAATCACACATCTCGATTCAATACACATCACAAATCGAATCGAATCGATTCAATTCCGTTTATATTAGGCGACCTTTTGTGGCAATATAATACCTTTATGCTAGACTGACTTATCATGTGCTGCTCACCTATTTAATATCTTTCTCTCTTTCTCTCTCTCTCTCTCTTTATCTGCTTGTGTCGTTTGTAGGTTTCCTCTCCTGGGACGTATCCGATTGTCATGTTGACTTGGAAGAGGAGCTCAATACAATTACACAACATGCACCCGAGGGCGAGGAGGCGCGTCACGGTAAGTCAAATGTCAAATGAATGGAAAGACATTCAATCAAAGGGACCCTCAGCTAATTGAGGAAAAAGAGAAAACAAAACTTAACGGAGCCCATCGACCAAATAGAACAGTTCCCATTCCCAAACTGTCTGCTCATTAACAGCAAAACAAAAATACAAAAAGGGACATCAAAAATTAAATTTCGTTGCAAATTAATGACAAACTTGGCGACAATTTGTTGGCCTCTCACGTTTTATATTTAACTTTTCTCTCTCTCTGTTGAACAAGTTTTTCAAAGTTCAGCTCGAGGTTATGCCAACCAACAAAATGATTTAACAAAATGAAAATCGGCGCTGGCATTTAGCAAAACGAATTTGAAATTGTGACTATTCAATTAGCCATTTAGCGAGACTCAAACGGAAAATTGCAAAGTTATCCTAACAAATTATGACAATTGTCTTTCAACAGCATTCACAATCGACTTGCTGCATAAAGGCGAATCCCAATCCCCATCCCAATCCCAAACACAATTCCAATCCCAAACAGAAGCCCAAAGCTCAGCATTCAGCTGAGCTCGAAATGATTTGCTTTGTTTTTTGTTTGCCTTTTGTGTAATAAATCCAAATCGGAGAGCATTGCATTTTCATTTTCATTTGCCCAAGTGCAGTCAGTCAGTCACTGGCAACAACAGCACTGACAATTGAGATGGATTTCCAAACGAGTCGGAAAGTGATCGACAGAACGATACTCTGTATTCATAAAAATCTCAAATAACTATTCAACTGATATTTTTACGTATAAAGTATATGCATAATATATTTATCTAAAATAATGGGCTTGAGATTTGTAAACATATTTTTGTTAACTTAATTTATATTCCAAATTTTAAATCTATATTTTTTTAGTATATATGTATTATGCGACATAATTCGACTACAATTTACAGTTGATTATTGTTATAACTTACACATTTTTAATTTTAAAGCATTGGTTGTTTAGCTATAATTATGAAATTTAGTGGTGAGCTCTGTCAACTTTATTGTATTTTATTTATTATTATTATTATTATTTTAATCTTTTGTGTATATTAATTGCTTGTATTATAAATCTTCCCATTTAAGGCTTACTGTGAGTACAGGGTATATAAAGCCTGCCAAGTGTCGGGAACTTTGTGGGGCCCTGTTTTTGTTGTCTTTGCGGATTAGTCGTAAAAACGTTGGTGAAATGCATTCAAGTGGCTGCACTGCATCGAGTGAACATTTTCCTTCTTGCTTTCCTTCTCTGGTTTCCTCTGCATCTCTCTCTCTCTCTCTCTCTTTCTGTTCTTTACTGATGATGACGATGATTGCCATGTTGCTGTTGTTGTTCTTGTTCAAATACATGTACACTTGTTTAGTTGTATGACAAATACATCTCCATAGGTTGGGAGAATTGCACTTGACACACAGGTTCTCAGTGCTCAGTGTGTGGCCCTCAAAGAAATCAGAAGCAGCTTTATTCGAGCAATGCTATAAACGGATGAAAACACAATTGTTACGCTAATGATGAATTTGAAATGTAAACATTTCCAAGTATAAAATACAATCAAATTACAATTCTTGAACAATTTATTCAGTACACTTCAAAAGCCATCTTAGAATGCCAAGAGAGCATAGAGTAAAGTCAACGATAATTGCTACGTAAATGCCACAAATTGAACTTGAAATTGGTTTCACAATATAATAATTGAACTCGAGCTGCAAGACGTATTCCTACATTTTAGACTGGACCACATCACTGGATTTTCCAGTTAAGTGGAATATGCGGCAATGATGCCCATAAGAATCCTGTGAATAGCAGAAGACAAAAGATGCAATCGCATCTTAAATCATTGCTGTATTTTGTCCAGTATTTCTTAATAATACTTAAATCTTTCTGGGTATCGATAACGAACAGCTGTTATTTTCTTTGAATATCGATAAGCCATATAATATAATAATAGAAATATACTATATATTTAAGTGGACCGCAAATACAACAAGCTAAATTTTAAGTTTTAAAAGCACTTTAGCATCTACAACATTCAACAGATTATAACTTAAAATTGTCACTATATTAATAAATAAACAGCTAACAAATGATGCGACAAAAGATGCGACTTTCGAAATTTGAATTGCCGATGCAGCCCTAATGCTGCCTAAGGAGTTCCCAGGTATATCTCTGTGGTTGTGGTGGCAACCCTTTTCCCAATGCAATCAAATGTCAAATAGGCACTGACTTTAGCGTCTCTTTTCATTTTGTCGAGTCACAGGCAACATATCTGAGAGCTCTGATAAAATTTAAAAAAAAATAAAAAAAACAAGTTTTACCATTTTAATTTTGTGCAAATCAAAAAGAGGTCTTTAAATAAGATGTCCGGAATTGAAGACAAGAATGTGGACAGTATCGAGTGCGAAAATGCGTATATTCCTCCACGCAAGAAGAAGATGAAGTGCAATTCACCAGAAAGTTTGGCCAGCATCGCCTTAAAGTCCTGTGTTATGCACGGAACAATTCCTGTAGCAGCTTCGGAAACAGTACCTGTAAGATATTTATTTCTGATTCTTCCGCCGGTTTTAATTAAGAATCCGCTTTAGGAGGCCAAGGACGCGAGCAATGTGCAAAAGGTCGAGGAGGAGGAGGAGAAGGAGGAGAACGGCCCCAATCTCGCCTGATTGTTGTTTTTCGACTAAGTCTTTGTGGGTTGTTGTTATTGTTTTGGGTGCTGTTGTTGTTTTCCACAATATTACACAATTGTTGCCAGTATTAATTACAACAAACAAACTAACAATTAAAATGGCAGATGAATGGCAGAATTTCATTCAAAAATATATAAATTGGTCCAGTTAAATGTTTAATTTATAATATTATTGCAATTATTACCTAAATTGCTTAAACTTCACTGCGCCACAAATTTGGTTCAAAACAAATCAGGTTGAAATTATTATAGCTGAACTTTTTGGCTTATTAAAGTTTAAAGTTAGTTAGAAAAATACAAAAACAAATTAAAAATAGAAAAACCATGGACAATGCTGGCACGAAAATGTTTGCTACTTCAGACTTGCAGTTAAGAGCTGCTTTTAACAAAACAGAAAGAAAATAAAGGCGGAAAGTGAGAATAAAAAGTATAGCATACTTTTCAGCGCAGTGCTGTCAATGATATGCACTTGAGGGGTAGGGAGGAGGTAGGTACGATTTAGTGGGGCTGTCCTTGAGTCCGGCGTTAAGTGTGAGAACAGCACCTGAGCTCAATGCCTTTTTTTTTTTTGTAGCACCATTTTAGCATTGTCCAGGGAGAGAGAACTTGGCCGAAGCGAATTCCAAATTTCGCATTCCAATTTTGTTTACACTGCTGCACAGAAAACTACTCAAACAAAATTCTCAAGTGGTGGTTCACGCAGCTCTTTGGCTCAATAATAATGATGGCAGGTTTCAGAATAGGCATCGAAGGTTGCGGAGAGGGCGATGGCAATGGCGATGGCGATGACGATGACGATACTTGAAATGCAATTGAAAATTCCACTAAAATTGTGAAATGCAAAAAGAAACGGAGATGTTGAGATGCACACGGCTCGGTTGGCGCTTTGTGTATGGATCACAAACTCTCGACGGCATTCTAATTTAACAAAGGTTCAGGTTAAGGCTCATCCAGCCGACGGCAAGTCAATAAAAAGTCACCACCTCCACTAACAAAGCAATTGTGTCCAGCATCCTACATCCTGCATCCTGCATCAACTATTACTGACCAGTTGCCAGTATTCTGTATTCAGTATTCAGTTGGCTAGCTTCGTTTACCTTATTGTTGGCCTTGTCAGCTGGCAACTGGCAGCTGTCTGGGAATCAGGCTTAGACTTCCTGTCAGCGTCAGTTATGCGCTTTGGCTTTCATGTTATTGTAGAAAATCTTTCAGCTTGAACCTTTCTCAAATGTCCCATCCATCGCTGTCGCTTTTCCCTTTTTTTTTTTTGATGGGTGATGGGTGGAAAGGGACAAGTTTTGAGCAATTACAAACATTTGTTAACAAGCGCATAATTTATATTTTATGGTTAAGACTCCTCAACAGCGTCGCCTTCATTATCATCAACAACGACAACGACAACGACAAAGTTATGTCCGTTGCTCCTTAGCCTTGTTTTGTTGCTAAAAATTGAATTTGATGCAGTTTACTTAAGTTTCCTTGTGGACTTGCCAAAGTTAGCTGCAAACTTTGCAAGGGCAGCTGACACCCCACCCAAGGAGAAAGAGCTCCTCCATCTCATGCGGGCTATGATACGAGAGAGACATGAAAATACTACTTTTGCTTAAACAGAGACTCACCCGCTAGTTTCTTTCACACGCGACAAGATAATTAAAGGTTGTTCAGATCATAAAGAGGTCTATATAGGTAAATCATTAAGAAAATGTTTTATAGTATACTTGATACCAAATGCTGTCAAAATAGAAAAATTTCAAATTTAAATTATTCTTATACTAGTCAAAGCTACAGTTTCTCTTTACTCGGTGAGTGATTCTGTTATTGTTTAAGTTTATACTTATTTATTTTATTTATTTAATTTCGAATAAGTGTAATCGACAGATAATAATAAAGGATAAGTTACATTATGAATTATGAATATAAAGTACTTAAAAATGCTTTAAAATAATAAAGAAAAAAAAGAAAGAAAGAAAAAAACCAATGTCCAACTGCTTGGTTTATAATGAGTTTAAAAGCGAATACATTCTTGTCTATATAGTGAACACCTCGACATAGTAAACATTGAAATAAATGTTTTCCTACTAATTTATTTGAATGATCTCTTGCAATTATATACAAAATTGCATTTTGAGCAAATAAAACAAAATTTGATCTCAAACTGTTACCTTGCAACCAGAAGTCTATCAATTAGTTCGCTATATCCAGACACGTAATATGAATATTCTGAATAATCAATTCTTAAAACAAATTCTGAGCTCACATACAAAGAATTATAAAAATGTTGTTATTATTTATTAGGTACTTTTTACTCGTTACTTACTACTTTTAACGCGTTCCTCACTTTGCGATGCTGACTGCTAATTTAGTCTACCTTAATCATATGCATCTGTAGTTTATTTATTAGTTGGCAAATCATTACTCGCTACATGAGTTTGTCTTACTTAATCGTTGGTTTGTAATGCGTTAACTAACGGTTTATGACAAGCTTTACAGACATTCCAATTGTAAAGCCCATATAAGCACACAGTATTAACATGCACACACATAACCTTTAAAGCCATACAAATTCTTGAGATAAAACCTATGCAAAATTGATAGATAGAGCCTGCGAAGCACACACAGAAAGCAAGAGAGAGAGAGAGAGAGGGAGAGAAAGAGAGAGGCAAACACACACACACACACACACACGCTATGAACAAGGCCATATTGACAATGAGTGTGCAGCTCATGCATAATTCAAGCACAACCAACGAATAGAAGAAGAGTGCAAGAAAAAAATGAACTAGAAAGAAAAAAGAAAAATAAAAAGGTGGAAGGAAGAAATACAATAAGATGGCCACGCCAACGCCCCCGCAGATAAAAGTTGGGCAAATAACAGACTGACTGACTGACTGACTGACTGACTGCCAGAGTGACAGAGAGAGAGAGAGAGAAAGAGAGAGACAGCGGGACATTTCAACTGGTGCAGACAGACAGGCAGACAATATTTGCATATAGTCGTAAAGCTGGAAGAAAGAATAACTACACGCTCCAGCTGAGCTCGCAGTTGAGCAGCTTGCCAGAGACATAACTGGCAGCAGAGATAAGCAAATAAAAGCAAGACAGCAAAAAACAATCAACCGAAAAAATAAAAAATAAAAACTATAACCAAAACAACAACAACAACAGAGAGGGGAAAACTATAAAGAAGTGCAGTGAAAAGTGAAAAGCCAGTGAAGCAGCAAACACAGCGAAAGAAACGCACTATTGTCCTTCTGTCCTCTCTCCTCTTCTCCTCTTCATCATCTTTATACGTAACATACATGTGTATTGGTTTGGGTGTGTGACAAACATGCTGACAGACGTCAATTCATATCAGCGACGCTTATCAATTCCGTGCCTGACACGAGACTGACAGACTGACAGATAGACAGACAGACAGACAGACAGACACAAAGACAGAGAGGACAGAACAGCTGACGTAGGAGATTTTGCGGGGCTCTCTGGTCGCGCTTTGCTTTTAATTATGCACCAGGAGGAGGACATGTACAGCTGGAGATGAGTATGGATGAGGAATACGAGAGGTACTAGCATGATGAGATAGATGTTCGAGACGAGGGTGCCAGACAACAGACAACAGACAACTGGGCCAGTTGCCAAAGCCTTTTTGATGCTTACAACATGTTATTGGGTTTGTTTAACAAAGACTGAGAGACTGCTCATCATCATCATCATCACCATACACGTCACCAACCAGCCAACCATCATCATCATCATCAACATTATCGGATCAGCATCATCTAGATTTATGCATCCACATCCAAAGCGAGGGTTTCCTGTTCCCGTTCCCGTTCCCGTTCCCATGTCCCTAGTCTGATGTACTTGTCTATTGTCCACTTGTGATTAATGATGTGCCATGGCATTGATAAATATGTATGTACATGTAAATTTCAGACACGTGTCGAATTAAATTTTAATTTAATTCTTTTCCTCAATAACTAATTAAAATATCAGCCAGAGATTTTTGCATAAAGCGCATTTAAGCTGCATAAATCAACGCGCGTGTCTCTGATGCGTAAAAATATTCTGGCATTCATAGCAAAAAGTCATTGCCAAGCTGGCCGTATAATTGTGCAGCCAGGCTGTCAACCCGTTAACTGCCTTTTAAACCAACACTCCCTCCCTCCTCCTCCCTCCTCTCCTTTCATACCCACAGTCCAATTAGTGGCCAAGGTACACCATGGGAACAGTTTGGTTAACCTCGCTAGGTGCTAAGCCACATGGATTTCAATTGACTTTACAAAAGTCAGACACATTTTTTATGTGCTGGCTTAAAGCTATTGTCCATTGAGAATTTACTACAGCAGTGTTGCAAAATGGTGAAAATAGTGCTTTACTATAACTAATCTGCTAGATCTGTTAGGGCTATCCTTAAAAAATGCTGGTTACTCAGCAATTCTGAGTAGGGAAAAATTAAAATACGAATTTTCTTTATTTATAATCCAATTTAGACTTCCGGTTAATCGCCATCCATATTTTGTGTTCTCTTAGCATCCCATATTTTGCAAAAATAAGGAATGTTTTGCTTAGGATAATAACAGTATATACAAATATTTAATAACGAATATCAATGTATATTTTGAATGTTCTTAAGGGATCATTGAAAGTCTGGAAATTGTATAAAATATTCTGGGCCTTACTTTGAGTTGATAAAACGAATATATAATGTTACCTTCTATCAATCTTTAAAGATCAGATCTTGAAATGGACAAAAATAATTGAATTTCTTTTAGAGCAGCCTAAGCTGTTCAATAACGACCTATCGACTTATACAGTTAACGCTGCGATAAGATAGATCCGTCATGACTGCACTTTAAGAACTTTAATTCAATGCTGTGCCTCATTGGAGGAGAAAGCGGGTAAAAGAGGGAGACCTAAAAGTGGCCATTGGAAAGTTTTTTTTACACGTGCGCCCTTTTGCACGCCGGCTTGACAGCAAACTTTTCTCTAGTTTCTTTTTTTTTGTTCCTTTTTTGTGGGATTGTTGTGGCAGAACGAGTGAGAGGAGAGGAGAGGAGAGGAGAGGAGAGGAGAGGAGAGGGGGTGTCAGGGTGCTGACCGGCGCCAACTGTAATTACTTTGGAGTCCGGCATAAAAAAGAGGAAAAAATGCTGATGGGAAGAAAAAGAACAAAAATGGAATCATAAAACACAAAAAAGTTTCCACAAGTTGTTATGCAAATTTGTTTTGTTTAAAAAAACGAAAAAGACAGAGACAGAGAGAGAGAGGGAGAGAGAGAGAAAGAGAAAGAAAAAGCAGCTTGGCAACATTTCTGGCGTTGTTGCCACTTGCATACGAGCCATTAAAGTACAGTTATTAACGGTTAATCTGCGTTAGATGTTCGCCATTTTGGGTTAACAAAACACAAACTTTTCAATGGCCGTCGCAATGCGAAAAACTGCACTTGACACAAACCTGGATTCGACCTGGAGAAGGGAGACTACTGACACTTGGGAAAACCATTTTACTGCATATATTCATGTCGCCAGCATGGCATTATTTTGGTAGGAAAAGGAAGGCTACCACTATGATGCAACTTTTCATTGTGTGAGTGTGTGTGTGTGTGCGTGTGTGTGTGGGTGTGTGTGGGTGTGTGTTGGTGTGTGTTGGTGTGTATGGCTTTGAAACTTTGCGACTCCTTAAGTGCGATTTTCGACTCCCCCAAACTGTCAGCTCCCCTATTCTATTATCACCATCATCCCCTTGCTGGCACTCAGCCTATTGGTTTGTATCTGTTTTCTGTAGTCATTGTGGCTTTTGGCGCAAGTTTTTAAGTGACGTTTGTAGTCGGACATACAAAATTGAAAATACTTTCAAGGATAAGCTGGCTAAGCCAACAGCAACAGCAACAACAAGAGCAACAATTTGCTTTTGGTAAAGTGGACTTTTAAATATTTACTAGCTCTTTATTAAGCGTATTTTTGCTTTTATTCGATTCAGGGATCAGTCTTGATATTTTAACAAACGATACCGAAAAAACTTAAAAATTGGTACTAAAAACTAATTATTGTCTTAACAGCTCATCTAGAGTAATATTATTGATTCTTTTCATTTTTTGAAGTGCTTAAAAAATTAAATATACAATTAAATGTTAAATTATTAAAACCACTTGCGTTTACTTAATATCAGTTCTTCATTTGGAATTTATCTCTAACTTTTTTTGCAATTAAAATACCCCTTGCTTTTGTGGGCTTAATGAGTTGCTAATGTCAGAAAATATTTTCATATTTATTAAGCTGAAATTGTCACGCGCCTGTTGCTGACGCCGCTCGAGAGATGCCAACCTAAATTCGCAAATTGCGTATACGCACAGGTGAAACGCAACCACAACCACAACCACAATATATATGTATGTCACTGCGCTTGTGACAGTGTGTGAGTCTGTGTTTGTTTGTGCATGCTTGCGTATGCTTGATAAATATAAGCCACACGCAGGTCGCTGTAAAGATTATCATTTATAAAAAGCACAAGGGCTACGCAAACAGCTCGACATGCATACATAAGAATAAGTCGGAGATGCGGAGAAGCGGAGAGATGAAGAGCCGGATAGACGCACTGGCGGACAATTGGACAGTCAGCTAGCGAGACTGACAGCAGGTCTGTCGGATAGGCCTCAAGCTTGAGTGAAGCCATACGTAGTTCCACACACTTGGGCGCACTTCGGGCGTTGGTTCGTCTTTTTTCCTTTTCTTCTTCTTCTTCTGTTTTTTTGACCGTTGGGCTAACGTGGCGCATACGTAATGTGTGTACAGTGTCATGGCATGTGCGCTCGTTTCTCGTTTCGCTCGTATATTATTTTTTGGGCTTTGTCAACTACTACTATTTAGTGCAGAAAATGCGTAAATTATTCAAGCAGCGCCCCGCTATAAAAGCATTTAGTTTAGGGGAGCGACTAGAAATAAGTAGTTGGTACTATGTTAAGTCAATGGATGGATGATTATTATGGTTGACGGCAAATGACATAACAAGGTCGTCAGCAAGGTCGCATCAGCTTATGGTACTGACCAAGTGGACAACTCGTTTCGCCCTGACAGAAAGCTTAATTAAACCATAAAAATTAAAGATTTATGAAATGATTTCCACACGAATGCAACGGCAGCTGTACCAGCAGCGAAGGATGGGAGAAAGGAAGGATGAAAGGATGAGGGTATGTGGGTGGCGTATAAAATGCTTGGACAATAAAGCCAAATTAACTCAACTCTCACCCACTGCCTGACAATTTAAAGCCACTTGATTTGGTGTGCGTGCTTAATGCTTGGATTCTCTCTAGCCGGCGACTCAAGCGTTTGGTAATCCAAGCCTCTTGTGCGCTTTGCCACTCGACGTTTTAGCTATTCATTAGTGCGCTCTCGGTGGTGTGACGTTGACCCACCAAGTCACAAAGCCATCGACCCACCAACCCACCAACCGACCAACCGACCAACCGACCAACCCACACTAACTGTTGGTCGCTTGCTTCTGAATCTGGCTTACCATATATAATATAATTTCTGCGTGGTTAGCAGTGAAAGAGAGAATGCAAAATACTCGTTCTCATGTGAAAGTATAGGGAAAAAGGGCTGTGAAGAGGTCTAAAGACCAAACGAGCTGCTTGAAAATGTACGAGTATTACCAAGCACACAAACTATATTTAATACTCGGTATACAAATATACCATATTCTATGTACATACATATGTACATCAATTCAACACCTTAAGTTTTATGCACGTCTTTCCCATGATCCATGTTCAATTATCTTTTCTAGATTACGCATAATTTCATTTTCTTTTGTTTCGTTGAGTTTAACATAACAGTTTAACTACATTCAGAGAGTGTCAATGGAGTTTGAGGGATTACAGTGTTTTACATTTTAAGCTTGAACTTCAAGTTTTATCAAATCAAATATAGATAAAGAAAGACCCTTTAAAATTTTTAAAGGTTGATTTTTTTAACTTTAATAAATGATGACCCAATTGGTATAAAACGACAGCTCTGAGAACTTTTTTCCTTGTAAGTTATCTTGGCAAAATATTTGACATGTAAAGTTGACAAGGGGTCACCAGAAATCAAGCTTGCATAACTTTGGCAAAGCTAAATCGACTGTTCAATAAATGTAATGAATTTGTTTTGAATGATATCAGAATACATCGAACAACTATCACTTTATAGTGACGCTACCTTATGATTTAAATCTTTATAGGATTTTCCGGAAATTATATTCAATCAAAAACTATAGAAGGGGGCCTTGACTAATTTGATTATATGTATTTTTTGCTTAAATAATTCATTTTACATTGTTTAATTTCAGGCGAGCGACTTATACAGTATGCCAGTGAGAATCTTGTGACAGAGGTGCTTATACATCCGCAATACAATACGCTCATACAATGTATGCGTAATTTACTGAGCAGTTTTACGAGGCATCGTCACATTATACACGCTGGCTATACCTTTACCGGCAACGGGTCTTGGATACTACAGGTGCGACAACGACTACGACTACGGGTCACACAAACAAAGGGCTATCAAGGATCTCTGTAATATTATTTTACTTACAGGACGGCACCTTCTCGGTGGCTGACTTTGCGGAGGCATTTCAAGAGCACGATGTACAAAGGGTAATACGAGCCTATGCGGATACCATAACGATGAACATACACTGCGCAGATGCGGGTCTATGGCATACCCTGCCAGATAAGGTATTTGCACGTCAGTGCAAGATACGCATTAATCCGGTAGATGTGCTAGACACCAGCAGCGAGTGCATCAATGCTTTTATAGGTACGATTTTTGATTTTACAAAACCTAAAAGCGAATTAAGCTAATATCAAACTCTTGTTCCTGTTTCCTGTAGATTATCTGGCGCCCATGGTAGTGCCTACCTCACTGCGTGAATTATTGGAGACTTCTGATGTAGTTGGCAACATTCGATTCACGCATCCTACGCTCTACGTCTTTCCCGGTGGACAAGGCGATGCTGCCCTCTTTGGCATCAATGGCTTCAATATGCTAGGTGAGAATGAAATCCTCCAAAGAGTCTGAGAGCTTCTCACTTAAACTGTTTCTAATTTTCTAGTTGATGGCGGCTTCAATCGTAAGGCTTGTTTCTGGGACTTTGCTCGGCATTTGGATCGCCTTGATGCAGTGCTGATGACGCGTCTAAACAACAGCAATGTCCAGGGATTGGGAGCTGTGGTTTCCCGCAAGCGGGACTCCCATGTCTATCCACAGATTGGGCACTTCTTTGGCAATGTGCCCGACCGTAAGGGTGGTCTGCCCAGTCCCGATGGCGACAAGGATCGTAATCCACTCTTGATTGATCTCTTTGAGCGTGGTCATGGTCTGGTCAATGATTTGAAGTCATTGGACCTGAAACCGCAGAGCTGTTATCGCAATCAGGAGCCTATCAATCTGTACCACAAGGTGGGACATGGAACCCTGGACATGTATGTGATAAGCCCGTCTCGTGACTCTAAGGAGGTCAAGGACTTTCTTCAAAAATGGAATTCTGGTGATCAGCGTCTTTTTGCCGCTCGTGATACCAAAGAATTTAATTTTCCACTGCAAAATCTGGTGTCCATCTGCGCCCTGCTTGTCTGGCAGCCCGCAAATCCAGATGACACCATCACCCGTATCCTATTTCCGGGAAGCACACCTGACTTTAAGATTCAGGAAGGTCTGGAGAAGTTGAAGCATCTTGAGTTCATGAAGCACTCGACCTGCACAGCCAAGTCCATAGCTCCAGCTATACAAACTGTGGCCAGCACACGAAAGACCCTAAAGTCTGCCATTGAGGCGACTCCACCCAGCGCCAGCTTCAAGTCCAGCAAGTTTGGTCCAGTTGCCGCAGCAGCTGTAGCTGTCCAGCCAGATAATAAGGCTAAGGAAGCAAAGGAGGCAGCAGCTGCAGCTGCAGCAGCAGCAGCGGCAGTGGCAGCAGCAGCTTCAGCGGAGCCACCCAGCGATCAATTGGAGAAACCCACTGCTTTAGACCACACCAAAGCCGACTCCATTGATACGGATGAGCCAGAGGCTGAGCCCGAGCCTGCAATCGATACCGGTGATGAGGGAGCACCAGAGCCGACCGCACCTTCAGCAGAGCCAGTCGAGCAGGAGGACAACAAGGAAGCCGATGAGGATAAGAAGGTTGAGGTATTGATTGTCAAGCCCCAGATTGCAGGGGCACCAACTAAGGATGCTGTTGATGCGCCCGCCACAGAGGCAGGCAGTAAGACCGCAAAGGCCACCAAGGGCAAGCCAGACAAGCCACGAGCGGAAGTCAAGCCAGTCGTACGCTCAAGGATTGACACCAAACCGCCCAAGTCAATGGATCGCAAGCTCGCCAAACGGGACGAGAAAAAGAGCTCACCCACAGCGACACCTGCTGCAAGCCGAACTCCTGCCACCCGGGACGTTAAGCCGAAAGTGATGACACGCACTACAAAGTCTAGTCCAAGCAGCACTCCTGCGAAGAGCGCTAAGGAGGCCAACAACCGCAAGGTCCTTGAATCCAAGCAACAGGCTATAGCCGCTCGGCAGAGTACCAGCAGTACACGTCGTACAGTTAGCACCGTGGAGAAGAAGACCCAGCAGTCGGAGTCTAAGACCGCGACGCAGACAGCATCTCAGGCCACTCAGCGAAAGCCTATCTCAAGGAGGCCACGTGGAGTATCACCCTCCAAACGGGCCCCAGCACCAGGTAGTCCTATAAAGTCCGCCAAGCCGAAACCAGATTTGAAGAAATCCCGTTTGGATAAAGGTGGCACCACAGACTCCAGCTTGGTATCGACTCCGTCGGCGGATGAGGCCACAGCGGCTAAAAAGATGTTAGACTTGAGTGTCTCACAGGAACTGGATGCGGAAAAGCAGCGTGAGCTCGATGATCTTAAGGAAGAGCAGGAGGTGGTGCGTGAAATCGAGGCAGTCTTCAGCCGGGATGAGATGAAGCGACAGCATTTGATCAAAGCGGAGCTGCGCGAGATGGCCAAACAGGATAGCACCACGGAGGCCGAGGAAGAGGAGGAATACTTAATCATTGAGAAGGAGGAGGTAGAGCAGTACACAGAGGACTCAATAATTGAACAGGAGCAGGAGAGCAGCATAACTAAGGAGGAGGAAATCCAGAAACATCAGCGGGACTCACAGGAATCAGAAAAGAAGCGCAAGAAGAGTGCCGAAGAGGAAATCGAAGCAGCAATCGCCAAGGCTGAAGCGGAAGAGCGCAAGGCACGTCTGGAAGGTGGCGAAGCAGCACGACATGAGCATGAGATGCATGAGCAAAAAGAGATTAAAGCCGAGGTACAAGATATCATAGCCACTGCCAAGGATATTGTGAAGTCCCGCACCGAGGAGCAACTGCCTCTGACTAAAACCGCTGAGGAGGAGTTCTCATCTCCAACGCCCGAGGACAAGCTGAGCAGTGCGAAAAAAACCTCGGACACTAAAGACGAGCCCATTGAAGCACCTGAGGCGCTGCCCCTTAACCTTCAAGAAAGTCTTCCAGAGGAGAAATTCTCAGCCACCATCGAATCAGGAGCAACTACAGCTCCGACCTTACCCGAAGATGAACGAATCCCCCTGGACAAAATCAAAGAGGATTTAGTCATCGAGGAGAAGTATGTGAAAGAGGAATCCAAAAAGGTTGAAGCAATTGTTGTAGCAACTGTTGCTGTCCCCGTTGCTGCGTTGGCAACAGCAGCAGCAATCATTGCTCACCCAGAAACTAAAATTGAACTTAGTGCCGAACCACTTGCCGCGGACTCCGCAGAACGCATTTTACCCAAGAAAATGACATTTGAAGCGCAACAAAATCTGATGCGAGATGTTATCAAAACACCCGACGAAGTGGCCGACTTGCCCGTTCATGAGGAGGCCGACTTAGGGCTATACGAGAAGGATACACACGATGCCAAGAGTATTTCTCACAAGGAGGAAACGGCCAAAGAGGAGAAAGAGACCGAAGATGAAAAGGAGGTCAAAGAAATTGAAGCTTCGCCTGAAGGGGACGATGAGACCAAGCCCGATCAGGAAATGCCAGAGAAGGACACTGCCATTCCGGAAATCGCCACACAAATACATTCGGTAGAAAAGAAACAGGATGTGTCCATCGCCATAACTGAGCAAATAGAGGAAGTCGCCGAAAAAGATATTCCAGACACTGATAGAAAAGATTTACATCCTGATCAACCAGCAATAACTGAGAAAAAGTCGGCTAGTACACCAGATGAGAAAGAAGCCAGCGACATTACTTCCGAAGATGAGCTGCCAGCACATTTAGTTCAACCCACAGTTGCGCCAATAAAGGTGAAAGATCGAGAAGATACTGTATCTTTAGAGAGCCCCGCAACAATTGAGGAAGCTATTGAGGTCGAAATGCAGATAACAAAACAAGAAACCCAAAAACTATCCTCTGAAACTGTAGCTGTCAAGGATAAGCCATCTGAAGCAGGATCAAAGGACGTCTCTAGGCCAGAATCAGTAGCCGAAGTTGAAACAACAGATTTTCCAACAAAGCCAGAAAGCATTAAATCTTCACCAGCCTCCAAAGAAGCATCGCGTCCTGCATCTGTCGCCGGAAGCGAGAAGGAAGTTGAACTTAAGGAAGGCAAAATTGCTGACAAATCTAGGGAGTCCTCCCGTCGCGATTCGGTAAAGACTCAGGATGACAAAACACCCCCAGTCTCTAAAGAAGTATCACGCCCCGAGTCTGCAGTCGAAAGTACGAAAGATGAATCAGAAAAACCAGACAGTGTGAAGGACGAGAAGTCCAAGGAATCGTCACGGCGTCAATCAATCGCAGAAAGCGTAAAGTCACATGATGATAAGTCACAACCTCCTTCCAAAGAAGTATCTCGACCCCAATCCGTGGCAGAAAGCTTACAAGATGAATTTGACAAGGTTGATGCACTAAAAGCTGATATGTCAAAGCTTGCCGCTGAGAAAAGCAAACCAGAGACCGCACAAGATGACAAGTCTCTACCCGCATCCAAAGAAGTATTACGTCCCGGATCTGTAGCAGAGAGCGTAAAAGGTGAATCGGAAAAACCTGAGAGTGTTAAGGATGATATGTCCAAGGAGCCTTCTCGCCGAGAATCTATTGCGGAGAGTACAAAGCCTGAGAGCGCCAAGGATGATAAGTCTCAACCAGCCTCCAAAGAAGTCTCACGTCCCGGATCTGTAGCAGAGAGCGTAAAAGCTGAGTCTGAGAAGCCTGAGAGTGTGAAGGACGAAATGTCTAAGGAGCCTTCTCGCCGAGAATCTCTTGCGGAAAGTACAAAGCCTGAGAGTGCCAAGGATGATAAGTCCGTACCAGCCTCCAAAGGAAGTATCACGACCGGAATCTGTCGCAGAGAGCGTAAAAGCTGAGTCTGAGAAGCCTGAGAGTATAAAAGACGATAAGTCCAAGGAGCCCTCTCGCCGAGAATCTATTGCCGAAGTATAAAACCTGAGAGTGCCAAGGATGATAAGTCTGTACCACCCTCCAAAGAAGTCTCACGTCCCGGATCTGTAGCAGAAAGCGTAAAAGCTGAGTCTGAGAAGCCTGAGAGTGTGAAGGACGAAATGTCTAAGGAGCCTTCTCGCCGAGAATCTCTTGCGGAAAGTACAAAGCCTGAGAGTGCCAAGGATGATAAGTCTGTACCTCCCTCCAAGGAAGCATCACGACCCGGATCTGTCGCAGAGAGCGTAAAAGGTGAATCGGAAAAACCTGAGAGTGTTAAGGATGATATGTCCAAGGAGCCTTCTCGCCGAGAATCTATTGCGGAGAGTACAAAGCCTGAGAGCGCCAAGGATGCTAAGTCTCAACCAGCCTCCAAAGAAGTATCACGTCCCGGATCTGTAGCAGAGAGCGTAAAAGGTGAATCGGAAAAGCCTGAGAGTGTTAAGGATGATATGTCCAAGGAGCCTTCTCGCCGAGAATCTATTGCGGAGAGTACAAAGCCTGAGAGTGCCAAGGATGATAAGTCTGTACCACCCTCCAAGGAAGCATCACGACCCGGATCTGTTGCAGAGAGCGTAAAAGCTGAGTCTGAAAAGCCTGAAAGTATAAAGGACGATAAGTCCAAGGAGCCTTCTCGCCGAGAATCTCTTGCAGAAAGTATAAAACCTGAGAGTGCCAAGGACGATAAGTCTCTTCCGGCCTCCAAGGAAGTATCACGACCCGGATCTGTAGCAGAGAGCGTAAAAGCTGAGTCTGAAAAGCCTGAGAGTATAAAGGACGATAAGTCCAAGGAGCCCTCTCGCCGAGAATCTCTTGCAGAAAGTATAAAACCTGAGAGTGCCAAGGACGATAAGTCTGTACCTCCCTCAAAGGAAGCATCACGACCCGGATCTGTAGCTGAGAGCGTAAAAGCTGAGACTGAGAAGCCTGAGAGTGTGAACGACGATAAGTCCAAGGAGCCTTCTCGCCGAGAATCTCTTGCGGAAAGTATAAAACCTGAGAGTGCCAAGGACGATAAGTCTGTACCTCCCTCCAAGGAAGCATCACGACCCGGATCTGTCGCAGAGAGCGTAAAAGCTGAGTCTGAGAAGCCTGAGAGTGTGAAGGACGATAAGTCCAAGGAGCCCTCTCGCCGAGAATCTCTTGCGGAAAGTATAAAACCTGAGAGTGCTAAGGATGATAAGTCTCAACCAGCCTCCAAAGAAGTATCACGTCCAGAATCTGTCGCAGAGAGCGTAAAAGCTGAGTCTGAGAGGCCTGAGAGTGTAAAGGACGATCTGTCCAAGGAGCCTTCTCGCCGCGAATCTCTTGCAGAAAGTATAAGACCTGAGAGTGCCAAGGATGATAAGTCTGTACCACCCTCCAAAGAAGCATCACGACCCGGATCTGTCGCAGAGAGCATAAAAGCTGAGTCTGAAAAGCCTGAGAGTATAAAGGACGATAAGTCCAAGGAGCCTTCTCGCCGAGAATCTCTTGCGGAAAGTATAAAACCTGAGAGTGCTAAGGATGATAAGTCTCTTCCGGTCTCTAAGGAAGCATCACGGCCCGGATCTGTCGCAGAGAGCGTAAAAGCTGAGTCTGAGAGGCCTGAGGGTGTGAAGGACGATAAGTCCAAGGAGCCTTCTCGCCGAGAATCTCTTGCGGAAAGTATAAAACCTGAGAGTGCCAAGGATGATAAGTCTGTACCACCCTCCAAGGAAGCATCACGACCCGGATCTGTAGCAGAGAGCGTAAAAGCTGAGTCTGAGAAGCCTGAGAGTGTAAAGGACGATAAGTCCAAGGAGCCCTCTCGCCGAGAATCTCTTGCAGAAAGTATAAAACCTGAGAGTGCCAAGGATGATAAATCTGTACCACCCTCCAAGGAAGCATCAAGACCCGCATCTGTAGCAGAGAGCGTAAAAGCTGAATCTGAGAAGCCTGAGAGTATAAAGGACGATAAGTCCAAGGAGCCCTCTCGCCGAGAATCTCTTGCGGAAAGTATAAAGCCTGAGAGTGCCAAGGATGATAAGTCTCAACCAGCCTCCAAGGAAGTATCACGACCCGGATCTGTCGCAGAGAGCGTAAAAGCTGAGTCTGAGAAGCCTGAGAGTGTGAAGGACGATAAGTCCAAGGAGCCCTCTCGCCGAGAATCTCTTGCAGAAAGTATAAAACCTGAGAGTGCCAAGGATGATAAATCTGTACCACCCTCCAAGGAAGCATCACGACCCGGATCTGTAGCAGAGAGCGTAAAAGCTGAGTCTGAGAAGCCTGAGAGTGTGAAGGACGATAAGTCCAAGGAGCCCTCTCGCCGAGAATCTCTTGCAGAAAGTATAAAACCTGAGAGTGCCAAGGATGATAAATCTGTACCACCCTCCAAGGAAGCATCACGACCCGGATCTGTCGCAGAGAGCGTAAAAGCTGAGTCTGAGAAGCCTGAGAGTGTGAAGGACGATAAGTCCAAGGAGCCCTCTCGCCGAGAATCTCTTGCAGAAAGTACAAAGCCTGAGAGTGCTAAGGATGACAAGTCTCAACCAGCCTCCAAGGAAGCATCACGACCCGGATCTGTAGCAGAGAGCGTAAAAGCTGAGTCTGAAAAGCCTGAGAGTGTGAAGGACGATCTGTCCAAGGAGCCCTTTCGCCGAGAATCTCTTGCGGAAAGTATAAAACCTGAGAGTGCCAAGGATGATAAGTCTGTACCACCCTCCAAGGAAGCATCACGACCGGAATCTGTCGCAGAGAGCGTAAAAGCTGAGTCTGAAAAGCCTGAGAGTATAAAGGACGATAAGTCCAAGGAGCCTTCTCGCCGAGAATCTCTTGCGGAAATCATAAAACCTGAGAGTGCTAAGGATGATAAGTCTCTTCCGGCCTCCAAAGAAGTATCACGTCCAGAATCTGTCGCAGAGAGCGTAAAAGTTGAATCTGAGAAGCCTGAGAGTGTAAAGGACGATCTGTCCAAGGAGCCCTCTCGCCGAGAATCTCTTGCGGAAAGTATAAAACCTGAGAGTGCCAAGGATGATAAGTCTGTACCACCCTCTAAGGAAGCATCACGACCGGAATCTGTCGCAGAGAGCGTAAAAGCTGAGTCTGAAAAGCCTGAGAGTATAAAGGACGATAAGTCCAAGGAGCCTTCTCGCCGAGAATCTCTTGCGGAAAGTATAAAACCTGAGAGTGCCAAGGATGATAAGTCTCTTCCGGCCTCCAAGGAAGTATCACGACCCGGATCTGTAGCAGAGAGCGTAAAAGCTGAGTCTGAGAAGCCTGAGAGTGTGAAGGGCGATATGTCCAAGGAGCCTTCTCGCCGAGAATCTCTTGCGGAAAGTATAAAACCTGAGAGTGCCAAGGATGATAAGTCTCAACCAGCCTCCAAAGAAGTATCACGACCCGGATCTGTAGCAGAGAGCGTTAAAGCTGAATCTGAGAAGCCTGAGAGTGTGAAGGACGATGTGTCCAAGGAGCCTTCTCGCCGAGAATCTATTGCGGAAAGTATAAAACCTGAGAGTGCTAAGGATGATAAGTCTCAACCAGCCTCCAAAGAAGTATCACGACCCGGATCTGTAGCAGAGAGCGTTAAAGCTGAATCTGAGAAGCCTGAGAGTGTGAAGGACGATGTGTCCAAGGAGCCTTCTCGCCGAGAATCTCTTGCAGAAAGTATAAAACCTGAGACTGCCAAGGATGATAAGTCTTTACCAGCCTCCAAGGAAGCGTCACGGCCAGAATCTGTCACAGATAGCTTAAAGGAAGAGACTGTGAGATCCGAGATTGAAAAAGATGTAGCTAAGAAAGTTGAAAGCTTGCAAGAGATATCTAAAGAGGCTTCTCGACGTGACTCTAAGGGAACATCACGGTCAGATGATGCCATGGATGTTTTACTAATGGAAACAGATTCTGTTCAGAAAATTCTTACAGCTGAGATTCTTTCTGAAACTGTTTCTTCGCCTATTGACTCTGCGCCGAGTGACCTTGCCGATTTACACTTTAAATTGGACGAAAAGAAAGGCGATTTTCCGACTTTATCCAGTCCAGTCGATGTTGCTGAAGGTGACTTCTCGCATGTGGCACCAGCGAAGCTTACAGACGTAGATTTACACATCAAGCCGGCAGAGTTTTCCAAAATTAGTGCTATAGACACTGCATCCAGCCCAGTAGATGAGGCAGTCGCCTCCTTAATTGACATTGCTGAGAGCTTTGACGATAAATCTAAAGGTGAAAGCCGACGTGAGTCGATTGCGGATCAGGAAGGACCTTCTGACGCTGTTTCGAAAAAAGGATCCATAGCAGGATCAGAAGCCGGTAGTGTGAAAGAACAACATAAGTCTGCAGAAAGTGAAAAGGACGAAAAATCCAAAGATCCTTCCCGCCGAGAATCTGTTGCGGAAAGTATAAAACCTGAGAGTGCCAAGGATGATAAGTCTGTACCACCCTCCAAGGAAGCATCACGTCCCGGATCTGTCGCAGAGAGCGTGAAAGCTGAGTCTGAAAAGCCAGAGAGTGTGAAGGACGATCTGTCAAAGGAGCCTTCTCGCCGAGAATCTCTTGCGGAAAGTATAAAACCTGAGAGTGCCAAGGATGATAAGTCTCTTCCGGCCTCAAAGGAAGTATCACGCCCAGCATCTGTTGCCGAGAGTCTGAAGGCAGAGAGTGCTATTGATGAGAAATCCCCACTTGCATCTAAAGAAGTTTCGCGGCCGGCATCTGTTGCCGACACAGCATCTTCACCAATAGACGAAGCACCCAAAGATTTAACGTTATTAGAGCATATCAATAAGGAAACATTTGCATTGAACCTCGAATCAAAAGGCAGTTTCCCAACACTTTCCAGCCCTATTGAAGTTGCTGAGGGTGACTTCGTCAAAGCAATTACAAGCTCCGTGTCTGAGGCTCCAATGCCAACAAAACCAGCGGAGCGCTCTGAGGTTGCTGCAACTAAAACAGTATCTAGCCCTGTAGATGAAGCACCCAGCAGTCCTTTTGAAGATTTGGTGAGTGTAAAGTCTCCTACGGCTTCCAAAGAAGCATCGCGACCTGGATCTGCCGCCGAGAGTGTAAAGGATAGCGCTGAAAAAATTTCAGAAAGTAAGGATGTGTCTCGCCCAGGATCTTTGGCCGAAAGTATGAAAGATGAAAGGTCTTTACCTGCATCGAAAGAAGCATCACGTCCAGGATCTGTGGCGGGAAGCGTAAAAGACGACTCCGAGAAGCCTGAAAGTATTAAAGATGATAAATCTGTTCCAGCGTCAAAGGAAGCATCTCGACCAGAATCTGTAGCAGAAAGTACGAAAGCAGAGTCTGAGAAGCCAGAAAGTGTTAAGGATGATAAGTCTAAGGAGCCTTCCCGGCGTGAGTCTCTCTGCCGAAAGTGTGAAGCCGGAGAGTCTGAAGGATGAAAAGTCCCTACCAGTATCCAAGGAAGCATCACGACCAGAATCTGTAGCAGAAAGTACAAAAGCTGAATCAGAGAAGCCTGAAAGTGTGAAGGATGATAAGTCTAAGGAGCCTTCCCGGCGTGAGTCTCTTGATGAAAGTATAAAACCTGAGAGTGCCAAGGATGATAAGTCTCTACCAGCCTCCAAAGAAGTATCACGACCGGAATCTGTCGCAGAGGGCGTAAAAGCTGAATCTGAGAAGCCTGAGAGTGTGAAGGACGATAAGTCTAAGGAGCCGTCCCGCCGTGAGTCTCTTGCTGAAAGTGTGAAGCCGGAGAGTCTGAAGGATGAAAAGTCCCTACCAGTATCCAAGGAAGCATCACGACCAGAATCTGTAGCAGAAAGTACAAAAGCTGAATCAGAGAAGCCTGAAAGTGTGAAGGATGATAAGTCTAAGGAGCCTTCCCGGCGTGAGTCTCTTGCCGAAAGTGTGAAGCCGGAGGGTCTGAAGGATGAAAAGTCCCTACCAGTATCCAAGGAAGCATCACGACCCGGATCTGTCGCCGGAAATGTGAAAGACGATTTTGAAAAGCCTGACAGCGTTAAAGATGATACATCTAAGCAGCCTTCCAGACGAGAATCTGTTGCTGAAAGCATTAAAGATGGTAAATCTGTTCCAGCCACCAAGGAAGTATCAAGACCCGAGTCTAAAGCGGAAAGCTTAAGGGCTGAATCCGATAAGGATGAAAAGTCCCTACCAGGCTCCAAAGAAGTATCACGACCAGGCTCAGTTGCCGGCAGTACTAAGGACGATTTAGAAAAACCTGATATCGTTGATAAATCCAAAGAGTCTTCTAGACCTGAGTCTGTCGCTGAGAGTATAAAAGAGAGTGTCAAGGATGGGAAATCCGCACCAGCTTCGAAGGAAGTTTCACGACCAGCATCTGTGGCAGAAAGTGTGAAGGATGAATGTGAGATGTCTCAAGTCATAAAAGCCGAAAAATCAATTGAATCTTCCCGTCGTCAATCTGTTGCTGAAAGTATAAAGATTGAGAGTGATGGTGCAAAAGAACCTTCCCGCCCCGAATCGGTTGTTGATAGCTTAAAAGACACAAAATCGCCGGACGCCCCCAAGGAACCATCGCGTCCAGCATCTGTAGCGGAGAGCATAAAGTCAAAGGAGCCTTCCCGTCCAGCATCAGTTGCCGAGACTGCATCCTCACCGATTGACGAAGCCCCAAGAGAACATGCCTTGTTATTGGATCTCTCTGCAGAGCCAAAAGGAATTTTCCCAACCCTCTCCAGTCCTGTTGATGTTGCTGAGGGCGAATTCTCCCATGCAATGTCAGGAGCAATTGAGGTAGAAAAGCCTGCTGAGCATAGTAAAGTTGGAGCAGCAATAACAGCATCCAGCCCAGTAGATGAGGCTGTACCTCTCTTAGAAACACGTGAGATCCATGAAGAACATATCATTCCAGAGACAAGCTCGACTAAAAGTGCTGGTCTGACAGATTTGAATGAAACACTGCTTGAGAATATTACAGTAAAATCGGACGCAATTATTTCAATCTGTGAGGACAAGCTGCAGTCCATTAATGAGTCCTTAAGTAAGGAAACGGAAACTTTAATTGAGACAGTTACACAGAATTTGGAAAGCACTAAAGAAAAGGTAGTAGAATCCGTGCAGAAATTGAGCCAAGAAAGTACTACAAAACTAACAGAATTCGAATCTGTAAGGGACTCAAAGATTACTGAGATCTCAAAAACTATAACCTCTGTAACCGAAACTATTGAATCCAAGCTAGAAGAGATAAAGTCGGATGTGGTTGAGAAGAGCGTGTTCACATCCGAGGTACTGTCTGAAAAACTGTCAAAAGCTGATTCAGTTACAGAGATCTCCGAAGATGCTAGTGCCAAGGGAAACCTGGAGTTAAGTGGCTTCTCAGAGCTTCGTGAAACACACATTACCACCGTTGACTCACCCGAATTCACTGTTACAATTTGTGACCGCGATGAAAGTGTTCTGCATGATATTAAAGAAGAGGACGAAGAGCACAGATTCTCTCCACCATCCGACAAGGGTGCTATAGTCCCAGAGCAACCACTGCGTCCACTCTCCCCACGTGAGGAAGAGGTCGCCAAGATTGTCCTTGATGTGGCAAAGGTGCTAAAATCCGATAAGGATATTACCGATATCATACCCGATTTTGATGAAAAACAGTTGGAGGAGAAACTCAAGACAACAGCTGAAATAGAAGCTGAAACCGTAGAGACCACACAGAAAATCGGAGTTGTTCACACACCTGAAGCCCTTTCGGGTAAAGCAACACCCACAACAGATCTCACGTTGGATGAAAAATTGTTGGATATCAAGATGATGAAGGTGGATATTGAATCAGAGAAGTCTTCACCGGATCAAAAGTCTGGGCCAGTATCAATTGAAGAGAAGGACAAAATAGAGCAGTCCGAGAAGGCGCAACTACGGGAAGGAGCCGCTAAAGCAGCAGCCGAGGTAACAACCAAAGATGCTTCCAGGCCAGAGTCAGCTGCTAGCCAACAGGGTACCATAGATTCGGTACCATCTCGCCCTGAATCTGCAGCAGACAAGCTAGATGAGATACAATCCACAAAGGGCTCATCACGTCCAGTTTCTGTGGCCAGTTTAAGGGACGATGCCGATCATAAGGATGAAAAGTCACCAACGCCACCGAAAGATATCTCCAGACATGAATCAATTGTAAGTCATTTAAGCGAGAAGGAAGCCAGCCAAGTTGAGACGGAATCCAGGAGAGAGTCTGTACTATCTACAGCTGAAAGCTTGAAGATTGAAGCTTTAACCAAAGATGCATCTCGTCCCGAGTCTGTTGTCAGTCAGGTGAGTGAAAGTAAATCTGCAACTAAGGGAGCTGAGTCTTCGCGGCCAGCCTCAAGCGCAAGTCAGGTTAGTGTCAAGGATGAGGAAACTTCGAGACTCTCAGCGTGGTTCGATATTGCAACAAATTGCAACAAGCGAGAGCAAACGGGAGGAAACGAGATCAGCCGAATCAACATCCGTATCAAAATCTGTAACAAGTCAATCGCATCTCAAAGAGGAATCTATAAGCGAGTCTCTGAGCAGTAGCATGAAAGTAGAAGACAGTTCTCGACGCGAATCGTTGTCCAGTCTTTTGGCTGACAAGGAGCTAACAAAATCTATTGTCAAAGAGGAGATCGAAAGCATCCACAAAGACTGTGGAGAAAACTACAGCTTCTACAAATGGAAGAGCTGCTCATTCAATCCGAAGAGTGCTCCTCAGAGTCAATAGTGAGCGAGATTCAAACTATGAGCTCCCAAAAGCCAAGTGGTCGAGCACTAGTAAGGAAACAATTGCAAGCAGCATTACAGAGGAATCAGTTAAGGACAGTAGCTTAAAGGAAACGGTTGCCGAGTTTTTGGCAACGGAAAAGATTATTTCTGCCAAGGAAACCTTTAGCGCTGAGGCCACCAAGACAGCTGAAGAGTGCCTCAAGAAGGTGAGTTCCACTCTCAGCTCCTCCCAAAAGGGCGTCTTTGTGGGCACTGACGAGTCCCGGCTGAGAATCTGTGTTGAGTCACACCAGCGAGGGTCGACAGACCCATAGCGATCCCGAGAGGAAGACAGTGATGATGATGGACGAGTCAGTCTAAAGGAAGGTCGCTCCAAGTCCATTGCAACCATCATGATGACCAGCATCTACAAACCCTCAGAGGAGGTCGAAACCATAGCTGCCCTCAAGGAGGAGGACGACCAAGAAGATGAGAAAGAGGGAGAGGAGGTACAAGAGACAGTCACAAGCACTAAGACAGCCACACTGCTGGAGTCCAGCAAACAAGGTAGTAGCACCACTATCAAAACCAGTTCCAAAGATTCCAAGACAAAAGTCGAATCCATTACACTGACACAAACACAAACAGAAACAGAACACGCCATGGATGCCACAGATCGTAAAACGCCACCAACGGCACCGGTGAGTCCCAGTGTGAAGCATCACAGCACAGGTGCCACAGGTGCCACACAGGCTGGCTCCTCCAGCTGCGGCAAGAGTGAATCTAGCGCTGCTAGCATTGCATCAACATCTGGCCCATTGTCGCCTAAAGACATTAGTGGTAAGTCAAGTCCTGGTGCTTTAACATCTGAAGAGTCAATCCATACCAACACCGTTAGGGCGTGAATCACACACCGAGACACCAGAATCATCGCCCAAGCCCACATCACCCTTCCCACGTGTCAGCAAAGATGAGCTCAAATCTCTGGGTGTCACCGGAATTCCCGATGCCAGTGAAGTCGATGCCTCGGACTCTAGCGAAATGCTACCGGAACTCCATGAACTGCGTGGTATTGAGAGCACCACAGCCCTAAGTGGTAGCACGGAAAAGATCATTACGACAACTATAACCACAGTGACCAAGGTCATTTCGGCCGATGGTAAGGAAATTGTCACCGAACAAAAGACAGTAACCACAACCGACAGCTCGGAGCCGGACAGTGAAAAGGTGATTGTCACCACAACACGCACAACCAGCGAGAGTGAGAAGAGCGAACGGGAGAGGGAGCAAATGCTACCCAAGGAGGTGGCCATGCTACGTGGTATCTATCGTTCCAGCACGCCCGGCAGTGATGACGAGCGTCTGGCTGGTGCCATGAGCGATGATGATCTACCCGGCTCTCCACGTAGCTCTAGCTATGATCTGCAGCGTTCCAGCTCAGGTATTAGCAAGCGTTCGGATCTGGATGCCGATGACAGTCAAGATGATATTCCGCCACAGTATGGCAGTGAGGAGCATTCTACAGCTCATGCCATACTGCCAACAGTACGTGCAACAGATCCCATGGCAACCTCCTTCTATGGAGCACTGCCCGATAGTTTCGATCCAAAGCCCAGCACCGAGCCAATACCCATACGTGGTACCAGTGCCATGCTGGTGACCTACACGGAATCTCCGCCAGCCAGTCAATCGTCGGAGAGCGTGGAGAGCACTAGCCAAACGTGGGCCGGACACAAGTTTCTGGATGAAGCCGATAAAGATTTCCAGAAGGCACTCGAAGAACATGTTCAGGCCCGTGGCGCCGAAGTGATGTCTTCCGTGACCGCCAAGTACTCATATTCGCCATCCAAAGCCGAGGAGGTTGAGCAGATTGTTAGCAGTACCGGCGACCGACAACGCTTCCCCCTCAGCGATGTTCAGAAGGTGCGCAGTGGTGACAGTCTATTGGGTAGCTTTGGAAGCACCACACCTGCGACCACCACATCAATTACAACTGTCCAAGAACCGAGTGGTTCAGTGGTTACAACTGTAACAACCACAACTTCAACATCAACATCAGTTCCAGCATCATCATCAACAACAGGAACAGCACCAGCAACAGCAACTGCAACTACAACTGCAACTACAACTGCAACAACAACTAGCACTGGCACACTACCTAAGGATCGCCTTGAGGAGTGGGGCAAACCACTCGGTCTACCATCGCCGGCACCACTGCCAGTTGAGGGCGCCGACATACGCACCACACCAAAGAAGGAGCGTCGCTTAGTGGCCACCAAGACGCGTCTGAACAATGAGAAGAATTTGCGCAAACGTAGCGAGTCACCCAGTAAGGCCAAGAAGCCCGCTCCCGTCTATGTGGATCTGACCTATGTGCCTCACAACGGTAACTCTTACTATGCCCATGTTGACTTCTTCAAGCGCGTCCGTGCCCGCTACTATGTCTTCTCCGGCACCGAGCCCAGCCGTCAGGTCTACGATGCCCTGCTGGAGGCTAAACAAACCTGGGAGGACAAAGAGCTGGGTAAGTTTATTCCACTGAATCCCCAAAGGGAAAAAAACAACTATATTTTACACTTGCAGAAGGCATTTTAAATTAGTCCCAAAGTATTTTATGAGAAATTTTATAGTTCTTTGAGATATCTTAACGAGTTCTTAAATTATACATTTAGTATTGTCGTAAAAGCCTTTAGTATGAAAATGAAGATATCTTAACCAATCTTAAAGATTGTATATCAGACCTTTGAATATATGAATTTATAGAAAATTAAACACATAGCTGAAATGGGCATCGATATTAAGAAAAATTTTACATTTTTCTTTATTTTAGTCATTCAATTAATCTTTCACAATATAGATATCACCATTGAGAAGAGATATAAAAAATGTAAAAAAAAAATAGAATGTAATTAAGTAGCTCACTAAAATCTTAATTTTACCAGTTTCAAATTCAAATTTCTTGATTATTGCTTTTTGAAAACGTTTAAAAATCAAAAACATACCAAAAAATTTAAAATATCGGTAGCCCATCCCTACAAAAGGACTCTGCAAGCTAAGCAAATTTTCGGGATGCCGAAAATAGCACTTCAATTGATAACAAAAAAAAGTATACAATTTTGCATAACTTGATAAACTTGTTTTTATTAAATGAATAAATTCATTTTCAATTTACAGAGGTGACCATCATACCCACGTATGATACTGATGTCACTGGGCTATTGGGTGGCCGAGAACGAGGAGTTGCTTGCCAAGCATCGCATCGATCTGTCGCCATCTGCTTCGCGTTGCACAATTAATTTGCAGGATCATGAGACTTCGTGTTCCGCATATCGCTTAGAGTTCTAGGCCACGGGATTGTTTATTGCATTTGACGATGACAACTGAAAGCTACAACAACACCAACACACCAACACACACACACACACACACCAACAACACTGACAGTGATTTGAATGGGCCCTCGTAAACCTTATAGGGCTAACAACAGCAACCAACTGACAACAACAACCACAACAACCACAACAACAACAATGACGACTTCCATGTTTTGAGCTTAATGACGACAACACCAAATTCAACGATTCAATGAAATCAAACAAAACAAAACAAAACAAAACTACGACAACAAAAGCAACAACAACAACAACAACAACAAATTACCAAAAGCTTGACAACAAAATGCAATATGCAAAGTGCCGTGCGCCAAAACGAAAGAGTTAAAAACCAAAAATATATGAACAAAAAACAAGAAATGACAAAACACTTTCGGAAATGAAGAACTAAAAAAAGCTGAATATGGCGGATTAACGGGTCACATGGATGACGCCATTTTGTTTAGACAATGCCGTCTATTTACGCTTTTTGACGTTTTATTTCAAAAATAAAAATACAAATAAAAATAATACCATTAGTAAATGGAAAAATGCAAATGCAGCAAGCGAGGTAATTAATCAATATTTATTTTCAAAAAATTAATTACTGAACAATGCATTAATCGTATATACCAAAATCTAAATACCAAAGAAGCGCTACGTGCCACAAGAGATACCAAAAACGAAAAGAACAGAAAACAAAAATATTAAAAAAACGAAAACAAAATTTTAATCATAAATATACATATATGTACTGCTATAGTATGTATACGTATTTGTTGCTTTCATTAAACGTCAAGCTACCTTGCATAGTAATCCAAAGATCAAAAATTGTTTTCAAAACCGCATAGCAAAAATATACAAAAAAAAATAAAATAAAATAAAAAAAATAATATATCAAAAAAGAATTAAAATAAAAGCAAAAATATAAATGAAAAACAAAAGCGATTGGAAGGGCGATAAGTGTATTACAAATATATTATTCATGTTTATTGTATTAGTAAAACTTTTATGAAAAACTATTGAAGAATCCCAAAATATATTTGAATTTTAAATAAAATATGTACACGCAAAAACTAAATAAATTAATACGATATGTATGTATTTATGTCAAAGCTAACTGCAGGCTTAATCATATTAAACTTACTACATACTAGTATTTATTTAGCTATTAATTACACACACACACACACACACAAACGCCTATATCATAACACGACACACTAAATGAATATGTTTCTTTGTTCGTCACACACTTTTTTCAAGGGTTTTCTTCTTGATTTGTTATAAATAATAAAATACAAATAAACTTGATGGAAAATGCACAGTAATTGTTAAAGCATTTTTAAACTATTTAAATACTGTAGCTAACGAAATGAATTTAATACGAAATACCACGTAATCGTATATACATGAAATGTACTCTAATCAAAAGTCTAATGCAAATTTAATGAACCAACCAAATAAATAATATGCAACCTTATATAAATGTGCCTCCCCAAAATGCAAACAAGTGAACAATACAAAAAGTCTTAAATATCAAATACAAATATAACAAAAATATAATATATAACATGAATATAATACGTAATAATAATAATGATGTCAGTTTTAGATTATGGGTTTATGAGTTTATCTTTAGTTAAGCATACATATTATTCAAGCAGGCAGCTGAGAGATAAAAATATATACTTACTGAAAATCAATCTGCAAATTAATAATAAATAATCCAAATATTAACTACTCTTATAGTTCATACATACACTTATATAGAACTAAATACAACAATACCTAAGTCTGGCAGAATTCAAATGAAATGGAAGTGTCGTTGAACTAGAACTAGAACAAGAACAAAAACTAGAACTAGAACTAGATTTGGATCGGAATCTGCCTCCTTATCTGGGTCTTAATTTAGTTGCTAGTAGAAATTGGAAGTCATGCGGTTTGATAGATGTGTTAAGTGAGGATAGCTCTGATTGATTGATTGCTGTTGTTGGTGATAAAGTTGATGGTGAAGCGATAATGTTAATGCTGATATTACTATATAAGGTTTACGAGGGTCTGATTGGGTTAGCATGGGATTGGGGTAGGGTGTCATTGAACCAGATATTGTGAAACAAAAACTAAATAAAGAACACAAAGTGAATGAAGGTTATTTTTCTATATTTTTTTTACTTTTTCATAGTCATAGAATAACAAATTTTCAAAAAAACCAAAACAAAACAAAACAAATTACAAACTATAAAACAAAACAAACCAAACTAAATGACAACACAAGCTAATAAAGGAAAAGGCACACGCAATTATTTAAAATACATACATATATAAAAAAAAATATACTTATACTCAACAGCAGATGGGAAGAAAACAATTTGATGCCACAGCGAATACAGTCCAAGAAAAAAATAGAAATTATAATGAAAAATGGAAATTTTAATGATATTTCAATAACAATTTTTGATTGAATTACAAATTGATATTTGACATACAGACTTTTTAGGATATACATACATATATAAAGCCGATTTTGATAGAGCGCAAGTATGAGATATTAATGAATTCAATAAATATTATTCTTTGCATTTTTAACAAACAATACATACATATAAATATACATATACATACATATATTTTTCTGTTGCTTTTTATACAACAACAACAAGAATAACCAGGCGCAAAAGTCGACAAACAACTGGCTACCGTCCAGTCTACAAAAGTTTGATAAGCAACACGCAAAAAGAAAATAATTAAGATGAAAAATTAATCTAAAAAACATTTAACAAAAAATATTAAACAAAAAAAACAAAACAAATATATACACACAATTAAGCAAATTAATGATAATGATCAAACACTTTTCAAATGATTCAAGCGCGTATGTGATAGTTTTTTTTTCCATACTAACAAACTATTTTTTATTTAATAACCATTTTTTCAGTTACTTTTGAGTTGTGCTTGGAAAATTAACCATATATGTATGTTTTAAGCTGCAGCAAAATAAATACTCCACATATTTATGTATGTATGTATATGATATAAAGTGATAAAAAAACAAAATAAAAATTATTTGATGACTACTAGCAAACAGCTTTAGACAGGGATTTACAAATTATAAAAAAAAAATTAATTATGAGACATATAATTGCATTGAAAAGAGTTAAAAACAAAGTCAATGGTACAAGCACCATAAAAACTTATTTTATCAATTATTTAATTATACTTATAACAAATATTTCTGTTGAAATCATGAACAACTTATTCAATTAATCCATTTTTATAAAATAACGTTAAGAGAATAAATGTACCTAAACATTTTTCATTTCAATTTTGAAATCTCTTATATAAAACAAACCTAAATTATTGATAAATCGACGAGAAGCAAAATAATCATATATTGTTTTCATAAAATTAAAAAAAAGGCATATATCAAGTAAAGTCTTAATGAAATGATCTTTGAGAATATATGAATACAATCAGAGATCATTTGTGGATGAATCCTTAAATAATTCAAATTAATCTACTTGAATAAATAAATAAAAATCGAGCAAAACTTTAATATTAATTTTCAAAAACTTTTGCGATAAAACAAAGAAAAATATACAAAAGGAAAATTCAAATACAGATTATACACACAAAATATTAAAGCATATAACGACCTATATACACTATATACTTAAATGTATGAATGTTTGCTTATAAGCTCTAAGTAAATAAATATATATAGTATATATGTATTTTTAAAAACCAAATCAATTGAGTTGAACAAGAAAATGATTCAGAAAATGCGAAAACGAAAGGACGAAGAAGAACGTGTTGGGTTAATTATATTTATTTGTCAGCTTAGAAATCCAATATATATATTATGTATCCATTGCCTTATCCAAAAGTACTTATATATTTATTGCCTACATAATACCTATATATGTACTTATATAAGTATGAATGTACCCATTTAACAAAAAATAGAAGACAGAAGATGGACGAGGAAGATGAAAAATTTGTTTGTTGAATTTGCTATATGAATTTGCTTTGACATACCTATTAGCAGCTTCGATTTAAATCAAATATACTTAATTATATGTGCAAACACATACATATATATGACTACTATATAATCATTAGTAAAAGCAAAAATGCATGCAGTAAATTTAAAAAAAAAACACACAAAAAACAAAAAACAAAAACAAATAAAGTAAATGGAATACAGAAATCAAATTCAAACACACAAATTAACACATATACACACAGTAAACGAATGCTATAAGAGCTAAAGCAACGGGATATATTCAATATATATGTTTAGATATGGCAAAAAAGCAATTGCAAGTTAGAAAAAAAGTGTGCACAAAGCTACAAAAAGTGCTGCGGGCTACTTGCAAAAGAAAAGGAGGCACAAAGACAATGTTAATCGAGGAAGTGAAGAAAACACACACACACACATATTCACAAGAAAAAGAATCCAGATGAATGCAAAATTTAATAAATATTAAAAAAAAGAAAGAAAAAAGCAAAAAAAAATACATATATGTATTACATTTTATGAACAAGTCAAATCAAGCTTATCTCAAGAACTATTTCCAAAGAAAAAAAAATCTATGAATTATAATAAAGGTATTTATGTGAAGTTCTTCAAGTTGTTTTATTTCTAAAGCTTCCAATTGCAGTATTTAAAAATTCAGTAAGCTACGGTGGCGCCAGCTCGACAGTAGACGGCCCTGTACTTATGGGAAAAAGCAAAAAGGGTTGAAAAACTAAATGGGAAAATTGGTGAAAGTCACTATATAAATTGTTCTTCAATGTTGCGTAGCAGAAATTTCAATAGATGGCGCCACTACGACAATATCAGTTGATTAACACAGGGGTCGCTAGCGTCTCTTTTTCTTCCTATTGCCCATGGCAGACAGACAGACAGACAGGCGGACAGGCCTAATTCGACTCGATTAATGAATTGATATTGATGAAGAAAGTATACCATATATTTAGTTACTTTATAGCTGGCTCCTTCATAATAGTTACATAAATTTGCACAAAAATTACTATTATTGAAGGGCACAAAAATAGTAGAGATTACTTTTTATGTCCTCCTGCGACAAGAAACATAAACATTATCAAAGGGCTCACCTTTTTATCTGCCAAATGTCCATTAAATGTTTGATTTATGCGTAGTCAGCATTTCAGCATGTTGACAATGAAATGAATTAATTCATGTACAGTACCTGTATGGATAATGATTGATTAAATGCGGCAAGGTGGCAGGTGGCAGGTGACTAGTTGCAGGTTGCAAGTAACAGACAAGTCTATTGTCCATTTCCAGTGGCAGTTGACAGCGAGCGTCAGTTGGTCAAGTTCATTGATAGACCGGCTAATTCAGGTCACTGGAATTGAGTTATCCAATTAAGTTTCTGGATCCACAAATTTGTAGATGAACTAGGGGAAAATTTGCAGTATCTGGAAATTGTGAAAATCGATTTAATCGCAATTAACTGATAAGATTACCATCGGCATTATCTTGCCGAATTCGGGATATAAGCAACAAGTGGCGAGACCTTGTCACGCATTGGTCATGGACATTTTGGAGGCAGTGTCGCCCGTGTTGCGTATTTCCCAGCTGTGCAACCTGTGGCATTGGCACTTGAACTCTGCCACACGGCCGTTGCAACGATCCCGCTGGCTGGAGCTCTACAGTCTGACAGTTCTCTCTGTATCCATTGGTTTCTTGTTGTATGGTTTGTTTGACGAGAGTCGCACCCCCGTCGACAGTGGCAATGAGACCAGCAACATTGGGCACACTGTCGATTCCATACAGCTGGTGGGTATTCGTGTGGCACACATAATATCACTGCTTGAGGCACTGTGGCAACGTCAAGCGCAAAGTCGATTCTTTGCCCAACTCCAGGAGATTGATCGAGACTTTTGCACAATGTTGCATGTTGATGTGGATAATGAGAAACTTAAACGTCAAATGAACCGACGTGGCATGTGGATGCTGGCCGGGTATTTGTTCAGTCAGGGATTCATCATTGTTACCAAAATGCTATCACCGGATCACAATTTCCCGATCTATTGGGTATGCTATCTATTGCCACTGATGGTTTGTGGTCTGAGATACTTTCAGATTTACACGGCCGTCTTAATTGTTCACCAACGCCTGGAGATGCTTCTCAATTTGCTGGAGTCACTGCAACTCAATGAGTCGGACATGCAGAAGCCCTTTACCTGCATGTGCATTAAGGAGGCGTTGCAAATGCAAGTGGCAGCTGCAGCCTGCATGCAACGTCTCATCACCGCCAGAGTTCTCTATCAACGCCTCTGGCTTTTGGTTGCCCTATTGAATCGTTGTTACGGTCTGTCCATGCTAGTCAATCTTGGCAATGACTTTCTAGCTATTACCTCCAATTGTTACTGGATCTTCTTGAATTTTCGTCAATTTGCCGCATCTCCCTATGATTTCCTACAGATCTTAGGCAGCACTCTGTGGACTACCCCTCATCTGGGCAATGTTTTGGCCTTGGCTCTGATGTGTGAACGTGCGTCCTACTTTGTGAGTATATCTGAAGAAAGATTATTTCATATCCTGGACATAAGTATTTGCACAAACTGCATTCCTTTGCCTTGCACTTCTGTTCACCTCCCTTCAAGAGGGTTTATATAGAGACGTTTAATGAGGAACCTTTTGACAACGATACATATATTTTCAGACAACGCGCTTGGCTTTGAGTCTTCATCACATTCGTGTAGATCTTCAGAATGACAGTCAAAATGCTCTAGTGAGTTGTTTCTTTCTCCATTAAAATACTTCTATACCAATTTCATCTCTCTCTCTTTTTTTCTCTTTCTCTCTTAATGAATCTCAGATTACACAGTTCTCCCTTCAGCTTCTCCATCAACGTCTCTGCTTCAGCGCCGCTGGCTTCTTCAATGTCGACTGTACACTGCTCTACACGGTAAGTGCGCTTGGCTCGGATAAAACAGATTCTCATTGATGGACACTTCTTTTAGATTGTTGGAGCCACCACAACATATCTGATCATTTTAATACAGTTTCATATGAGCGAGATCAGCTTTAGCAACGCAGCTGCCGGGGATCAAGTTTAAACTGAAAAGGGAGAGAGAGAGAGAGAGAGATGGAAGGAGAAAAATAAATTTAAGTTATTTTATCAAAAAAAATAAAATCTAAGTAGTCCTTGTGAACTGCTGTAATAAAACTCAATAGAACTCATTCTCACATATACGTATTCGTCTGAACACGAATAAGTAAGTATTATTAATAAGTTTTCCCACATCGGTCCAAACAAATAGATCGCAATTGCGATTCAAATTGGACATCCTCACAGCTACCAATTGAAGGAACACACAACATGGACGGCGCGGGACAGAAACTGCCCGCCACTGATGATGAAAAGACACTCATTAACCCACAAAACCCAATGACTTCCATCGATGAGCTCAGCAGCGATGAAGATCTCTATCAATTCCTTAGAGAAATCCCCACTGGCAACAAACATGGAGCTACAGGCAGTCCCAGTGAAGAGACCATTACCATAAGCGACAGCGAGGAACCGATGGCCAGCTCCTCCTTTATCCTTTCCTCAATCACAACAGTCGTCAATGACAACAGTTCCAATGGACCCGGACCCAACAGCCTGGTGGCTGTTGTGCAGCGCAGCGAGTTTGCCAAGCTCCTGATGGGGGGCGAGGAGGGGGACGGCGATGCCAACCAGATTGTCATGGAGCTACTCAACTCAAAGAAGCAGATAGAAGCAGAAAGAGCCACCTCGGTGATTGAGCGCGTCTCGGAGAACCTCATGCTCTCCCTACGCACTCAGACTCTAGCCGATGCAGGCATCATTAAGGGCAACGAGCGCTATCTTTCCTTCAAGCGAGTCCTTCAGAACTATGCCAAGCTATATGCGGCTAGGCGATTTATCGAGAAGCTTCCCTTGCTTAGCCCCTCACAATCGGCACAATCGGGTGAGGATCATGATCAGGATCAGGATCAGGATCAATTGAATCTCTATTCAATTACAAATGATAATGAGCAGGCATTCGCTCGCATGGTCGCCAATGAGGTGCTGCAAATTCCAGAGCTACTGCGTCAACTTTGGGCCTCCCTCGAGAAAATGGAGTTCTTCAACGAGGATACTGCCTACAAGGTATACTTGGAGGCACGTCGTCATCCACAAGCTAATATTCTACGCGAACTGATGTTGACTCGCATATCCCGGGTCTATCTTTGCATTGTCAGCTCCGCTTCCTTTCTTGACTTTAGTGAACACGAATTGATCCACGTGCTTAACAATAGCTACCTCAGCGTTAACTCCGAGATAGAGGTAAGTACCTAGATGATATTCAAAATTATATGATTACTATATTTCTATTCATTGTATTCATTTATACCTATCAGATATTCCTCTCCGTCATACTCTGGCTGGAGCACAATTGGTGCGAGCGAAAGAATTGTGTTGAGCGTGTCCTGGGCGCAGTTCGCTTCGGTCTAATGCCCACCTGGTATCTTTACACTCTTGAGAGAACCAATCGATGCTCTCATTTCGCCAGAGTCATCTATAGCAAGGGAGTGCAAGCACTCTTGGAGAAGGGTCTTCAGTAAGTGGACGTGTATTTCATTTCCATATAATATTTATTAGCACTGTCCATCTTAGGGATGCCTTGACTCAACGTTCCAAGCATTTACGGAATTCTAGCTCAACTGATGTTGAAAGTCCTTTGCCACGTGACTGGGTTGCCGATCCAGAGTGTCGTCATCATCACAAATGCCATTGCGAGCGATTCACTTATCCAACGTACGATGTATTCAAAGACTACTTGGCCAGGATCATTGGCTGTGCACCCAATTACTGGCGTACCCTTCGTCCTGCTCAGGAAGTCTATAGGAAGGTACTTACCTGCTGTGCACCCCTTTCCAGACATCTAGACGGAATTAACTGCCTCTTTAGGCTCTCAATCACAATCAATCGCAATAGCTACTAAATTTCATGTTTTATCTCATTTGGCCTCTTTCTATGCAAATTATTTTAAGGTGTTTAAACAAATATTCGAAAACGTTAACGTACATCCTTTACTCAATTTTTTCCGATAAAATATCAAATATCACATATCTCTATTTACTGGGACTGGCTGTAAATAGCCCTTAATTTAACTTAGTTTAATGAGATCATCCATTGGAATTGGTCAGTTGGTGGTTTCTAAATGAGCATAGAATTGGATTGGACAAACAAATTGTGTTTAGACTTTTGTACAATCGTTTACATTGTAAATCTGTCCCAGGACACAGACCTCAGTCCGTTCACGGTTTTGTGTGCGACAGACGAGGCACCATTGGGTCGAGTTTGTTTCCAGATAATCCAGCGAGGCAAGGATCTTGTCTGCTTGATAGCGAATGCGACGGCGAATTGCCGGATTGGTTGATTTAATTAGTTGAAGGGACTGCTTAATCCATGCCTGAAGATTATGTCTATCCTGTGGCAGCAAACGAAAGTATAACAACGAATAGCCGTTGGCCTGAAACTCCGATTGCCACATGTTGCAAAGCATTAAATGCAACAGACATCCAACTGTGTGCAACAGAATACTGAAGATATCCATGGGAATGGTCTCCAAAGGAACGCTTCTCAAAATGCAGTTTAATTCACCCAACTAAGAAAGTGATAGATTAATTGATTAATTGAATTATATATTTTGTATTTTACTCACATCACGATATTGATGTATAGGATTGTATTTCTCTCCACATCGAAAAACAATGCTCCAAAATAAGCAGACGGCTACCGCATTTCCAAATGCAGAATTTTTAGATAGAAAATTGGCAATTTTTAATATATAGTGAGGGCTAGAGCGACGACCCCGCTTAAAGAGTTTCAATAGATTTTCGGTAAAGTAATGGACGATCATCGGCTCCAACGAGATTTGCGCGAGAAATGTTTGCCTCAAAAGCTGTTGGCTGGCCAATTGCAGCAATTGATTGTCATCTGGCAAAAGGTATAGAATACTTGCCAAAACCTGCAATGTTGCCAACTCTTCGACTTGTAGATTCTCTTTCGTCAGTTCGAACATGTACTGAAAGCCCTATATCGGAGAAAATTATTATTATATTATTATAACTAATATACCATTTATTTATTTTTTCTTTTTGGTATCCCTGGCATTGGCTAACCTTAAAAGCTGACAGCTTGCCGATCTCAATTTGTATGCGATTTTTCAACGACGATTTTATAAATATACAACGAAAAATATGCCAGGACAATACCCGAGAATTGCTTTTGGCAAAAATCTCTTTCACTGTCATTTTCAGCGATTTCAAAGAGCTAAACATTTTAATTTTAATTATACACTTGTGTTTTGAGAAAAGCCCACACAATTTCAAACATGGCGTTTAACCAGTGCTGCAAAACGCATTATACTGTTCTGCTGTGCATGCACACAACCATACAAATATAGTATATATTATATACATAGCTACAACCGCCACGCCGACGCAGTAATGCTAAGCTCAGAGCTTGGCACAGTGTTAGAGGTGCATTTGGGCGCTGAGCTTACAAAATTTAAATTACTGATTGTAACGACCAAATGCGACCCTGAGGCTCTGTGTCATTCTCTGCGGCGCAATGGGAACCTAGAAATAATATTATAATAATATTAATATTTTGAGAGAATCTTCTTACTTAAATCTACTTTTATTAAGTTTATCAATATTTATTTAATGTTAGTCTTGTTCAGATATCGTGGAAGTTCCTTCAGCTTGCTTGGCAGCACTGTCCAATGGAATCCACTCAATCCACAACGCTTCACAACATTTTTAAAAGGGATTTTATGTTTTTGACTTAATTCCCAGCGACTTTCGAATGAAATTTTATAATTGTCTAATCTTTAGATGAACTTATTTCCTAATCCTGGGCTTAGTTAGCCGCCGACAAATGTGGAATGCGTTTTATTGGATTTCGAATGTTTTATTGTTACAATGTTAAGCTCAAAGCTACGATATAAATAATTGATATATGATTTCTTAAAATTCAGTATAAAAACAGACCAAAGAGTTAAGCAGGATTTCCTGCACTTAAAATCCAAAGTTTTTATTTAAATAATGTCAATATTAAACCTTCAAGCTGGAATAAAATTGTTTGTTAAAAAGTAGAACGCATTTTTAAATATTTAAAAATTTTATATTTACTAATAGTTAATATAAACAATAATAACAGGAGCTAACTAAAAAATGCCTTACTATCTGATCTGAGCGCGCAGTGCAATGCTGCTGGGAATCTCCACATTGTTGACCTGCAGCAGCTGGACAAGATTACGGACAAAGTCCTGGGAGACTTTGAGCTCATCGTCGGCTTGCAGGCGATCGTATAAATCGAGAGCTCCCTCGTAATTGTTGGTCTTGGCAAACTGTGTCAGGAGCATATCATAGATGCGCTGTTCATCGATAGATCGTTGAAGTCCTCGTACTCCCCTCGCTAACCGGAGCAGCGTGCGAACCGCACCTTCTTGGCCAAGATGCTCGCAGTTCTTCAAGAGTTGATCATGATTTACCCGGAACTCAGGATTAATAATGAGACGACGTAGTTGCGTCTCAGTTCCAGATTCAGCTAATGCCAACAGCAAAGCGCTATTCATGTTAACGGCACCATGGACACGAGAAACTGTTCCCGTCACATTGACCAGATGCTGTTGGGCGGATTCCTTTGTAGTGCCCGGAAAACGTGCAAGTTCCGTCTCATCGCCATTGCTTAATTTCACAAGCAGCGACAACAATTCAAACTGCAATGGTGTATGCTTGTAGCGTGTTGCAAGTCGTTGAAATTCCGCCACAACACCGTCAAGATCTCCACGCAGCAACCGTTCCCTCAGCACGGGACCCAACAGTGCATTATGTGTCTGACAATAGCCAAGTTTACGCAGAAATTCAAACGTTTCAAATGTGAGACTGCGATCCGATTCGGGGACAGGTTCCTTTGCCGCCAACTGGGCAACATTGTTGAGCAGCTGCCACACGTTCTTGACCACATAGTCACCACCATTGATACGCTGCTGTTCCGAGCGACGTTGCAACAACTGCTTGGCCTCATCCAATTGGCCATGATGCACCAACAAAGCCGCATAGTCAATCAGTTTGTGTTCGTCTATTTGAAATCCTGCAAAGCATAAAGAAGGAATAAATAATTTCAACAATTGTTAATCTGACATGGTTTGTGGATACTACTCACCTGGATAGGTGTTCTGGAGACGCAACAAACTCTGCTCAGCCTGCTTTAGATTCTTCAGCTTAATGTGCAGATCAAAAATGGCGGCCAGCATGCCAGGACTGATCTGGACGTTAAGGGCCAGACATTTTCTTTCGAGCTCAAGGGCACGCTCCAGACGACCATCCCGCACGCTCAATTGCAATAGGCGACGAAGGACACCGCGTGCATTCAGTTGCTTGGCCTCCAGCTCAATGAGATGACATTCCAGCTCGTCCAGGGACATATCACGGGGATGTTTAATGAATCCACCAGTGGTGACTGCGTCAGCAGGCAGAGTCAACTCTGGACTACGCATCTTTTGCAGCGCCTTGGCAATTGATTGTTTCGTGTCCACATCACAGTTGTTGGCCGTGTTGAGAAGCGATTCGGCTGCAGCAGGAGACAATTTCAGTTCCAGGCGTTGCATTTCATGAAGAAATCGCAACAATGATTCCGGTTCCTGTCGCAAACGCGTCTGTGGCGCACACATTTGCAGCAACAGTGCACCGACAAAATCCTCCTTGCGTTGCAAGGATCGTTGCTGCAGCGCCTGTGTCAGTTGGGCAAAGGGACCGTAACGTTTTGTGGCACGCACATGCACCGCCAGTGCTGCAAGGGGAGTGAGCATCGTTGAGAGCTGTAAACGTGTCGGATACAATTGAAGCAACTCCAGAGCTGGCGACAAATGTTGCTGCTGCAGAAGTTGCGTGAGCACATGGTGCATGATCTGTGAGGCACGCACGCCAACGCTATCGAGTTGCTGCAATGCCTGCCGTGGTTGTTGCAACGTCTGCCACAGATTGGGCAGCACATAAAGACGCAACGTTGGCTCATCGCATTCAACCTTTAATCGTTGCATTTCACCCAGTAGACGTAATACTCCACTCTCGCCCTCCAGCTTGTGTGCATGCAGCACCAGAGGCCAGAAATAGTGTGGACGCAGCTCTTCTCCTGCCGCATTCAGTGCCTCAAGGCAGCTCAGGGCCACTGAAGGCTGACGACGCAATGCCAACTCTGTGAGCACCTGCAGAGCACGAGTGTTTTGACCACGTTCACGCAGTTGGCCGGCAAATTGTAGCATCTGTTCGAGGGGTGTCCGGGCTCGAAAGAGTTCCTGCAGCAACAGCGAGGCATAACCATCAATATTTTGATTCTCATTGTATTTCGGGGCAGGCAATGTTGACACAAGCTGTATCATCAAGTCAGCCTGTCCACGATGCAGCAACTGAATGCAGAGACTATTTATTGCCGGTGGAACATCCACATCATTCACATAATCCCTTGGCAGGAGTGCTACCAACTGTTGCATCAATTCTGTGTCCACCTTTTGGCAACTGCAAACAGCTCGAAGCATATGCAGCAACTGTGGAGCATTGAACTGATCTGAATGTTGCTTGAGCAGCTCACGTGCCTTGTCCAGCTCATTGTTCTCCACATAGGAGACAAAGCACAGGGCCTGGGTGCTCACAGATGGAGGAATATTTGCAGCAAGCATGCTGTTCAGTACATTCTTGACACCAGAAAGATCTCCACTGCGTGCATGACCCAACAGCAGGGCATGAAAGTTGCGTTCTGTGAGTGCAAAGTTTAGTTCTCGCATTTCAGCCAACAATTCGGTAGCTTGCCGCATATTTCCACTTGATCCTGCCACGTCCAGCATTGCACTATACAGGGATGCATCCGGGGCGCCATTGTAGGTGTTAATCTCTGCAAGCAGAGCCCGATGATCCGGCAACGCCAGCTGATTCTGACGCAACATCTGCAGCTGTGTGTGATAATGAGACATCGTCGGCTGCTCCACTTTCAGTAGCTGTGTCCAGATCCGTCGGAAGAGCAACAGTCTCTCATTGTTACTCTGTACGGGCAGCAGTTCAGGTACACATGCTCCTAGCAGGAAATGTAGCTGGTTTGCGTTAAGTGGCTTTTCAAAGGGAGTCGCCTCCAGTTGCTGCAGCAAACGCTCACAGTGCTCAAAGCGCAACACATTGTGGTGTTTGTAATAGGTTTCCAACTGGGTCCAGAGATCTTCAACGCTCACTTTAACTATGGTTTCCACACCGCCACTTGCTTTACTCGCTCGTTTCTTGGTGTTGGTGGATACTCTCGTTCCATATGCAGTCGAGTAGTTGCAGCTAGTCAGACTGGGCAGCAACGTCGTCCTGGTTGTTGCCATTGCATAACGTAGACATCCGTGGGTCGTTGATGTTGCAGATCTCAGTCCTGCAGCTCGCAATGAGACGCGCAGGCACACATTCTGCAACAGCTGTGTGCGTAACATGTCTATTGCCAAGGTCCTGAATTCCCAATAAAATAAACAAACGGAATACCGACACACAAGAAACTTCAACACGCGCGCCGGCTAAAACAAGTAGTAGTGTGGGTGAACAAAATAGAGACTTCCATATGAATCTAGTTCTAAAAGTAATCAACATTATTGGTGATGGCGCTAACAAACAAAAAACGGGGCCAGTTTGTCGTGAGCGTGGTACCAAAAATGAGCACAAAATATTTATTTTGTTTATATTTTTATTTATTAAAATATAATGGACAGTTTAAAAATTAATCCTTTACTTATTTAAGCCACTTTCTAATTTTTATTTTAAATTGCGCGCACTGCCGTAGTCGAAATCTATCAGTGCTGCCAACTAGTGCGTCAATATCGATTGCTACCATCTCTCAACTGCCGGGCTATCGATATTTAGCGAATTTTGATAACGAAAATTTGAATCTAATTTAAACCAACACTGTTTTCTGGACTTTTAAGACCTTAGTGATAATAACACAAACTAAAACCGCAAATGTTTATTCGTATACTTTATATGTGTATACTTTTCAAATAATAAAGCATTCGTATCTTGATAAGCTTATCGTAATTATGAGAGTAATTAAAATGATATCTTGGCCATTGTAAAGTAAACCAAAAACCACTTGCATAGAATTTGGGATAAAATTTGTATCACCATCAAAGAATAAAAACATAAAAATTATAATAAACTGTTAAATATAATAAACTGATACAAATCAAATATACAAGCATGTTCTACAAAATTCTAGCAACCCAAAAGCAACTCCAAAGCAATAATAACAAAAATAATATCAAGCTGTCTTTCTTTTTAAAGCAAAATAGTAGCTTAGTAGTTGAAAATGTCTTTTTATTTAAATTTAACATCATCAATATTTAAATTCATTCATTCATTATTGAGTATAACTAAAATGTTGTAATTTATTTAGCCAATATTTACAATATAGTATTCCGATTATTATAACATTTCTAAGAGAAAAAAATTGTTTTATTTCTGCTTCTTGATTCGGAAAGAAATCTTTAATTCTAGAACTAAAATCTCTATTACAATTTGCTTATCTTCTTTCGCTTGGCAAATGCCATTATCTGAGTGCGATAGGTCGGACCGAGGCGCAGTTTGTCTAGGTTTTGGGACTCCTCGTTGAGGGCATCAAGCAATGCTTGTCGCCAGGGCTGCAGCAGGAGACGTTTGGTGGCCATTAAGGAGGCAGGTGGCAATTTTGCATGCTGCTCCATGCGTAACAAAAACTCCTGGACATTTGTTACCACGCTTGCCACCATTCCATGATGCAGTACAGCCTGAGCATTTAAACGTTCCCCAAAAAGCAGCATCTCAGCCGCCTTGTTGCGCCCCAGGATCTGTGGCAACAACAAGCTGGTACCACCCTCTGCACAGAGACCCAGCTGAGAAAATGGTGTCCAGAATTGTGCCGACTCTGTGGCATAGATAATGTCACACAGCGCAGTTATGACGACACCCAATCCAACACAATTGCCCTGGACCAAAGCGACCAACACCTTTCGATTCACCAGCATCTTTTTAACCAGTGCCTTCATCACAAAATTACTGGCCTTAAAGTGTACGTCCAATGCCTCATTTCCGCCCTTGCGCTGCAACTCCAAAAGATCGCTCAAGTCGTTGCCCGATGTAAAGGCGACCTCATTTCCAGTGAGCACAATAACACTGATCTCTGAATCTGCATTGGCAATGTCTAAAGCACGCAACAGCTCATAAATGGTGCGACGACGAAGTGCATTCTGCACTTCTGGACGATTGAATTGTATAATTAAGAGATTGCCTCGACGTGTAATCAAGAGCTCCTTGAATGTCTTGAAATTTACAGCTGCAGCAGCTCCGCTCATTTTGACGTTGGAAATCAGACTGAGCATTCCAAAATTCCACGATTCCACTAAATGTTATTGTCGTCTAAATGCATGTACACATGTATGTATGTGTGTAATTGTGTGTGTTAGGTGCCCACATACAAGAGTCAACAAACAGGCTTCGGCAAATAGTTGCCGATTATCAGACATCGTTGAGGAGGTCGGACCTGCTATCTCTGCTGGATGATCAAAGTACACCAGCTCTCGCTCTCCTCTTCTCTCTCTGTCTCTCTCCCTCTGCCTGTCTCTCTCCCTTCCCTTTGCCATTACATCTTCCAGATCTCTGGCAAGTTGCCCAAGCTAGAATGTCAACAACATTGTTTTAACTATTTAAACGAGCAACGCTTTAGACTACGAGATACCCTGCACAAATGAACATATATATATCTATTTCCTTTTTAAGTTGTAAAAGAAACAAAAATAATTTTCGTTTAAATTGGTATGATTTTGGTTTCTTTTCTGTTTTATTTGAAAAATAGTTAGCTTAATTGGATCTCGATAAATTTTTTCCTTTTTTTTAATTAGAAAAAAACATAATTAAAAAAAAAATCTAAATAAATCTTTTTTCTAAAAATAATTATCTGACACAAAAGGTTTTATCAGGGGTTTCTTCTTTGGCTTCGACGGCATTTATAACCATTTATTAAATAGCTCTTTACCTTAGGGGCCTATCTCTTATATTCGCTAAGATAGACACAATTCGGTGTTAATACTGCTCAAGGATATACATACACAAATGTACATACCCCTTTGCCATTTTCAATGAGGAGAGGGTACAAAAATAGTGCAAAGAGAGCCAAAGACAGTTGAATGCGTAAGATAGAGATAGAAATAGAAAAGTGCTCTCAAATAAGACCAACAATAAGATCATTTAACCATGTCAGTGTGATGTTTGCACAGCTTTAAGATGATAACAGCACAGTTAATAATTATAATCCAAAAAGAGAGAGACAGTTGCATAGATCAAATTTAAATAAGTTTGCAACAATTGTATAAATGTACAATTATTATATGTAAATAAAAGTTTCCATTTACTTATCTCGTTTTCGCTCATCGCCCAACTGGTTAAAGTCATACAGATCAGGTTTATGTGCCCTACTTCCAGCTGGATAACAACTTGAAAGAGTCACGTAGGGATTAAACTAACTTTAATTTAAAACATGGTTTTTAACCAGCACATTCATACATAACTGGAAAAAGCTGCACTGCACTGCAGCACCTTATTTTGTATATAATCACTTCCCATGACAGTTGCTCCTTCATCTGTTTAATGCTCATCCAGGTGGGAGAACTTTTTGCGCAATTTTTCGCGACGTTCCTTTTTTACATTTCGCCAGGGTTTAGCAGCGGGTCCCGTGTCCCCAGCTACCAAAGTACCATCATTTGCCATACGTATATGCGGAAAATTAGTGCGACCCTTTACGTGGGCAACACTCGGCTTTGCTTCGAAGAACTGCTGGTCCAGTTCCTTGGACGTGCTCTTATCAATCTACAAGGCAACATCAAATTAAAGTATTATTAAAATGACAAAGTTCGATTTAAGGACATAGAACTTACGCGCATGGCACGTTGCTGTTGTCCAGGAAGCTGGGATTCCTCTAGAGGTTTACGTTGGCGCTCAGGAAATGTGTGATACTCGGATTGAACGACTGAGGGAGGACCCAGAGCGAAGAGTAGTTTACCTCTGACATAATCCTTCAGCACATAGCGAGCAGAACGAGCTTGATCGGGTTGACCATTGGATGTCATGAAGCCGCGATTGTCTGCAAATAAGTGCAGTTAATGAAAAAGCGTTCAAGTATTAAGAGTGTTTTATACATACAGCCATAGGCGAGTAGCAGTTCCTCAGAGAAAGGCGGACGATCTGGATCCTCGCCCTCAGGAGGTTTGGCTATCACAATCCCATACTTATCCTCGAGAACATGTCGAGGTATGCGCTCGCAGAGCAGATTAACTGCAGGCACATGATCACGCATCTGATCAATCGGCAATATGCCATTGAGCAACATGTCAGCCTTGGTCAGTACAAAACTAGGCATTACAAGACCCGGACAATCGCACAGTAGTATGTCATTCTCCAAGAAGAGTGTTTGGAAGCGTTTTGTTTTGCCAGGCGTCGCCGATACGGAAACCTTCTTCATAGTCATCAGGGAGTTAATTGTGCTGCTCTTGCCCACATTTGGATATCCCACCATGCCGATGGTTACATGTTGATTGGTATTTCTGGGTCCCGTGTAAATGTGACGTAGAAAGTCTATCAATTCCGTGCGGGACAATAGATGTGCGCTGTTCTTGTCGCCAGGCAGTCTGGGTAATTTGACATCCTTTGGTTGGATCTTGCTCTCAATGACTTCCAATGTGTGTTCAACTGCATCCAAGGATTGTTGAATCTCCTCGGCAGCCTCACGTAACTGTTGAAGCTCCAACGCCGATGAGGGTGACTCAGCAGCCAACTTGGCCGCCTCCGCCTCACGCTTAAGTTCCTCCTCGACCAGAGTGGCCGAATAGAAGGCTGTACGTATTCCCTCACAGTCGAAATACTGTGCCCAGTATTGACGCTGTTCGAGTGTAAGTAAATCCGATTTGTTCACCAGGATCATGTTTAGTTTGTTGCTGTCCACCTCTTTCACATATTTCTCAAGATCTTCGCTGCGAAAGAGCAACGGATTACGTGCATCCACAATCTGTACAACGACATCAGAGCGCTCAACAACACGCCAAAGTTGGCGCCAAAATTCGAGATTCTTTTCATATGGTGTCATTAGAATCTCCTCATTCTCCTGCAACATGGCCAGATCACGACGCCAATTTAGAAACGCTTCATTCTCGGCACGCTCCAAATCTTCAGCGCTCGTCTCCTTGGTCCATTTGGGACGACGTGGTATCTTCAACTGATCACGATGTTCGTCATGTTTCTGTTGCATATGTTCTTCTTGTGTTTTACTCAGCAAACCAACACGTTGTTTGGGATTCACAAATTTGATGTTCAGTTTCTCTGCCTGAAATTCAGTGCCAGCCAATTCAGCAGTACGCAAAAAGGCATTAAACGATGATTCCTCCGTCACAGAGGATAGATTCAAGCGACCCCAGTCATAACCATCTTGCAGCTCCGTTGTGTGCAGCTAACAAAAGTATATAAAGGTCGTCAGCTGATGAAATTAATGTAAATAGTTTTATGCTGTGTTTACTACGCACCATTGTATCGTTGTCAACCTTACGGCGAGGTGTATGGCCAAAGCGATCTTTGATGAGCTGGCGCCCAAGATTGCTACCGCCTTTCGTTTTCTTGCCCATTATGGCAAAACTGTATATTTTTTTTACGAGCTGCAACAAAATTGATCCAAAAAAATAACAAAACACGTGCAACGAACCTTACACACTTTACTAACTAAAGTTATCGAACTTTGGGATGTGAGTATCGCTTGGCTATCGATTCTTTTATATATCGTGCGTTATTATCGATATTGAGTGTGTTGAAAGATAGAACTTCTAACAGCTTTACAAATTCGAAAAACATAATTGGTTTATTTCACACAATGAACATTTATAAAGTTATATATATATATATATTAATAATTATTGCGCATGCGTTCGATGGGTTTCCTTGGTTGAATACGAAAGCGCTTTGAGGAGCTGGCCGGCGACATATGACTGCTGTACTGATTGTCCAGCGTTTGTGTCCTTTTGCGTTTCATGTTCTGCATATCATCGGCATCATCAAGAGGATTCATGGTGCGCACCAATGAACCTGCAATGGAGGCACAACGTCTGATTAAAGATCCCGATGTAGAGCCAGTGTTCTCCTTATCCGACCCGCGGTCAGATCTCAACGTCGCTGGCAATCGCATTACAGAAGACATTAGTGACCAGAGTCGTCCGGGTTCAGACTGAGATACTGCAGTTGATGAGGTGCCTTTCTTATCATTGGATGTGGATGCGCTGTTTGGCAAGAACACGTCTTCGTCGCTTTCAACGTCCTCCACACAACTGAAATTTTATGATTGTGACACGCTCGCAAAGGTGGACGAGGACGTGGTCCCTGTGGACGTTGCATGGGTGGTCCTATTTCGTTGGGAGAGAATTGACCGCTCAGTTGGCGTGGTACAATTTTAGGTCTACGTTGATCGTTATTAGTCGTTTCAATGGTTGGACTGTTGGAATTTCTGGATAATGGACTGCTGCCGCTTGGATTTGGTGTATAAAAGATTTCCTTTTCCTCTTGTATGGATTCATCATCGTGACTTGGTTGCGCTTCAGTCTTGTGCGGTGTCTCGAATATGATAAGCTTCTTATTGATAATAGCGCCTGGTATACGTGTAATTGGCGTTATGGGAGGAACTTGACTTCCCGCTCCTGATACAATGCTTTTAGTCTGATGTATATTGGCACTTAATTCGGCTGTAGTAGACGACGATGAGGTGGAGGAGGTGATGATCTCCACACTCTCACAGGAATTGTAAACTGTGCTTGTTGTGCTCGCATTGCTCGTGGAAGCGGGCAATGATCCGCTCCTGCTGCTTCGTGTTATGATTATCGATTCCGTGGTAAGTTTCTGGGCCGAAAGCAATATCTGATATGGTTCTGTGCTGGTCAAGCCCTTCTCCATGATGGATTGGCTTTGTGTGCGTCGCACAGCCGGGGACAAGCGTAGATCTAATGCCGAGCCGACGTCAGGATTATTATTCTCGCTTAAATCAAGACGAATCCGTCGTTGACCCCTTGGGTGGCCAACATGCCAACACCATGCTCAACAAAGGCTTTCTGGATGCTTTTCGACATCACCTGACGTAGGGGGGTCACAGCACTCATCTTGCCACGTCCAGTAGCAACCTTCCAGGCACGCTGCTGATTCTGAGGCACCACATTGCTGTTGTTGTCCGATGTGGGAGCGGGTGTGTTTTGCTCCTCCACAACATAGCCACTGTGATAAATGCTGGACATGTGACCTCCACCACCGCCAGTGGCATTGAAAGTAGTGACTCTTTGCTTGCAAACACATTACACACCTGCAATGGTGTTGATGTTGATCTAATTACCTTGCCTTTACTTTCTGGTGGTGCAACCACCTGTCCAATGCTACGACGTTGAGTTGACAAATTAACACTATCCGAGGATAGATTGCGTATTGAGGATACACTATCACTGATAAATTCCTCCTGTGTGAGACGACTCTTGGCCTTCCAGCGTAGATTAAACAGTGATATGGGTGTTAGATTTAAATGCTGTTGCTGATATTGAGTCTCATTGAAATCCTTGGCAATTCTGGGCGAGGTTTGAGTCGACATTGCCTTTTTCACTGTAACCTTGGATGCATCCGTGTCACAGGTCTGATTCTGTTCCGCGCTTACAGAGCTACAGTTCTGGCCAAATCCACACACTTGCTGAACTCGAGTAAATCATCAATTTGTGTATATTGTCGAAGACATTTCCGGCATCGCAGTGGCAAATGAGCGCTCTCAATATGCGACAAGAGCTCTCCATACATTCTCACGAAGTGTGAGCGGCTTTCGCTCACAGATCGGACAAAATATATATATAGTTGAACATTTCCTCAACCACTGCATCCATCTTCGTAGCCTGATTGCCATCAGTCGAAGTCAACGGCTGTTTCACAGCAATGGCGTGCGTATCAAACTGATGCTTTTGGCGGCATTTGGCGCAGCAAAAGATGCGCTTGCAAATTTGGCACTTTGCCTACAATAAAAGATATATTTCATTAAAACACTATGGAAATAAACTACTGGCTAATTAGAATTTCTCACCTCATCCATAAAACGCATGTCTAGTTCATCTGACTAATGAAAAACGATTTACAAAATACAATCTTAATTAAAACTTTACATTGCAGACGCCCACACACACATATATAAATTACAACGGTTCTTTTTCATGCATGCATTTCAATAAATGAACACCGATAAGCAGAACTATTCGATAGCACCTCCAATCGAGCTTAGAAAATCGAATCATACAAATTGCAATTGGATGCAATGACCGCTAATAATATTCAGATTTATGATATAAGAAGTTGAGTAAAATGTAACAAGAGACAAGAAGACTAAAAAACAATTAATTCATTTCTTTATGAGTAGTACAAGGTATATTTTCATATCATCTCTAAAAAATATGTAACATTAGCTATTTATTTTCTTTGTGTACTTGAATAAATTCTGTAATTTCAGCAAAACTTTGGCATCCATGTGAACTCGAGTATTCTTAATCAGAAGAGTCTTAATGTCATTTTTATGTTCGTCGAATACATTTTGCACGAAACGCACATCGTTAAAATCAAAGGCGACATCTGCGGTATAAAGACGTAATGGTTTTCCTGATTGTGGGATGTGAATACAATTGCGTACCATATTTTTGATAACGTCTGGCCAAATGCATTCCATATTACAAGGCATTAGACCGGCGACTTGCAGTTCGGTGGCCTCAAATGCATTTTTAGAGAAGTTCTCGTCGCATACCCAAAGATCCAATGGTTTCACTATAAAAGTACATGTGCCAGCATCTACTTGTTTAACTTGTATAATATCCGAATTAGCATATATCACAATAACACGTTGATATAGATTATTATACTGAGCAATACAAATATCGCCAGGTTTTGGTGTGAGATGTTGGCGTCGATTCTTTGGCTCCTGATAATGAACTTGAATATTCTTTCCCAGCTCAGTAACAGGAATATCAGAAAAATATGTATTTATTTGAAATGTAGTCATCTTTACAACAAATCTGGTTGGTGAAAGGACCTAAAAGAAATAAATATATTTTAGCAATCAACCAGCCATGTGTCTTAGAAATATCAATAAAAATATAACAAGATATTAAAAAAATGAAAATCAATCAATCGACATGATATAGTTAGTTGTTGCGAAAATCTTATAATTTATAGAAATTATTATTGAAAAGCTGTGACTGGTTTAATGTTTTCTAAGTATTAATATTCAAGTAGCATTAGGAGGTAATAAATAAATAAATCATAAGCACTTACTGATAATACATAGAATTGTATTTGGTCATTGTTTGGATAAACTAACGGCGGCATTATTTCATGTTTCCTTAATTGATGACGATAAATGCAGGAACGACGCAAACAAAGACCATATGTTAGTATTTGAGAGCACAACTCTTGTTTTTTGGGACGGGATTCGGAGATGATTCGATTGTGAGACAAAAACATTAACCAGTTTTCAGGCACTGGACGACCATGTTCGAACATAAAATCACAAATTAACCAAGCATTACTGAGACCTTTTTCACTGTCGCACAGGAATACTTTGAAGTGCCCTGATTTGAATTTTGCTGTTCTTGGTAATTGCCGTAAAAAAGGCTAAAACGCATTTAAATATTTGAAAGGATTTGGCAGGCGAATAATGCACTAAAAGAAATATCGGAGCACCTCGTAATTTGGGTATAACTTCGTCGGTGACTATAAGGACTCTTGAATTATGCTTTGTGCTAAATTGTTTGTATGTCTGCAGGCCGTTGTGATCGCTTATGATAACACTCTTAATATTTGCAGCTAAAAGCAATAGGGATACTTTTCCTGTATCCTCTTTTTCGGAGCAAGCAAATACAACACGTTGATTATTTAGTTGTATTCCTTTCAGCATTTTAATGATATCCATTTCATATGCCTCCGGGGGAGTTGTCTGCATATCTAGCTTAATACTACCAAAAATTGATGCTTCTAGTGCATCCTCGAACAGCAGAAGCACATCTGGCAATTGTGGCAACAAATCATTCATTATCGCATCAATCCATAGGCTTCCAACGATCATTAATTGTGTGAAATCCTTTTCGATTCGTAGATAGCTGAAAATCCATTGAAACAAAATCTGGGTATCCATATGGCGATGACGCCACACTTTCGCGAATTCATCAATGGCAACACATCTTATAGCCAATGCATTAAATATCCGCGTATTAGTTTCATTTAATAGGCATAAGTGCATCATTAACTCAACAGTGGTTATCAAAATGCCGCAAGGATGGTTCGACAATTGTTCAGTGACTTGAAAAACATTGCTGCGATTGAAGAACGTAACCACAGGTTCAATGCATGTTTTAGGAAAGTCAAAAACCAGACGATCACACCATCTCTTAATCTCATTGCCCTTCTCGGCATTTCCACACAAAATGATGCAGTTAGGACCATAGTTTAACACACTTGTGTCCCGTCGTTGAGCTTCCTCCATCGCTCTGTGACACAACCATGGCAAATAGCACCAAGTCTTTCCAGTTTGTTGATTGGCAACCACGCACAGGGATCTCCCTTTTGCCACATGTGGCCAGGAATAGCGCTGTACACTTTTCGCCAGTTTATCACCAATTTGTAATTTCTTCATTGCCTCTTTAATATCTGCATTAATTGATTTAATACCAAATATATTTTCGCACGATTCCTGCTGATATTGACTCTGTGCATAAACTCCATACTTGTTATATGTGTATAGTTGAGCTTTACTTGTAATCTGTTTTTCGATATCTGACGATAGCGATTGATCAAAAGAATCTAAGGATTCAAATATGGATGAGCCAGTGCTGTCATCGGCAGTTTTTCTTGGGGTTATTTCTTTTTCTGGTGAATCCAAAATGGGTGTAAGTTCTTTTAATTTCACAGGTTCCCCAGTTGAGGTTGCAGTTTCATTCTTTGTGATGAAACTTGAAGGAATGTGAGTTTGTTTTATATGTGCAGTTGTTTCGGCATTAGAAGATACCAGTTGCTGTTCTTTGATCGCTTTTGGCGATCTTATCACCACCACCTGTGGCTTCCTGTCTGTTTTTTGAATAAGTGCTTGAATACGATGTTGAAAGACATGCGGCAATGGCTCTGAGAAGTGTATCAATAAGTCAACTTTGACTTTATTAAACTTTGCCAGAGGCGACAACATATCATCGCTTAAAACCAAAACGGCATTGAGCAACTGCAACAGAAGAAATTAGATTTTTAGATAATTAATCATAAATTTGAATAATGTAAATACAGTAGAGTCGGAATAATTGATAAGGACTAATTTGTGCTAAGTTTATTTTGGGCATTCGCATATGACAAAAACATATTAATAAATATTTGAATTATCCTTCTATCAAGATTTAAGCTTGGTCTTTGCATTGTTATTAGATTTTTAATGCTGCAAACAAAAATTTGCGGAGTATTTGTTGCAATAATACAATACATCCTCTCCATTTCAGAATCAATTTAAATAAACTTGCAAAAATTTAATTGTTTCAAGTAAACATATGTCCAAACTTAGATGTTTATTATTTGTATTTGGTATTCGGAATCTACTATATTACGGTGTTGGCTACTTACGCCTTCAGTCCATAAGCGAACAATCATATCAAGCATATTGTTAGGCTTGTTTATCAATAGACAGGCGACGCTGCGCTTGCCCAATTCTCTCATTATTTGCTCCGCAACTTCAGCATGCTCAGAAACCACAGCAGTTGAAAATATATTAAAATCTTTAGTTTGAATATATTTGGACAACCAGTCAAAACTAATTTCTCTCGAAGGCGGTGTCAAATAACAATATCTAATGCCATCGACTTGGTATTCTTTGATGTTATCCTCCATCGTGTCTCAACAATACTACGTTGCTGAAAAGACTATTTTCTCTTATCGAAATATGATCTGTCATTGGCTTCGATAAAATGTTACGACAATAACATACTACGAATCCTTATTTGAACCGTTACTGACGCTTGCATAGTTAGTTTTTATTCATTTTTATCCAGGTGGCGGTTATCCAAGACAGTTGTTTATTCAATTCTCACCTGAAATCGTGCTGATAATCAAGTGCTTATCGAAATGGCACCGATAGCGATAACTATTTAGAAGTTATCAATGGTAGGAACGTATACTTTTTTTGGAACTTAACGATATCTGTTGTGTTTTATTATTATCAGAGCTGAGATTTTCCGTTCAATTTGCTGAATAAGTTCAATCGATAGTTTTTGAGTCGTGAACTAAATCAGTCATTTAGTTCAGTTTTCTAACTCGAAATAAAAGAAATCCGCTCTAAATTATTAAATTTATAATTAATTTGGTTTGCTTTAATTTAATCTTCTGCTTTTAATAGAACAATTTTATTTATTTGATTTGTAGAAGTTTAAATAAGAATCTATCGATATGTATATAGCAACATAGTTTACACACCTTTTTGTAATAGGTGTCGCTTTATTTAAAAAATTGAGCGACCGTTAAGCTTTAAAATATTGACTTGATTGTTCTATTTAAATTTGTGCTATGCCGTTTATTTTGGGTGGGTGCATGTGTGTGTTGTGCGTTTGAACTTGCAAGCGGTAACAGCACCAAAAAACCGAAGGGCTCTCTAAGCAGCGCTCTTAAATTTATTATAAACCAACAAATGTATAAGATTCTATTTAAAAAGAACTTACAACTCCTTTAAGTTGTGCAGCAGCAACGGTTGACACAGCATTAATTCGGCAAATGATGCGGCGCAGCCCATAACATTTACCGCGTCCACCTTCTTCGAAGGCCAAAAGCGCACTAATGCTAGTCTGGACGGAAAAGTGGCTGGCAAGCGACGAAGAACCTAGGATCGCTCACAACGCCTGCTCTCGCATAGTGAGAGCTTGGCTCACAATGCATATGCACAACCATGGAGAATCAACAGCGAACATACACACGCACACTCTCAATCGTTTAACACCGAACATACACACGCACACTCTTAATCGTTCAACAGCGAACATACACACGCACACTCTCAACCGTTCAACAGCGAACATACGCACGCACACTCTCAATCGTTCAACAGCGAACATACACACGCACACTCTTAATCGTTCAACAGCGAACATACACACGCACACACTCTCAATCGCCGCTTGCCAGCCACTTTTCCGTCTACCCATACATATGCAACGTGAGCGAAGCTCTTGCTGTGCGAGAGCAGGCATTGTGAGCGATCCTATGTTCTTTCGTCGCTTGCCACCCACTTTCCGTCTGCACGTACGCCGCTTGCCAGCCACTTTTCCGTCCAGACTAGCATTAGTGCGCTTTTGGCCTTCGAAGAAGGTGGACGCGGTAAATGTTAAGCGCTGCGCTGAATCATTTGGCGGATAAATGCTGTGTCAACCGTTGCTGCTGTACAACTTAAAGGAGTTGTAATTTCTTTTTAAATAGATTCTTATACATTTGTTGGTTTATAATAAATTTAAGAAAACAAAAAGGTTGAATATCCTTGCAAATAATTCAATAATCTTAACTCTTCTTCTTAATTTCAGCTATGTCGTGTTTGCACAGATTGTGGATCAAGAACACCCGGCGGGGGCAGTTCATCTCGATGGCATAGTCATTATACGATCTATGACTCGTGCTATCAGCAGAGGAACAAAGGATTCTCTTGTCCAATCTGCCAAAAAGGGTATCGAGCAGCACCATATAAGGAAATGGTAAAATGTAGCTGGTGTGTTTTTTCTTGTGTGCATTATTTATTTGCAAAAATTGGTCCATGACTTCAGATTTGAATAAGTTAAAAAAATTCGTTGGCGAACAATCGACTAAGCAAAGTATTCGATATAGTTAATAAAATTCTGAATAAGTTCATTGGTTCATTTCGATGACCCGTTCATTTGAACTTATTCAGAACGAAACGATCCAACTCTAGTTTTATTTTTATCAGTTTCACCACATCTGCTAATACAATAATTTATTTGCTTTGTAACTTACACAGTAATGGTGAACCAAAATCAGGACAACAGTAATAACAACTGCAATCCGAATAAGCTGCCGTTGGGCGACTTAAAGATATCAGTAGCTGCTTCGGATGGCGTCAGGCGACAGGTTCCTGCACTTGTAAGAATCATTTAGTAAACATACCAATTAGTTATATTTACATATTTATGTATATGTTTTAGGATATACATTGGATAACACGGGAGAAGCCCTTCAGCAATTACATATGTATGCTAAGCTCCTATGGGAGTTTTAAGTCTGGCGCCGCCTTGGAAGAATGGCAACATGTTGCCACGAGTTGTGTGCAGGATTTCGAATTTTTGCTGCATTTAAGTCATCACGAGTAAGTTCTAGACCATGTGTAAGATCAAACCATACTAAGCTAATTGTCCCCACTGTTGTGCTTCTTTAGATTCTGGTCATATATGGTACATTTTGAGTCGGCAATGGGAGCCATTGTAACATTCCTGCAACGCGCAAATCCTTACTATAGAGTAACCACGGATGCAACTGAAAGTAGCGATTTAATCAATGCCAAGTTGCTTTACGGTCAACTGCTAAATCATGTGGTACGCATAATAAAGCGACTACTCACAGAGAAGGAGTCGGCTGTGGAGTGGATATCGCCGGATCATCACAGATCTTTGTTGTACGACAACTATTTGATATCCGTTCCTGTGCTCTGTGATCTGGTTATTGCCGTGGGCGATGCGGATGAACAGAATTTAATGGTGTTGGATGAAATCTTTAACACTGTGATGCGCATTCAGCCAGATTACATTAAAGACTTGCAGGAAGGATTGGCCTTCTATGAGAATGCCTTCCTCAGCATGCAAATTCAAGTGGAGAACGAGGGATGCGAAGGTGCTGGTGGTGGTGCTCTTCTCGATCCAGATGCCGATACACCATATGACGATGTTGTCCTATTTGCCCTGGACTGCGCCTACACGCTTCGCCTGCTCATTCAACTTTGTCCCTCGCTGCTGGAATCCTGCGAGCAACTGAAACTTGTACAGGGGTAAGAGTTAAAGATGCTATAAAGAGTAATGTGTCTAAAGATCCTGATTGGATGGGACGAAGTTTATTTGTTTATTTATTATCAATTTAAATAATGCATTACATTTTTCCATTTACCTGCAGCATTGCCAACTTTTATGATCTGACCATTCCGATGCTATATAGAAATATATTTATGATCAATGCTCAGGCCAGCTCTCTGCGCTGGTTAAACGAGGCTCGACAACAGTTCCTCAATGTAGTGCGTAGTATAACTAGAGCACAGGTGGACTTTGGACGTGGACAGCAGCTGGTGGAATTGCTGCAGGAATGTCTCTCAGCCCAGACCTTTGTGGTGGACTATCAACGCCAATATCCAGTGGAGCATGATATTAATGTGCTCCTTCAAATTTGTCCGAATATGTAAGTAACTGGCTATTTTATTATTTTATAGACTCTTCACTAATTGTTTTACCCTCAGCAAACACTACAAGGTGGACTTTGTGATAGCTGGTTACCAGAAAGCCCTTAGCTCCTGCACCAGCGGGATTGTTGCGGATGAACTAATCAACAGTCCGAGCTCCGACGAGGAGATTGAAAATGTTCCTCAAGAATCTGTGCAATTGCCAACAGTCGCCACAATTGAGAGTGTTGGAAATCGTGATCTTGATTTGGAGGCTTCTGCCGTTTTGGACGTACTGCCGGATTTGGGCATGGGTTTCATTCGACGAGTTCTCAGACGCTATGATAATAGTGAGCAGGCAATTGCTGCCATACTAGATGAGAATCTACCGCCCGATCTGATACACATGGATCGTCAGGAGGTGTTCATTCCAGCCGATCCACAGGATAAATTGCAGCGCCAAACCGGTGTGCGACATTACAATGTGCACGATGGCGATCGTTACGATGTGCTCACCCAAGACAATCCTCAATGCATCATCAAGCAGGGCAAGGGTCTGCCGGGAGCACCTCGCAATGCCGAGCAGCTGCTGGATGACAAGCGTGATATTGGTCAATTAAAGCAGCGCTATCAGCAGTATGCCTTGGTTGAGGAAACACCCCATGAGGCTGGGGATGCTGAGTATGATGACGAGTACGATGACAGCTATGAGGCAATAAATGATGGCCAAGCTCCGCCAGTAAGTTTGCTGCGTGCCAAGCTACAACAGGCATCGGCGGCCAGTAGCGCTTACGAGGCCCAGGATGCAACGGATGATGACCAGGAAGATGATGATAGCGATCAGGAGCGTAATGCCAACACAAATTCCAAACGTACCGACTTCTGTGAGAATCCTGAGGTGATACGTGCTCGCTATCAGCAGCGTCAAATGGCCAAGTACGGCCAACGTGCACAGCATGATGTCGTGGGTGCACCCAAGGGTCAAGGTCAAACACAACAAACCACCCGCAATCGTGGCCAAAAGGAGGCGCACAAATCATCGCGTGCCAATCACAATCGCAAAGCAGGAGCTGCCTTCAAGCGAAGCAAGGGCATGATGTCCTAAGCTAAATAATGTAATATACGAATAAAAATCAGTGGAAATATCAAAGAATCCCGTCTTATTGCGCGATAATTATGTGTCAGCTAAGCTGTGTGAAAACTTCAGCTCGATATCTTAAGCAGTTTAGTCTACAGCGTGATGACTCTGTGAATCAGTCAGTCAAGACAAAGTTTTATTTATTAAATATATGAACAAAAAAATATATTAAATAGTAATAAAAAAAATATATATTGGAAGCTATTGTGAGCTGCACTAGTGAGAAGTCGACTGTTCCAGTTGATCCTTATACTGACTATTGAGTGCTAGCATCTTGGAGCTGTGACTGCTCCCCATGCACTTTGTGTAATTGTCACGAACGAATTTCTTATAGGGCGTGACCAGTTGATCGGTGAACGAGAGATGATGGGCATCATCGATGTGGCAGGTCTCCACATTCACCTCGAACTGGCAGTAATGACAGCGCAATTGTTGTTCTTCATCCTCAAACTTCATTATGCCAAAGGAGCGATCACGACACAGAAGGCAAGTATACTTATATTTGGCATTGCAATCATCGATCTGTGATAGTTCCGGCATCAATGACTTTGCTCGATAAGCCCTGCATTAAATGTATATCAATGTATATACATATTATCTATAAATAAAACTAATCACTTTACTTACCACTTGCGACAATGATCGCCATGTCCAGTCTCGCCGTGATAAACAAAGGCGGCGGCATGACACATCTCATGGAGCAGTGCCTTGACCAGCACTCCAGGTTGCTTTATATGCTGCCAGAGAATAATGCGAGACACTCGCTGACCACTTGAGTCAAAGCCATGGACAATGCTGCTCGGTGTGTTCATAACGTTTTTCCAAGCAATACTTGAACGCAGGCCACAATGAAAGATTGTGTGATTGAGTGCATGGAATAAAGTCTTGGCCAGCATTGTCTTGGATGCTTCAAAGTCACGCTTTCGATAAGCAACAGCCAGTGGATGACACATATTAAAAGGTGTTTCAGCTACAAAATAAAAAAACCATTAACAAGTTTTTCGTGATAAAAGAGATAGGAATATAAATGTTTTACACAATATTGATTCTGCATCATTAACTTTAAAATCTTCTAGTAAGTAAGCGACATACGTATACTCACATCTCAATGAATCCAAAAAGCTATAATGTCCTGCACACGGTTGAAGCAAGTTTGGAATCTTCTTGTGTTGCTGTCGACAGTTTTGTTTGCGCAGTTCCTCACTGGGTAAACCACTTAGATCGATGGGCTCCTTAATATGCTCAGGTGTTTGGCTCTCAAAGCAATTGGCATTGGCACGTTGCACAATGTCATCAATGAGCAGGATTTTCATCTCATTTGTTATCTCGGATCCCAGAGTTTTGAGCAAAGACGGCAGTGGGCTTCTACTGGCTTCAGATTTATGAGAACGTAGCATTGATTTTGATAGCATACTGTTGTTGTTGTTGCTGTTGCCGCTGTTGGTTGCCCATAAACGACTGATCTGCATGGGAAGATGGTTGTCCTCGTCCATATGATCATCCTGTTGGTTATAATTGTCCATTGGATTATAGAGACGACGTTGTGCAGGCATCAGACCAAGAAACTTATTCAGTCGTGTCTTTAGCTGAGTATCGTATTCGACAGCAGGATCAGATGTTGGCTGGCTGGCCACAATGGCCACCGGTTGTCTCAAGTCCAAATAGATGATGGCAGATGTTCCAGTTGTGGAACTTGCATTGCTGCTGCTACAGCAGCTACTGCGCAAGGAGAGACGACGCTGTTTACGCACGGGTTCACTGTGCTCCTCGTGACTGTAATCCTCATCCTCATAATCGGCGTCTTTTGTATTATCATCATCATCGGTGTCACTAAAGTCGGGATCATCCGAAGTATTATCTACACTCAACTCTTCCCGTGAGGAGTACTCGAATTTGTGGTCAATACGTTGACGCACAGCTCTTCCACATCGTGTGGTTGTCACTGGCGACACATTCAACTCCAGACTCCGCTCTGGCGTGACATCACAAGCTATATATATATTGGCAACGTTAGTAGATCAATGTATATATAAGAAGATAATGTAACACTCACATTGCCTCTTTTCCCGGCTGCTTGGGTAGCCTTTATGTTTGCGCTTGATTGGAGTACTTACACGATTATCCATAATGCTTTGCCCAGTTGCTAGTATTGAGATATACGTAGTTATATTGTTTGCATACATATACATATGTTGCTTTGATTCATGTTTCTATTCTATTGCTGTGAATTGGGGCAACAACTTACGGCTGCCATTGGTGTTGCTTTCGGTTTCGCTTTCGGTTTCTGGGATCGTATTTGAAAGAAAATCCACATTAATGTCCTCTTCTTCGGAATCTGTGTCCCAGCCAGATATATTGCTCAAACTTATTACTGACACTTCACTTGAAGAATCCACAACGACAATAACGTCCGACTCCGAGTCTGATTCCGATTCCGTGTCGTCACTATTGTCCATATCACCTGCTGTTTGGGGCATTCTGCACGTGAGATCGTCGTGAGTGGCGCCGTTTATGACTTGGGGCTGTGCGTTTGAAAAGTTGTTATTGATCAGTCGATGCACTCAACAGTGTACGGCTTCATAGTCTATTATTGCTTACCTTCTGCGAAATATATTTCCCTTTAGAAACATTCGCGTCGTTAAGAATATGTAAACGCTCGAATGCTTCTATGAAGCTTTTGGAATCCGAAATAAAATCATCAGACATTTTTTTGCTGTTTTGTATACTGGTCCGATGCTTTGAGAATTTTTCCCGGCATCAACTGATCGGAATGCAACTCTGGCGATATCGATTACTATGTTTATACTAGAAGTAATTTCATGAATTCGCAATGAAACATTTTTAATAGAACATAAATTTCACAATGATAAACGTATGTACACATTCGGCAGAGATTCCTAAAACAATTCTGTAAAATAGGCTTTGTATACCCATTAACATTTATTATTTTCGTTTTAGCTTCAAACTAATTAATTTTTAATACATCCCCGCTAGTAATGACGATTCTTACAGCTGCCACCAACACCCATTAAAGTGATCTTTTTAACATAACCTTACTAATAATTACAATTGTTTTTATTTATTAAGCATTTATTTAATTGAGAATACGCGCCATTAAGATAAAAAGCTCGACAGTTAAATGTGTTGCTATCGACGTTATCGAATAATATATCGATTTCGCCACCCAGAAGTTTTTCAGCACCAACAACACATTGTAATCAGTGCTGCCAACTTTTGTCTCAGCTGTTTGTCAAACAGTGCTGCAAAATTTCCGTCACTTTCTGGCAGCTGTACCATTTTGATTCATTGTATACTGCTTGGCGTATACGAAAGTAAAAGAAATTCTATTTCATTCTGACACCATGTTTTTATATGAAGTTTAGGGGTACCAGAATCGATTCCGATCTACTGGATACTATGCTGTGTGCAATAATTTCTGGCAAATGTCCTTTGAAAAAAGCTAGATTTGACGGAAAAAAAGCGAATCTGGCAACACTGATTGTAATCGCAGTCAGTCCAAACGCCGGAGAGATACAATAAAGTTCGCTTATAATAATTAAATAAACAATAGGACTTTAAGATGGGGCGACGCTCCATTAATACCACTAAAAGTGGCAAATACATGAATCCAACAGACCAAGCGCGTAAGTAGCACTCATTAATGGTATATAATCACACATCCACCCACACACACACTTATGCATACACAGGCAAGGAGGCTCGCAAAAAGGAACTTAAAAAGAATAAAAGACAGCGCCAAATGGTGCGGGCTGCTGTATTGAAGAATAAGGATCCGTCACAGATACTCGAAGAGATGGAGAAGATTGACGAAATGGGTAAGTTATGCTGGGTTCTCACTCGCTCACATTGTGAGGCTTTGTGGAGCTTTATAACAGAAGTCTATAGTGTTCACATATACATTGCTCTGTGACACTATGGCACTGCTTTGTGACGCTCGATGACCCAGTGACAGCCCAGCATTGTGATGTATACATTATAGAATTCACTGATGATGATAATATGCACTTTTCGTAGAATACAATGTGCTGCAGCCTTCGCCACTTAATGAGAAGGTACTAAGGGATAAGCGTAAAAAATTAAAGGAAACCTTCGACCGCGTTATGCGACTCTATGTAAGTTCAGTCTTTATGCAAATCTCCAATCAATAGCTAAACAGAAATATATATTATCTATCTACTTAATAGCACAACGATGAACCCGAGCATTGGGCAGAACTGAAGCGTAAGGAAGTGGATTACGAAAAGAAGCGACTGAAAAAGCAACAATATTATGAGAGTGTCAAGCACGCCCAGAGTGTACAGATTGATGAGATTCCATTGCCAGCGCCTGTGACAGCGGCCAGTGCTAATTCTGGCAATGTACCCGGTGGCAACAATAGTGGCAGCAACAATAATAATATCACCTTTTCAAGCGGCTCTGGTGGCATTCGTGTGCCGCCTCCTCCCATGACGCTAGCGCTACCGCCCTTTGCCCCTGGCGCACCTCCAGGTGTAGCGAAGAACAGTGAATCTGAATCACAAGGTGACAAATTCAAGGATGATGAGGATAAGGATTGGCTGGGTGTGCCACCAGGTCCACCACCAGATCTATTTGCCATGTCCGAGCTAGACTCAGATGCTGAGGGTAACACCGACTACGAGGGCGATGAGGAGTCTATGTCCACCAGTCCAAAGCTGCAGCAGCGCATGCAGAACATTGATGACTTTATGAAGGAGATGGAACATGTCCACAAGCGCAAGCATCGTAAGCTGCAAAGCGATGCCGAACGTGACAAGGAACAATTAGAGCATAAAGATGACAAACACGATAGCGCTTCTGAGAGCAAATCTCCAGTTCAAACTCGACGTCGTGGTAGCAGTCACAGCAGCAACACCAGCAGTAGTGACGACGACGAAGACGATGAAGAAGATGACGATGATATGGACGATGATATGGGCTCTGATGGTGATGGAGTCATTAAACAGTCTACAAATAATGCTACCAAAGAGTCAGCTAAGATGGCAACTGTGTCTGCTGTTGTGACAACGGTTCCAGCGCCTCCAACAGCTCCATCCTTGCCTGCGATACCATTGCCGCCAAGTGCGCCAGCGCCACCACAGATTCCACAATTGCCACATATTCGAGGTATTGCACCTCCCCCTGGCATTATGTTTAGACCACCGCCAATGCGACCCCCTGGACCGGGATTGCCTGGCTTCGGTCTACGTATGCCGCCTGGACCGCCGCCAGGAGCGCGACCGCCACATGCCCTGGGTCCCATGCCACGTATGGGCATACGAATGCCACCAGGTCCACCTCCAGGATTGCCGCCACGCATGGCCGGACATCATGTAAAACATGGCCAAGCAGCCAATCCGCTGCCAATTAAAGAACAGGGCAAAGGTGTAACTACCATCACGGCAAAGCCCCAAATAAGGTATGTTCACTTTGAACTACAGTTACCAATATATAAATTTAATTGTCATTCTTCTATTTCAGGAATCTAAGTGCAGATGTAACACGTTTTGTGCCCTCTACGTTGCGTGTAAAGCGCGAGGATCAGCGACGTACAGCGAGAACAAAACATTTGCCGGGATCGAATGATGCTGGGGATCGCAATGTTCATGCCTTGCCAGAGGCACACAAGCCACCAACCAAGGACGATGCCTACATGCAGTTCATGAACGAAATGCAGGGTCTCCTGTAGCACAAACACCACCATCACCACCATCATCAAGAACATATGTGCTGCCTACAATATTGTACATTAATTGCATTAGTTTAGATTCGATTATGTAGCTTAAGATAAAACAAGTCCATTACAAATTCAAAACAATCTCCAACTAGTGAACAAGTCAGAGATCCCTTAAGGACTCCTCAGTGTTTCGTACCGAAGATTATGATTATTATTTCTTGTGCGTAAATAGTTTGATTTAAATTCACACTGCATCTTTTTTTTATCTTGAATTAGACAGAGATGCAAGATATGCTCTGAAACTTATTTAACTACAATGTTAGTTTTGCTATATATCACAATCTAGTGCTATAATAATCGCCTGCTGTCAATAGATTACTTTATACATTTTTCTCAGATCATTTTGTATTTTTGTAGCAAATTATAAAAGATCTGATCTGAGATAAAATAAGAAATTTTAATGAAATTCCAACTTGTTGTTTTTCTTCTTTTTCTTCCAGTTTGTATTGAATTTGCGCCGAGATATGTCAGAGAAAAACTAAGTTTTTTCAACAAAATTAGTCTTTAACTAAAGGTAATCAAATTTTCAATTCCCATCCAAAGATTTGAAATTAGCTCGATCGTTATTATTATGTTGGAGCCCCATAAAGTTTAAAAATTCAATTTCTTGTGAAAAAACACTAAGAAGTACATACAAAAATTTAAAAAAGTTTATTAGCCGCAAAAATATCTCCAGTTAAATAAACTGAGCATAGAGTTTGGACTTTCTCGAGTAAAACAAGCCATCGTTCATAAAAATCGGTTGATTATTTATTTTTATTTCAAAACAAGTGTTTAGATTTATCGATTATGGTGCGGTAATCAATATCGATATTTATATATTAAAATGGAAAAATAAATATCGATATTGATAAATCGCACCAAATCGATTATTTTGCAGCCCTAGTTTCTCGTTACTCGTCCCATCTCTATACTGAACTCTGCTATATTTTGATTTCCTTGGTTTTTGTTGACAAAATCGAGGCTCGATTTGAAATAAAAACAATTTACATGGCTGCCGCCCGTCGTGATATAGCGCCGTTCTTGCAACGTGTCCGTGCCTTCCTCCTCGGCGTAAGTATCCAGACCATCTGGTGTCGTGTATTCTTTGGTTTTCGCATTCGTTATGTAAGTCTGGACATTTCTTTTGACTTCTAGCGCGAACACACCGTTGCCTTGCGCTTCGAGGATGGCCTGGCCGATCGTACACAGCCCCAACCAGAGATTCCAGACGGTCCCTCACATGTGTTATCGGCCAACTACTATTGCACGCGCGACGGACGCCGTGAGGTGAATCCCCCATTGATTTAGTGCAGCAACAGAAACTGCTCGGAGCGGAGGGTGCTGCCCTCGAAGGCAGGCGCCAAGCTGCCAACGCCAGGCAAAGTCTATGCTTGGGATTAAACAAGTTCCGATGAAGACATGGCTTAAGAATGCACACAATCTGTGTTTATTAAATATTTTTTTTTGTTTTTTGGTTATTTCCGTAGGAAATGCCGACTAATCCTATAATAGAAACAATGTCAAACCCACAATTGTTTTGTACTTTCTAGTTGAAATCATGGTTACAGGGGTATCACTCGAAATTTATATAAGTTTACCCGTCTTGCCCATAAATGTGCAATGTGTATTCATGTAAGTATAAAATTCTTGATTAGGACAATGAGTCTATATAGTATTGCCCGTCTGCTTCTTTCTATGCAAACTAGTCTCTTACTTACCTTGATGATGACTTAATACAGGACAGTCTTTTAGCAGCAGACAGAACATACATATGTAAGCCGGAACCGGCTGGTTCGGATCACTATATCGTATAGCTGTCATAGGGCGGATCAGTCAAGAACAAACTTTTAATATGAAAAGCAATTGTTTCCTTAGATATCTAAACAAAACTCGCCGATTGTGGTTTTGGTACTGACTTCAATAGTACTAAGTTTATCCAAAAGCTGTCATCAGTCGAAAGTTGAGTTCTTTCTCTGTAAGTGTAAACAATTTTTGGGATGCCAAAGGTTTAATATTTATTATATTACACGAAGTACAATTTTGTGCGTAGATTTGTATAAATAATTGTATAGTTAGACAACTTACGTATAGTACAAGATGAATTTAATGATATGTCCATACATCGAGTTATATGGATAAGTAGAAAACATATTCGAGTTGAGAAAAAATGTTGTTCTGCTGTTAATTTTTAAAGATGGAATTTGATCTACGTATATATACTGAGTTTTATCATTTACACTTTCATTTAATTAATAGCGATAGTCCAAAAGACAAATGTATGAAAGTAAATATACTTACATACGTATATTTAACGTCAGTATTCGAGTATCTATTATTTTTGGCCAAATAAGTGTCATTTGTTTGGAAATTTCGGTCTGACAAATCGATTTTGTATATATTCAAAGCTATTTGCTTCTTTTTTTTTGATATTCATGAATATGTGAAATATTGGGTCTAAAGTTAATGTCTATGTAAATCAGAAATGTATAAATGAAGCAACTGGATCATTTCAAACTTTAGGTGTACTTTGCTCTTTGTTACTTTCACAGATATTGAGTGAGAAAAGCTATTATCTGATTTCTAAATAAAGATTTTTATCCGGACTGAAGCGACTTGCACATCACCTGCAAATTACAAATTACTGATGGATAGTTAAACAAAAATAAAATACAATAGATAAACTGATATTCTCTTTTAAAATACTGTATCTTTTGAAATATCACGGATTGATTGAATTTAATTGGGTCTGTGTAGGCTGCTGAGTAATCTATAATGACAAAGGTGATATTAGTAGGTGAGTGTATGTGACAATAAATTAGCATTTAAGCTTCTCAGCAATCTCAATCTATATGCAACTTTTGAGATGCACCTCACAGATACTGACATACTCGTTCAGATCGAATTAACACAAAGCTTATCGCTGCTCGGCGAGAGTCTCAAATCGTATTTGCTGTTAGATTGTCTCTGCTGTTAGCTGCACAATATGTTTTGGTTAACGGTGCTCCTGATTGGCATTCCGTGCCTTCTATTATGGGATTACTTGATCCGTAAGAGGCGTAATGATGTACTCCAAGATATGCCTGGTCCACCGGCTCTACCGTTTCTGGGAAATGTACTTCTATATCGTGGCCTGGACGGTGAACGTAAGTTTGTGAATTACTTCTTTCGGATTGATTTCGACTCGGTTTTCTGGTGTTTTCCATGTTTCCGTTGCAGGCATTATGAACTATGCGCTAGAGAATTGCGAGAAATATGGAAGCATGTATCGAGTTTGGATTCTCAATCAGCTGGCCGTCTTCTCCATTGATCCACGCGACGTCGAGGTGATACTAAGTAGCACCCAGCAAATTACCAAGAACAATCTTTACAATCTTATGTTGCCCTGGCTGGGAACCGGCCTTCTGATGAGCTACGGTAGAAAGTGGCATTCTCGTCGCAAAATTATAACACCCACATTCCATTTCAAGATACTCGAACAGTTTGTGGAGATCTTCGATCAGCACAGTAACATATTGGTGGATCAAATGCGGCAGTATGCCGATGGTATAACTGCTGTCAATATATTTCCAATCATCTGTCTGACGGCACTCGATATTATTGCAGGTGAGCAATCCGATCTTTCCCGTTAGAAATTACAGCAACTTCTTAGCCAAGAAAAATGAAAAAATTAATTAGAAAGAATTGGAATTTCTTAGAATAAAAGAAATCTAATTGGATGTCTATTTTTAATGCTCACTTTACTAAAAAAGGCGTTAAGTTCATAATACTGTAGTTGTAATTTATAAAGAAAAAACCTATCCCTTTTATGGAATCTTTAGCTTCTTCATAAATTTCTTAAACTATATTTTTACTTTTATCTCTCTTTCCGAAATAATAGAGACTGCAATGGGTACTAAGGTCAATGCACAAAAGAGTCCAGAGCTACCCTATGTACGTGCCGTTTTCGAGTAAGTTTTTTTCTCCTAAGTTAAAACTAGAAATGTATCTCAATTTTAGAATAATGTTTTCTGAATCTCGTTAGGGTGACGAATATCATAACTGTACGTTTTATTAAGCCCTGGCAACGTATTGACTGGATGTTTCGACTTGTAGAACCGAAACTGGCCCGAAAGCAGGATCAATTGATAAAGACAATGCACGAATTTACGGAGACAGTTATTCAGCGACGTCGTGAGACTCTGGTCAATGATCAGGAGAAGACAAACCGTGGAGGAAGCAATGAGTGCGATGATCTTGGCCAGAAACGACGAATGGCATTGTTGGATGTCCTGCTGCAATCGACGATAAATGGTGAACCACTAAGCAATGAGGATATTCGCGAGGAGGTGGATACGTTCATGTTTGAGGGTCATGACACAACCACCAGTGGCATTTCCTTTTGCCTCTACGAAATATCACGTCATCCGACCGTGCAGCAACGTCTGGTCCATGAAATTCACGAGGTAATCGGACATGACAAAAAAAAGACGATTTCTTTGCGGGAATTTAATGAGCTGAAGTATATGGATTGTGTGATCAAGGAATCATTGCGTCTACATCCGCCAGTGCCCATTATTGGACGCAACTTTACCGAGGATGTTGATATACGTAAGTGAATCAACAAATTATTGACTTAATCTGAATATTAGGTTTTATTAGTGGATGCTAATAGATGGTTTTTTCATGGACTCCCTTTTTATGCGATGATCATTTTTGTTTTGATTTCAAATATTTCGAAAAAGTATTTATAACATATTTAAATGGTATATTTTGGCAACCAGCACAGCGCAAACCTTTTTTTTATACTATTATAGTTTTTTCATCTTGTTTTTGTGAGTGTATCCCAATATTTGGTAAGGATAATACATGTATCTCAAGATTCAGGAATACTGCGCTGTTACACACTTCGTATGAGCAATATTTCAAAAGAGAAATTTTTTAGGAAGAAGCATCGGATTTCATGCTTTACGAATTTTCTTGTGGCATCCACAAATAAAATCTGATAGTCCAATTCATCCATTTCCACTTTCTGTCAAATTGTTTCTGATCTTTGCAGGTGGAAAGCTGATTCCCGCTGGTACCAATTACACGGTCGGTCTTTATGCTTTGCTCCGGGATCCCCGTGAATTTGAGGCGCCCAATGAATTCCGCCCACAGCGATTTGCTGTTAACGATGAGGTGAAGTCTTCAGCAGCACAAGAGCAACCTCAGCAACCACATCCTTATGCCTATGTACCGTTCTCGGCGGGACCACGTAATTGCATTGGTCAAAAGTATGCGATCCTGGAGATGAAGAGTGTAATCTGCAAATTGTTGCAGCACTATGAACTGCTTCCACTTGGCCCAGAACCAAGGCCCATGCTAAGTCTTGTCATGCGTTCCGCAAATGGAATCCATATGGGTTTGCGTCCACGTTCGGATCAATAGGAAAACATGCTCCCAAGATCTACAATTATCTTTCTATTGTATTAGCCACTTGTCGTTATTTGGAATTGAAAATAAATCTATGCATATTTGTTTGTTTATGTGTTTATCAACAGCTATTTGCATTTCTTCTTTCTTATCAACTGATAAGCGAACAGTGAAATTCGTTATCAAGGTGACGTATTCAACAGTTCTCTTTTGTCACCTCGTATCAATTCCACCATGTTCTATTCTCACTGCGCTGTTCTCTGTTTTTGTGTTGTTCTCTTTTTGTATACCCTGTAGCGAAATAGTATAAGGAGTATATACATTTAATTTGATACCAATTATCACCAGCAATGCCGACATATACAAATTAATCAAGTTTGTCACGTTCGATATTGATAACATGCCGATATATCGATTTAAAAGTTATCCTACAAGTTCTTCTCTATACTTTTGAATTTAAGCAATCGAAATTCAATAAAAACACAACTTATAATTTGATGTAGGGTAGTTCACTGCCGAATACTCCCGAATTTGTGTCGTTGTTATAAAACAATTTATAGATTGCATGAATGGCAGTTTCAGTTTAGTCGCAAATTAATTCCCTTAATATGCATTCAATATTATTGGTGTGCACTTGACGTTGACTTGTTTAAAAAAAAGTAAGTTTTGTGAACATCCTACGACAGTTGACAGTTTTGAATAATCAATTAATGAATAGACTTTTGCCTACTACAAAATATGTGATTTTCAAGTTTGAAATAAGAATATTTGTAGTGTTGACTGAGCTAATATAAAATTTCCACAATTTTTTACAAATAGTTTGAGCTTTCTTCAAGTGAAATTGAATAACTACGAAAATCTGTTACAGAGTGGGCTGCAATGTTATTTGTGCTGATAGTGAGTGCTGTGCTGGTCCTAATTGTGAGTTTCCTGTTGCGTGTGGCGTTGCAAGAGCAACGACATCGCCAGCAACTCAATGGACTGGCGCCCAACGTTTCGAACGTGCCACTTATTGGGGCACTGTGGCAGATGCGTAACTTTCAGCCGGACAGTAAGTGTAATAGTAACACTTATTACTAGTTACTAATTAGTAATTGATTGCAGATTTGCACGAGAGGTTTACGGAGTATGTGCAACGCTATGGACGCAGTTTTGTGGCCACCACATGTGGAAGAATGGTGCTGGTCACCGCGGAACCCAGACTAGTGGAAGGTCTGCTCTTGAGTAAGCATCAGTTGCGCAAAAGTGTTGTCTATGGAGCACTTAGCAACTGGCTGGGTAATGGATTACTGCTTAGTCGAGGCGATCGTTGGCATGCCATGCGGAAAATCATCACGCCCGCATTCCACTTTAACATACTGGAGCAGCACATTGATGTGTTTGACAGGCAGTGTAATGTGCTCATCGGGAAACTGAAGCCACTGGCAAATGATGACAAGGCAATCAATATATATCCTTATATGTGCCTTGCAGCCCTGGACATTATCAGCGAGGCTGCAATGGGTGTCAGCATTGATGCGCAGATGAATGTGGACTCGCCGGTGGTGCAGGCTGTAAAGGAGTAACTAACATTAGTTGCTATGACTTGTTGGGTAACAGAACTGTAAAAGATTGCATTGATATAACATCTAAGATTGAGATCAATCTGATTGTCATCCTAATTCATCACATCATTAGGATCAATCACATTGATTTCAGTCTATACTATAGTTCGAATCTGGACTGAAAATCTCTTTTTGATTTTGATTGCAATCATATCAGCAGCACAATCATAGATTGCAATCTTTTACAGCTCTTTTGAGGGCTTATCGTGATGTGACAAAACCTTTTCTTACTCCGACTTACAGTGTTACCAACGTCTTAGCGACTCGCTTTATGCAACCACATTTGCTGTTTCCCTTGGTGTTTCGATGGTGTTGGCCCAGCGGATATCGCAAGCAGCTTGATGGCATCAAGTGTCTACGTGACTTTACCGACAACATTATCGACCGGCGTCGTCAGCTTTTACAGCGAAGAGAACATCAGAGTGGCCAGGCACAGGAAGTGGCTAAACGTGCTCCATTATTGGATACATTACTGAAGGCCAGCTTGGATGGTGCTCCATTGACAGATGCACAGATTCGTGATGAGGTGAGCACGTTCATCTTTGCGGGACACGACACAACCACATCGGCAGCCTCCTTTTGCCTATATCTGCTGTCCAGGCATGCTGCAGTGCAGCAGCGTTTATTTAATGAAATATATGAGCACTTTGGCTCAGATACGGAACGATCTGTTGTCTATAGCGATTTTGCAGAACTCTCCTATCTGCATTGTGTTATCAAAGAATCGTTGCGCCTTTATCCGCCTATACCAGCCATGGGACGTTGTCTGGAAAAGGATTTGGTTTTCGGTATATATAAATATACATACATTCAAAATTTAAATTTATCGATATATTAATCCTTTTCCTAGGTGAATCAAAGGTGCCAGCTGGCACCAATGTGATATTGCTTCTTTGGCAGCTGCTGCGGGATGAGGAATTCTACAAAGAACCTCTGCGCTTTTGGCCGGAACGACATTTACCTGATAAAGCCATCGATGTTGAGCCCCCAAGAGGCATCTCTAGTTATATACCCTTTAGTGCTGGTCCCCGCAATTGTATTGGACAAAGATTTGCTCTGCTCGAGCTAAAAACGATTGTTATCAAAATGCTGCGTCATTTTGAGCTTCTTCCCATGGGCGTCGACGTAAAGCCATCAATTAAAATTGTCCTGCGTTCCGGCACTGGCGTGAATCTGGGCTTAAAGACACGCATATATTCGGAATAAACGAATGAAATGAAATCCGCTGGCATCGATAAGAGATCGATTTTTAATTGAGCTTTGTTATTGAATTGGTGCATCGATTAGAACAGCCTTCATTGATTGGCAGCCTTGAGCAGAGTTGCCATATGTATTTCGTACAAAAACAAAAACTGTTCCTGGGTACAGTTTATGATTGTTTACGAATGTAACGCCTGTTTAGAGGAATAGAAACCTATTGTAATTTATAAATAAATTTGTACACATTTGTTGTTATCATTTATTAATTTTTTATTTTTTTTTTAGTGGCGATTAACAAACACAAGTATTACCATTTTTCAGATAGTTAACTTGCCTTGCCCTAAAAGTGTTCACACGTGTCCGTAACATTTAATGGATCTACTTAGTTATATAGTTCATATACACAAGCATGTGTTTTTAGTGTTTATATATTTGTATGTACACATACACTAAAAATACATATATTTTATATATAGGTACACAAGTTTATTTCACTATGCAATTAGACTAAACGTAATTTGAAAATAAAAAAAGTGGTTGCGAAAAAAATATAAACAAACAAAATGAAAAATATATATATAAGTATAAAACAAATGCATAACAAACATTTAACAATTATGTTCTTTTTTTCTCTCCTTTTCTATGTTTACATCAAATTCAATTCAATTTTTTGTATTTTAGGTTTTTAAGTTAATATATCGTCGTTACATATGGTTGTTGTAAATTGTACTTGGCGCTTATGTTATTTATTGTTGCCCTGAGTTTAACAACAATTTGCATTCATATTTTGGTACTGAGTTCTCTTGCGCTCCAAAGTATGTACATATGTACATACATATGTATGTATGTATGTATATTTCATAGTGTAGCACTAACATTTATTCACCTATTCACATAACAGATTAAGGGTGGGGGGGGGACTGTGGACGGGGGAGAGTGTTTGGGAGAAGGCCGAAAGGGAATTAATGTTTGTTCTCTTAGAGCATAAGACATTTAAAACATTTATGTATATCTATTTCAAATGTTGTATCTAACGTTAAACATAAATGTTCATTAACTAGCCATTTAAATGATACCAATTGAAGTTACATATATGTATGTATGTATGTATAGTATATATTTCGTTTAGTTGTAGGTTCACATAATTCTAACATTAATAGTAACAGTCTTTTATCACGTTTATTTAGTTTGTAGTATATATATATATATAATGCATAAAGCATACACGCCTCCTGCCTATGCCTCAAAGCCAAAGGACAGTGGCACATGTGTGTATGTATGGGTGTATATACATACATCTATATATGTGTAATAAATATATACACATTTGTTTATAGTATATATATATGTATGTTATGTATGGTACGCAGGTATGTATAATAATCTAATAATTGTTGTAATTTGTTGTTGTTTTTGTGTTTTGTTTTGTTTTGTTGTGTGTGTATGTGCGTGACTATAAATTTTAATGAATTAACAAACACATTTGCACTATATATTTAACTATATCTAATAACTATGTATGTATGTATGTGTGTATGCATAAGAGCTTACTTAAGACAAAATCAAAAAAAAAAAACATTTAAAATAGAAATATTTTTTTATATAGTATTTGTTAAAAACGAAATTAAATAAACAGCCGCCTGACGAGTCCACGACCCCATCTAAAGTAGTTTTGTTGCATGCTCACTCATTAGTTCGATTTGTGTCATAAAAGGATCTAAAAAGGATCAATTATCCCCAATCCTCATCATCATCGTCGTCATCATTAACATCTCACCTATGTAAGTGTTTTGGTGTAAATAGTTGTAGTAGCACTCTAATATAACATCTTAAGTAGTAGCTCAACCTTGATAGATTCACCATCATCAACCTCTCTCTCTCTCTCTCTTCTTTCTTTCTCTCTTGGTCTATCTCACTCTCTGTTTGACTCTAGTTCCATTGAGCTTCGTATCTCGCATTTGCTGTTGGCTGCCACGTTTATCACATCAGCTGAAACCCTAGGTTTATATGCTCTATATTTAGCTGTATCTAGTTAGAGCGGGGATGGACTCTTTGTTACAGATGTTGTACTTGCAGAATTTCCACTGCTCCCATCCCTGGTTTAGATGAATATAGTATGTATATCTGAATCTGGACTTAGTGTGGCGACAATTGATCACCAAAATCGCTGTTGCCTCTGCCTCCGACTCCTCCTCCGCATCCTCCTCCGCCATCATCGACACTGGCATTGCCTTGAGAGTCGGATTCCGTCCTTGTTGTGTTGGCCTTGTGCTGCAGCTGCTCCTCGTATTCACTCTTGATGGTCACATACATTTCACTTTGCTTCTGATGCTCCTCCTGCCATCGAAAAAAGAAACCAAATTCGATTTAACGTTATTTATCTCGGTCCCATAATCCTTTCAAGACTCACCATGATCTCATCAATACACCGATTGGCATTTGGAACCTCATAGAGATTCCTCTGCTCCCGCAGCTGTGCTGCCGCATTGAACTGTTGGTGCAAGCTTCTTCCCATCTGTTCCAGCGAGTTGCTCAGCGCATTTTTCAATTCAATCTCTTCTGGCAATGTAAATATACATATATATTAAGTATAAGTCCTTTGTAATCATGAAATAAACTGTTAAGGCGTAAACTGTTCAAAAGTTGTTTAATTTGTATGTAAAAATTGGAAAATTGCAAATGATTTAAAGTATCTAGTTTAAAGATACGTTATAATTAGTATAAGATATTCTATAATTCTTTCCATCACAGCCTCAAATAAAGGTTGACTTCAAGAAAGGAATTCGATTCTTTTTAACGACTAATTTTTTAAATTTAAAAGTGAAAACTCGAGATTCAAAAATGTGAAAATGTTGGCTTGAATGTTTCAATTTAAAACCGGAGCCTTGAGCCTTATATAGTTAACTCTATTTACAAGTTATTCCTGTGTGTTATTCAGTGTACTATTCCAGTGTGTTATTCAGTGTATTATCATCTGCTCACCTGCTCGTCGTTTGGCCAGCGTCACATCATCCTGGGCATTTTGGGCAACGCTGCAGCTGCTGCTGCGCTTGAGGTTGAGGTTAATAGAGCTGCTGCCCATGACCTGACATGTCTCGGGGCTCAAACGGCCCTGACAATAGTCGCAGTCCATATCGCCGGGATCGAGACATGTGCAACTATCCAAGAGCGTTGTGGTTGACGTGGAACTGGGAGATTTGACAGCAGAGGCCAAATGCATGCCACGTAGATACTTTGCTGCAGTTACGTTAACCACGCTGACACTCTTGGATATCGATGATTTCACCGATGCCGTTTCAGGTGGGACCAGGGCCAATGGCGGAGTTTTGGCACTGCTCATGCCATGACCAGCACTAAGATGCGCTTGGGACATGGGACTCTCTAGATCTTGATGCGATTGATGATCATTGATCTGGCGATGACTGGACAACTGATTGAAGGAAGCGATGCTTGCTAAACCATCCTCAACCTCATCATCCTCATCGTCATTGGCCTCCTGCTGATCAGTGTCAAGGTCGGAAATAGCGGGATGGGATGGGATAGGCAGATTCTGGATGAGACACAGTACGATCTTCTCCAGCAGTGCGGGATTCTCAGAGGCGGGCACATCGACAGTCGATTGCGTCGGTATCTGTCTGTTGATAATCACCGAGAATTTCTTTTTCATCTCCTGAACCCCACGCTTGCCATCCTCATCGTTCAGCAGCGTATTAACACAGACAAACGAGTGCACCTTGTTCGTCTCCTTATCAATCTCCAGAAATCCCTTAGACTGCAAATAAATAATGCTGCCATTGCGCGTAAAGAGGCGATAGGTGGACTCGCCATACGAGCTGTTGCAATCGTACACTGGAAATGAGAATAAGAAGGAGTGTAATCAGTAAATGAGTTCAAGTTTCTCATAAGAGTTAAAGTTTTTCTATTCAATTATAATTATTTAACATAATCAGTTAGTTATATATTCCTGTGCTACATAACTATTTTATTTATTTTATCTAATATATATGCTTCAATTATAACTGATTGATATTTATCATTAAATCCTATATAAACTTGTTATTTCTCATCACTGTTTAAGCTAACCTACTGAATTTTAGAATTATTCCACTTAAGCTTTCAAATAGTTGAAGAATTTAGGTTTAAAGTAAATTGTTATTGGCACTGGTGTGGTTTATAGTAATAGTATATACATACTAATATTTTCCCTTTTCCTCCTGTACATTTAAGTTTCAGTTGGGATTTTCCACTGCCCTAATACTTTATATATTTAATTGGGATTTTTCACATTCATTATTTATTAAATCGGGATTTTACTTTTATCAATGGAATATGTTAAATGTGATTTGGAAAAATTTACAGCAAAAACGAATTTAATAAGTCAATAATAATTAAATCTTTCAATGGGATTTAATGATAATTTTAGCTTATTAACTTGTTAAATTATATTAAATTGTGATTTTTCACTTATAATATATAATTGATGGAGGAAATTAAAAATCACAATCAATTAATTCAACTAATTTTAATGATAATTGAAGTATTTTAAATAGTTTAATCAAAAAATTGTTTATGGCTGGAAAGCCTCCATTATAAAATTAATATGTTTTTAATTAAGAGCTGTTTGATTAATAAAATTAGGAGAAGAATCACACTCACTTTGACGCAGGGCAACAACTACCCAACGCACATCATCATTGTGCATGAAGGTAAACGGATTTAGATTCCGCACCTCATCCGTCATATAACCGGCAACGATGCCAATGCGTTGATCGCAGTCAATGATCCGACCATCGATGAGATGCCTTGTGCGATACTCCAATGTATTGGCTTCGATTAATCGATTAACGATCTTTGGCGGCCTTATGATGCGTGCACACGCAGTAAGCACCTGCAATATGCGTTAACAGTTGATAAGTGATAAGGCATTGTCAAGGATTAATTGCTGCTGTTTCACTCACAATATCATTGCCACTAATTGTGTGCAACGGAATAGCATCGTCACGTCCGCGGGTGCGTCTTATTAGTTGCAGGCTAGATGGAAATGTATTGGTACGTACACCTCGAGGTGCCTCATCGCTGCGCCGAAAGCATCCATCGATTTTGACCACCTCGTAGGCTGTGGGCTCCGAGCGAGGACCAGCGCGCGCCAAGCTATAGAAAGGGAACAAGTGTGAAAGAGAGAGATAAGTAGAGTTGTCATTTATCAGAATATCGATATACTTTTGATAAGTAGAGTTGCCACACATAACATTTAACAGATTATCGATATACTCGCACAGGGTGACCATCACAGATCTAGATTCTAAATTCATGGCTGCCACTCCATTCAAAATTACTTTGTACCGATTTCGTTGTACATTTGGATTGCACATTAATTTAATATAATTAAAATTTTTATATTCATTTTATTTTAGTATAAATTGCACACTATTTAGGGATCGTTTTTGAAAAAGGATCCAATTCTTTTAGAATGAAATTGAGTGTAAAGTTCATAGTTAATTTAAGTAAGATGTGGCAGCCTTTTCTAGAACTAACATTTTAAATTTACCTTCGGTTTGTGTTCTCATTTTTCATGTTTGCAACATTATGACTATGACAGTGTCACAGTTATCAGTTAACACTTACCGCACACGAAAACTGCGCTTATCCTCACGCAACTTGCGATCAATGTAATCCTCCTCAGATTTACTTCGCTGGCGGGGCTCAGCCTCTGCTTCCGTTGGTTCCGCATTCGCATCGAAGAGATTCTCGAGCTCTGTGGGTATGAGCTGTTGTTTGAGCATTTCATGGTCCTCAGGATGTGTGATGTGCAATATGCTCTGACCATACAGGTCCGATTGACAGTGGCCCAAATGTTGTTCAATGCTCGTCGATATCAACAGTATTTGACCATGACAAGTTAGAACCATAAAGAAGCTATCCAGCATATTCATAAGCGTGTCTGTTACTTGGGGACGATGTTCATGCAGCATCCTGCCAAACACTAAGATATCCAGAATACAAATATAAGGAAAACATTTATTATTTATAATTGTTGAAATAAGATTGACTATAAAGATTCAGCCGAAATCCTGTTTGGAGAATTTCATAATAATTGAAAATAGTGTTTGTCCTTTAAAAATTTAATTTTTTTAAGGTTCTTTTATTACAATATCTAGTATTTTTGGTCCGATCCTGACACTCGTGTTAGGATCAGAACTTTTAAGGCCCAATACTTCTGTTGCAATCATTAACTAATTACAAAGTCGAGCCCCCTTTTTTAAAATGTATCCAATTCTGGAAACTCCGATTGTTTTATTTCGAATGCGAGTTTAAGAATATATTTGTAGGAAATGGTGGATATAAAATTACCGTGTCTGAGCCGTAATCCGTGTGCAGCAAATCGCAGCACTGCCGTCTTATCGACACGTCGGGGCGAGTCTGCCACATGCCACACCATTGTGGATAGTTCCTGTATGGATCCATTTAGCTTATCCCGACGATTCTTCTCAGCCCGGTTACGTGCCTCACGACCACTGCAAAAAGAAGACAACAGGAAATGCAGGGATTAGTCAGAGGGGCATATTTCGCAACTGCAAGTAATATAGATTATAGATAGGGCAGACCATGCATTCATATAGAGAATATAGAGAATAGAGTGAGAGAGAAGGGGCTGTATAGGCAGGAGCTTTAATTGCGGTTGTTTACCCGTAAACAGCGCATGACATGACGGTCTAAATACATATATATTTACAGACATGACTGTGTGTGCAAAGTTTGCAGGCAGTGAAAAATATGGGAATGACAAACAGCTCAATAGCTGTCAATAATTATCAGCTAAAAATGGGCATCAGCAATGCAGTCGAAACGAAGTCGAAGTCAACGGCGACGCTGACGTCGACGTCGACGTCGGCTACTTGGTTACTGATCCAAGTGCAAAACTGAAGCCGAACATGGCGCCAACTTCCTTTTCCCTCACGCCTCATTGTCGCCCACGCCATTATACAGTTATACTTTTCAATAGCTTAGCTTTGCAAGCTCTCTCAATTTGCAAAACTCTCTTTTCGCTCTCACTCTTACTCTCTCTCTCTCTCTCTCTCTCTCTTGCCCTTTGTCAATCTATTTTGCTCGGTGCTTGTTAGGTTCCCAGGGGGCGTATGAGTAATTCATCCGGAAATATTAGAATCTGAAGTTCGATTAGCTATGGCAGCCACTGTACTAGTGTTGTTATGGCTATTGTTGTTGTTTGTGTTGTGTTAGTGTAATTGCAATTGTTATTGTTATTGTTGTTGTTATTGTTGGTTGTTCCTACACCCGTCCGTCCACTGATGTAATTCATTTTAAAACGCAATTGCAAAAGAAAGAAGAAAAAAATAATAATAATAATATATGTAAGTTCGCAATACACACAAAACGGAAGCCCGACAACAAGTGCGAAACGAAAGAAGCAGCAAAAAGCGCCACAAGCAACAACAACAATAAGAACAACAACAACAACAGCAACAGCAGCAGCAACAATAACAATACAAAAGCAACGCAAGCAACAAAATCAAATAAATGCAAAAATGAAAAGGTGCAAAATCTATGTAAGTATCTAACTATGTAAAGTATTTACTTAAGTGCACTCATACACACACACGCACACACATACACTGATAGAGAGAAACAGCAATACCAACAAACACACACACACACATACGAACTGCAGCTAAATGGTATTCCATACCCTGCACTAATAAATAATAAATTGGGTATACACGTATGCTAATTCATCAAATTTAACAGACCTTGATATTAGCAATAACTAAGCGACTTTTATAGACATAAATAAAAGTAAAACAATTGATTTTACCTAAAGATATATATCTAATAAACAACGAGTCTAGTGTCTAGTTATGTAGTGTATTTGAATTAGTACCAATAACTCAAGAATTCATCTATCGATATCTCCATAAATATGTTACTGTAACTGAGTGACTTTAAAATAATTCGAGTGTTTGATATTCAATTCATTTGGCAAGATTTCTACTAATTAAATCAGAACGCAATTCTTGGCAAATTCAAATTAAAAAGTACATAATAAACTACTACTAATGTAATGGTTAATTAAAAAGAGGCAAATCGTCTCAATGCTTGACTGCGCAACCAAAAACAATGAAATTGTTTTGATGATCTACAAATACAATCTGTAATTAAAATATGTATATAGTATGCGTATGTTTGGAGAAACCTCTGGAGAATCCTCTGGGGAAACCTCCAGAAACAAGTTTAAGATTTTGATTGTTCTACGAATTTTGAATTAAAGAAAAGTTGCTGACAATATTTGTTGTATTTATTTTTCTCTTTTTACAGAATAGATTCCTTTTATGATCTAAAAGTAGCTCCAAAAAAGTCGAATCGAACCAGTTCGGAGGGGCTTGCAGCTTTAGATTAAGGTATAAAAAACTCTATAAATATTGATTCGAGAAATTTACTGATTCCAATGATGCAGAATGCTTTGAGAACTCGCCTTAACAAAACCTTGACCTTAAGTAAGCTTATACGAGTTATCTATAATGTAGATACTTTTATGTACATATATATATATAGTAGATTCTATATAATTTCCAAGTTGAACCTGGTTTTAGCGCTAGTCTCGACCGCTTTGATGCCAACGATGTGTGAGTATGGAATAATGTAGTATTCTCACATCAGAGAGAAGAGAGAAGAGAAGAGAGCTTTACTGCTAGATGACCTAGAATGCAAGTCTTTGAAAAAAGACTTTTCGAGAAGTAAATATATATGCCAGTATTTGATTCAAGTACAAAGTTGTTCTGCTGTTGTTAAATTGCTAATCTATTCCTGGTGTAGTTATGTACATATTTCATCAGTGATTTATACCAAGAGACTTACAAGTAGAACAGGGTTAATGTAAGGTGCTAGAGGTGGAGGCTTTGATTCTACTTATTTATATATAGATAGATATTTTTACAATTCAAGTGGGCGTGTCCATAGGCCATTGGGAATAAAAAAAACCTCCTATAGGTAGATGTAGCTATTGTTTCAAGCAGCTAATTAAACCGTATCGAAAATTGGTTTTGGTTACGATTTCAATCATTTCAATGGGATACGAAAATAACGATGTTTTTTAAACCGAAACAACAATAATAAAAAGCAAAGACAGTTAACTATCGGATTGATTTCCAGGTTGTTGGAAAATAGAAGTAATATTAAGAAAATTTTGCGTAGGCAGCTGGAATCGAAACCGAGACGGAAACCGATATTCCTTTTGGTTTGATTCCTTTCAAGGTTGCTAGTCATATTCTTGGTAGGGTTTCGAGTAGGTGGGTGGTTGGTTGGGTGGTTGGATTGTAAGTACAGGTAGTTTTGCTGTATCTACTATTATGTTGCCCTTGAGACGTTCACTTCGATTCCAATAGGCCATATTAAGTGGTCAGACGAGGAAGTGCAGGGTCTTGACGCCACTCGACGCGACAACATTGTAGCTGATTGTGAGTTGGGTCTCTATCAATATATATATATAAACAGTACGGTAAATAAGTATGCTTATATGTTTTTGTGACTGTGTCTGTGTATCTGTGACTGTGACTGTATCTGTGAGTGGGCAATTGTATCTGTATCTGTGAGTGTGCTGAGTATTTGTTTATTTAACATGTTGCATTGCACTTCCCTAGCCTGCCGCCTCTCATTCTGCCACTCCCTCATTCTTGTTGCCTTTCTCTGTTCTCTGCTCCGCCCCCTTATTGCAGCGGACTATCAAGTAAGTAAGTGCATTTTGCATTTTGCCTTTTGCTGCGTCTCTTTCGCCTCATTCGATTACGCTCTCGTCTCGTCTCTGTGTTTGTTCATTTGTTTTGAATGCGCAACAATGTAAATGGGTACCGGGTACCGGGTAACGGTGTACTTTGATTGGCGGCGTCGACGCCGACGTCGACTTCGACGCGTCGATTACTGTACTTGCAATCACTTTGCTCTTTGTTTCTGCGCTCTCTCTTTCCCTCTATCGCAAATGTGACCTTGACGCCGCGGCGTGCAGAAATAAGCGAATGCAACAGACGGATTGATGAGCCCTACAAAACCAATCAGTTAGTCGACTCGAAAATATCCATTAAATAAGCTAATATGTATTCTAGGTATTTAAACCATAACCGTTAACCGACTGAAAATTGTAGCCGTAATCGAAAGAAAGCTTTGAAATTATTCCGAAACCGATAAGTCGATATTCTTCAAACCGATTCACGATTAACGGTTTGTTTTGGGGTTTATCCAGCGACTAAAATTCAATCTATTGGAATTTAATATGGAATAGATTTTAAATAATTACTTGAACGCAATTTTACATGAGTACAATGTATCCTCGTATCCAATGTATCGTAACCTTTTTTTTTAAAGGAATCATTGAATTTAATTTAAATAAAATATTTTTTTAAAATTATGTTTTCTATTGAATTGTTTGTTTTTTGTTTGTTTCCAGTTTTTCATTTCAATTAAAGTTGTTTTTTTTTTACAATTTTATAAGTATAACTCCCCGACTGCCTTAGTTGTCGTAAAATAAATCCTATTGATAAATCAAGATACTCTATCAATTCTAATAAAATACATAATATAAATAAAAACTAACTAATTCCAACTTTTAATCTACAACTTTGTATTTATACACATAGGACTCCAGATGAGAAAATCCAATTTAAAAGTTTTTCCATGGAAGAACTTTTATAATAAAAAGTTGTATAATTTACAAATTAACTAGAAAACAAATTAGAATATGTTTTGATTAGTTATTTTTAGTCTCTTGGGAAAAAAGTGGAAATGCAATAAAGAAATGAAAAAAAAAAATATTAAAGTTGTTTATAGTAGTTGTTTTTTTTTCAGACAGATTTTAAAGCTTTTGCATGTCTATTAATCATGCATACGTTATAATAAAATAGTAATTATAATTACTAAACTAAGTTAAAATGTTGTTACGTGCATGACCTAGTAGACCTTGAAGGTCGAGTTCGAGATACAAAAACATCAATAGCCTGAAATATTTGATATATATGTATATACAAAGCCGTCTACTCCCAGAGCTTAGAAAGTAAACAAATCAGTTCTAAATCTTTCCCACAAAACAGTTGTTTATAGGTTCTCCAATGTCAAAAAACCCATTCACAATTCAGTGAGATTCGTAACAATATGTATATTAAATTACACATAGATCATTCCTCAGAATAATTATTGATAAATTAAGAAAAAACTAAGGGGGAAAGAAACTTTTATTTTTGTAGCCCAACGTCATTGCTAATTTTCTCTGATAATTGCAAGGCTCGTTTGCTTTCACATTTGTTTAAATAATTATAGTGCAACTGCAACAAAGTTGCCACTCAGATATAATAATTTAAATTTAAAACTTTGACTTATCTTTTCTGCTGTTGTTGTGTAACATGCAATTATTTAGAAGTGCTCACATTCATGATTCTAATTTAGACCTACGAGAATACAGTGCCTGTTATTCGTCGATTAGAAATTTCCTGCCTAACACAACAAAGCTTTTGTTGCTCATCTTTTGCAACAATCTAACCGTGTATTTAGTTGAGATTCTCAGAGATTCCATAGATTATAATATCTATAATTTATCAATTAAAGAATATTGTTTAGGCTTTGTTTTGTACCCTATTCTTAAGAGTACAAAGGATTTATTACAAAGTTTGTCATTAAAAAATGCCCCTAACAGGCAAAAGAGTACTTTTAAAGCTAGTATATATTTATGATAGTGAACTGACCAGGATATTTCATTTTGTTCGGACAATAAACACGAAAGTTATTCAACCAAAAGGAAGAAGAAATCTTCAGTAATGATTTTGTGTATATGTGTTTGGGTTATCAGACAGTAAGTACAGGGAATCACACAGGCTAGTACGCTTCACTTTAGTATTTTCCCAATTTTTATACCCTTGCACTGGGTATTGTAATTTTGCCACCAAATGTGTAACGCATTGAAAGAGGCGTGGTAAGCTAAGTCGTTATAGCCATGTCCTTAAGTTAGTTCGACCGTCTATCCGTTAGTCCGGTTGTTTCTATGCAAACTAGTCTCTCACAATTGAAGCTCTCTTGATAAAACTTGGTACGTCCGACTTTTTAATGCACACAGTACATATGTATTTCGTAAGCAGCTGGATCGGTTCACTATATCAAATAGTTTCCATAGAAATTTGACCGAAATCTACCTTTGGTTAAAAAAATTATCTTGTTTCTTAAGATATCTCAACCAAACTCGCAGCTTGTGTGTCTGGTATCGTCATACACAATCTAACCATATTTGAATTAAATCGGAATACTATATCATAAACTTGTCATATGTCGAAATTTGAAAGCAGATCTCTGGAAGGGTATCAAATCTTTGGCGCACCAATAATAGATTGCGTTAACTATTTTATTGCATTATGTTAAAGGCTATAGATATGAATGTAAAATACTATTAGAGCGTAGTGTTATGTTCTTACATAAATATCACGAAATATATAAGGATATTCAATGTACTCTGGTTTCCAGAAAATCTTTCCTTGGCTTTCTTGACTTGAATCGCATTTCCAATGTATGCTTAATTAGGTACAAATGGCGTCGCAGGTTAACGCAGAGTTAACAAATGTCCTTCATTTACACACTACATTGTTCAACACAAAAAAAACAATCAATTAAATTTGCTAAGTTCCTCATTAAGATTGGATTAATTAAAGTTGTAAAAAGAATCGCAAATGCGAGTACTTCAAGCGATAAGGAGATAAGTGTGATAAGTACTGATAGGGTAATATGATTTATAACTATCAATATCATTGACAGCTGCATTATGTACTACTATTATGAAAATGTCAAAGCGAACAATAATGTTACTAATAATATGACATAATGGAGTCATAGTCGGGGGTATTCACAAGAGATATACCCATTTGGTTTTACCGATTGCGTGGTATTTTTCTAAATAAGGAAATCAAATTCAGTATTCAGTGTATTGCGTATCGTTTCTCTGTTTACGGAGTGCCAATCAAATTGGCAGGGTGCTGTCTCTAGTTGTTGTTGTTATTGTTGTTGCTATTGTTGTTGTAGTTCTTTCTCTATTGTTAGTGGACAGTGGCTTGGTTTGGTGTTGTTTTGACGTTGTTTTGTGGAACTGACCCAATGCACTGCACGCGTGCCATAAATTTCAGTTCACGATAACAAGAATGTAATAATAATAATAATAATAACACCAACAACAACAAATGCAACTCCCAAGTGCAGTTATGAGATTGGTTCGGGTTAAGAAGGGGGTGGCTTTGTTTGTTGTTTAGTCAATGGCCAACTGGGCAAATTGTTGTCTCGTCATTGAGGGACGAAAATAAATATGAAATAGAAAATCTTGAAAAACAACGTTGATAAAAATACAAAAATAATCGCGCCGTTCACCGCGGGTGGAAGTTTGGTCAATTCAAATGTGTTTTATAGTGGTTAGGGTGGCTCAATTCAGCAAGTGCTCCTGCGTTGGTTGTGCGTGTGTGGGTGTGTGTATCTGTGTGTGTTTGTGGTTCTTTTGGCGACGTCAACAGGGCAATCAGAGCCAGCAGACGCACAGCGGGCCCAGGAATCCTGCTGCCCAACAAAATGTGGCCAAATTAGTTGCACGGGTCACAAAGCAGATCAGCGGGGGTCCTTCAAGGATCCAAGGATTACGGGGTTAAGTGGGTTAGCAGCGAATTGGGATTGGAGTGGGCTAATTTGCTTCCGACATTTGCGGGTTTATTTCAGAGAGACAGTAACGCTTATAATTTTTTCAAATAAAAACAAAAATAAGCTCTGAATAAAATAATAATCAAATACTGATTCAATCTCAATTCTTATTTTGATGGCAAAGTTAAACTTTAAACTATAATAAAATATATAATAGAATAATACAGTAATATTTATTATTTATTTTCTTTGCCTAGAAATTTAAATTAAAATACTAAACAAGAACCTCCCAAAATGTAATTAGTTAATCCAAACAGAGCCACTAAAGACCTAAGAGATTTTAACAAAACATTTCTGTATAATTTTTGGGTAAGAATTTGAGAATAACTTTCTTCGAGTTCCTTTAGACAATTTCCTTTTCAGGTTTGATTTTTTAAGCTTTAATGATATAGTTAATGATAACTAGACAATTACCAAAACTAGATCTGTAATTAGTTTTTATAACATTATAGAAATTAATAGTTTTATTCTACTTTAAGTATAAAGTCTCTTTGAGATTTTCCCATTCATTTAGACAGTTACCTTTTCAGGTTTGATTTTTTAAAATTTAATGATATTGTTTAATAACTAAACAAAGACCAAAGAAAGATCTGAAATTAGTTTTTATAATACTTTTGAAAATAATAGAAATTACCTTTTCAATTTCGATTTTTAAACGTTTTAATAAAACAAATTGAAAAAAAAAACAGTTTATATTGCTTCCAGAAACTGTCTGAAATATTCCTATTCATTCAGATAATTTGTTTTCAGCTTAATTATGGGAAACTTATAACTCTTATGTGAATAAAGTAATCTAAATAATAGTTCATTTTGACTCACCTATTTGAGAGCTGAAACATTTCCATCATCGTATCGTGTGAATGCGGATGCGGATGCGAGTGCTGGTGATGTGGATGCGGATGCGGATGCTGATGATGAAGTTGCGGATGATGATGACCGTGTGGCAACATGCCATATGCAGCTGCACCTGGTGGTGGACCACCACCACCAAAGGCACCACCGAAGCGCCCATAGGCGTGGCCACTAGCGGCACTTCCATACGGCGCATTTGGATACCACATGTTCGGATGAAAACTGGCCGCTGACGTCGACGTCGACGGCTGCAGCGTCGGGGAATGTAAATAGGCGGGATGATATCGTCCGCCGATACCGCTGCTGGAACTGCTGGCGCCGGGACTGAGACTGCCAATGCCACAACCAGGACCCAATCCCGGGGCTGGCGATGGATAATTGTATTGAAAACTAGAGTTGGATGGCGGGCGTAGCATTATATCGCTATTGGAGGGCGTTGGTGAATGATAATAGCTATTGGCGGCACTACTCCCAGCCCCATAAGCCGAATCGGCATAGCTATCATCCAGATCCAATTCGTTGTCTCCTCCATGTTGCGGCGGCGGCGGCTCCGGCGTATCATCTGTATCGTTATCCGGTGACCAAGCGGACGTGAAGCGACGCTGCTGTTGATCCTGATGCTGCTGATCAACATCTGACAACTGCGACTGCGGATCATCAAAGTAGGGAATGTCTGTTTTGAGATCTTCAACGTCCGCCGTTGCCGAATCGGTGGATTGATTTGAACTCGTCCTGCCGCCTCCTGTTCCTGTCGCCGCCGCCTTTGCCGGCCTCTTTGGGTAGGCATCAAGGGCGCTCATATTGACCGGGGGGCTAAATGAAATGAATAAATAAACAAAGCAGAAGAAAGAAATCAACACATCAGTCATAATAATTGGATAAACTAAGGGGATTGGTTAATCATAAACATCAACAACACAACACAAACTAATTAGATTTGTCCAATTTGTTGTTCATCGATTTAATTTATTGTTTTTGTATTAGGTATTTTGAGATTTAGTTTTTTATAGTTTTTCATCATACAAAACAATTTATTTTTATTCTTCTTAATTGTGTATTATTTTTATTGTTGTTGTTGCTGTTGTTGTTGCGTGTCATGTTTACTACATAAATTGTTATTTTTTATTATATTCCTGAGTCAAAGTTAATTTGTGTATCTTATTATTTTCGGTTTGTCGGTTCGCTTTGTAAATCTATTTTCGTGCAAGGTTTTCAATTCAAAATAGATTGAAAAACAAAAAATATAAGTTTTTATAAGTCAGACTTGCACAACTAAAAGATACTCATTAGTAGATTTTCATTTAATCCGACTTCAAATTCTATTCTGTTTAAGTTTACAGGGTATTTCCCTAGTCGCCTAACTATTGGAAATAAGGGGCCCTCTTAGTTACTGTTGTTGTGGTATTTGCAGATTTTATGATTAGGCTCGTAAAATTCTAGAAGCGATAAACGCTTTCTGAACTTTGCTGAGATGCGGAGGGTATTGCGGGGTCGGAATGTCATTTATATATCATAGAGACATGTGTACATACATAAATACATACAAATGTACATGTTGGTTGTATATACTCAGAGTATACTGTATAAATAGTATATAGGATAGGCAAGTGCTGCCTATAAATAATACCAATACTACAAACACACACATACTAAACATACATATGTATGTACATATATCCAGATGATATCTTTGAACTATATCTATATTTACTTTTCTTTAGCCAATTTCATTTGTCGCGTTGTTGTCTGTTCGATTTATTTCCTTTCTTTTCTTCTCCCATTTCTTAAATTTAAATTGAAATGGAAATTGAAAAACAAGATCTATGGAAATTCCCGCTTAAAAAAAATAATTAATTAACAAATTGTTTAACGGATCGCATATCATGCTTTATTGAAGGCGGGTCAATCACCCGAAGGCATCGAAGAGAGAGAACAAGTTCTCATTTGTTTTATGAGCATCAAAAAACAACGCAAGTTTTTTATATACTAAGATGAATACTTTATGGTCTTTATTGGAAATGTTAAACTTAGAAACAAACAAAGTAAAATTAGTAAATGAGAGTGAAAGAAAAGCTAAAGCAACTCCCAAAAGCAGACAACATGAATTTCTACAAGAAGAAACTAATTTGTCTCATAATTATGCTAAGCACCTTATTATTACTTAATACAACAATAACCACAGCGACTAACTCGTCGCTGTCATTAAGGTGTGAATAGTTATTTAAACAAACCCTTCAAGACTCAAACTCAAGTTTCAAGCACTTCAGCAAAGTAAACAAACAATATGAAAACGGACAAATACTTAACATCGGATTTGAATTGATCATGATAACCTATCTTATAAAATAGTAGGATATACTTATTGTTAGTAGTAATATTCTCACAAGCTCATCATAGATTATGTCACACTATAAATACACTTGTATACAATGAGAATACTTCATCTTTCAAAGGTTGATAATAGTTTTTTTCTTGCTTCTGATGATGCATTATCATCATTGCATTTTGTAGTCTCTGACTATTTAGAATTGATTTTGAGTGCAAAATAAACAAACAACAATAATAATTGGGAATTCTCCAGATGTAAAATACCCCCCGAAATGTGCATTTATTCAATAATAGTTACAGGGTATTTAACAGTCAAGCTGTCTCCACTGTAGGTTTAACCTACAAAGTTTATATCGATTGAAAGTTTCGTTTTATAGCTTATTTTTGTGTACTTGCAGTTGTAAATTATAGATTTTAATTACTATAATAGAATCATATATGCATGAAATGAGGGACAATTCCCTTAAGCCGATTTCTTTGTCTTTTCCGCCTGTCCTTGTTTCTGGCCACAATGCGTATACGTAATACGCAATACGTATGAGAGAAGTTCGTTTATTTTGTGACCACCATCAATCAGAATACAAAACAATTGAGTCTGAATTTTGCTCTGAAATTGTGCGTGTTTATGTGAATGTATATATTAATATACAAATAAAGTATACAAGGGAGTCGGCAAGGATATGCGAATAAGGAAAGCCAAGCTATTCAACTATTTTACTTTCTACTGTTTTCCTAGTACAATTCAAGTACATTTGCCATTCCTTGCAATTAATAAATGATTGAAGCACGCTAATTGCCATTTAATGTGTTTAAAAAAAAAACTCTTCTAGGAATATAATGAATTTATAACTACAATGCCATTAACATCTGGAAATTTTCTTTTTGATTTAATTATTAAAACTCTGAGTGCAGAAATCCTATAAAGTTCTTTATATTGATATTGATTTGAAGGTAACGTTCACTTAAGCATAAAATTTAAATCAAATTTGAAACTGCCTCAAAGCTGATTATTTGAAAGCTTTTTAGTATGAAGAGATTTCCCTAATTTGTTAGCTGTAATCAGCTGATTGCAAAATATGAATCTAATCAACAACAAATCAAAATCTGTTTCCGGAATACCCCTAATTGATACTGAGTACTGAGTGTATTTGAATGTTGGGGGTGGGGGTGCTTTGCTTTGACCACCCCCTGCCCCTGCCCCTGTATGTATGTATGTAAGTACACTGTTCATATGTATGCATGGCAATTGTAATCTTCATACGCTTGAATACAGACATTTATCATGGAATTGCTATAATATGCCACAGACGTTGTTGTCGTTGCCTTTTGCTTAGTATCGCTCTTTGCCTCTCCTCCCCGCCCCACTCCTCCCACTCTTTATCTTCTTGGCAGATAAGTAACAGTAACCATGGCGATATAACCCAGGCGCCCACAAGGTGTTGTTATTAATGTTGTTGCTGCTGTTGTTGTTGGTGTTGTTGCTGCTGTTCGTGTTGTTGTTTTGAGGCTTAACTGAACCAGACGTTGCGAAGAGTCGCATCAAAATGATGGCAGCTTTACACTCACGCACAAACAAACACGTATACACGGGTGTAAGAGAGAGTGCGCAAAAGAGAGGCGGACAGGCGGACAGGTGGGCGCAGGTAGCATAAAATATTAAATATTTATGTAGGTTAGGAACTGCCGCAACAAAAGTAGCAGCAATGGCAAACCAACAATTTGCTAAGCTCACACTACATATACATGCATAGCATATACATACATGCACACGCACGCACACTAACTTATAAACACATACATATAAATACAGGAAAAAAAATCAATTTCACTTACATGTTTTGCGCTGTTTCTTATTTTTCTGCATGAAGTGCGCGTCGCCTTCTTGTTATTGTTGCTGTTTTACTTATTTAAAGCTTTTGCCGCTGCCGCTGCTGCTGCTGCTAAGCTTTGACTTTGGCTGAGACAGAGGCTGACGTCTCTCACTTCTCTCTCTCTTTCTCTCACCACAACGCAGACGACACTCTCTTTATTTATTTTCTTTTTTTTTTGGTTGCTTTGTTTGTCTGTTGCTCACGCCGCAAATTTGTTTGTTTATTTCCTTTGCGTTTTTTGTTTTTTTTTTTACAAGTTCTCTTCTCTTTTTGCTTTTCGCTGTTTGTTGTTTTCTTTTGGCTGCTCCTGTGGGTGGCGCTTTTGGGTGGCGTTGACACTGTTTTCTTCGTTGTTGTTTGAGTTAAGGTTTGCTTCTTGCTGTTGTTGTTGTTTTGTACTTTACTTGGCTGGTTGTTGTTGTTATTATTGTTGTTTATGAAGGCGGTTCATATGTAGTTATGTTTGAATGTATGTACATGCATACATATGTTTATAAAAAATATGTAAGCTTTTAATTTTGTATACACTTTTCAATAGAAATGCATGCAGTATTTTTAGAATTTCATTGTTTTTGTTTTATTATCTTTCTTTTTGGTATTTATTTATTTGGTTGGTTTTTTTGTTTGTTGTTTCCTTTTTTTGTTTTTTTGTTGTTTGTTTATTTTTTTGCTGTTGCAGCTGCTGCTATTTTCGTTGAGTTGCAAGTTTTGCATTTGTTGTTGTTGTTTTTTTTCTTATTTTGTTCTTAATGTTGTTGTTTCATTTTTTAATAATTTTTTCGTATTTTCTTTTTAATATTTGTACAGCTGTTGCGGTGCGGAGGTATTTGTTGTTTCTTTTTGTTGTAGTGTCACACTTTTGTTACATTAACTCATTGTGGACTCTAAGAAAAAAATACACAAGCAAAAATGAACAAAACACAAACGTGAAAAAAAATGTATTCAAAACATTTGTTGAATATATCGACAGTTTATTTTTTATTGCATATTTCACGTGCAACATTGATGATGTCGTTATGATAAAATCCCAATACACCAAACACACATTAAAAAAAATATCGCACTTTGCGCCCGTCGTCGTTATTTGTTTGTGGGTTTTTTTTTAAAGGCATTTAAATAGATTTTTAATTTATTTTAAATTACATTTTTCATGTTTTTTGTTTGTCTACTTCTTACTTTTATTTTTACGGCTTTATTTGAATTTTAATTCGCATTTGATTTTGTTGTTGTGGCCAATTAAAAAAAAAACAATACTTTAATATATTTTTTTTATTTGTGTTGTCACCTGTTGCTGTTGTTGTTAAGCTTGAACAAAAAAAAACAGCAACAAAATAACAGACACAAAAACAAAAGCTTTTGTAATATAAAAACCGGTTGAAGCTGCGTCTCCACTTGCTCAGTTAGCATCAAAAGCTGCTCAATTGTGAGGGAGTGGTGGGAGGGGGGGGGGTTGTGAAAGGGAGAAGGAGTAAGAGTAAGAGATGGCAACAAAAGCTTTGACTTCGAGTTCGACTTGAATGAAAGCCGCACTCAAAATTTGGAATTCAGCTTTAGCCATTTTGTTATTCACCACATGCATTTCCGTGAACTACACACACACACACACATGTTTGTATGCATGTGTGAGTGTGGAGTGAGTGCGTATACGTAATACGTATGTATGTGTGGAAATAAACTCTCAAGTATCACTGTGACAAGCAATTAACATAGCAACTGTATGAGTCCATGAAACATGAAATTTAATACTACACAGAACAAAAAGAAGTAACTATAAAATTCATGTTAAATCAGGATATAAAAATAAGTATTTGTGCGAGAATTAAATGGGAATAAATTGGCCTTAAAATAAGCTAGCATATTTAATTCAAGTGGAAAATTCTTCTAAGAACCCTTCTATTCTAAATATTTGCTGAGTGTGCAATGAAAAACCAAACCAAAGTCTCAAGTACTTCGTACTTGGTTTCAGCAAATCCGAGATACTCCGGAAATCCCTGATTTTTATTTTCTGTGTATGCTCTGCTCAAGATTTTGTTGTTGTTCTTGTTTTGGTTGCTTTGCAGACGCCACAAAAGCTCAAACTCACACACACACACAGAGGCACGCACAACAGGGACATGAAAAATAGATGTCTACGCAAGTTGCTGTGGGGTTAAGTTGTTGTTGTTGGGGTTGAGGTTGGATTGGGGTTGGGGTTGGCATTGGAGGCAGTGTTGCCGTTTCGAAGGAAAATATTAAATCTAGCCACTAAGTAGTTTTCTTGTTATCAAGATATTTAAATCTTAAGTTCTTGTTTTTGCAACAAGCTCCGATTTTCATTTCAAAACATTTAAACTTCAAAAAAAGTGTATCAACATTTTGGAGTCGGAATAAACTTTTGAAAATAATCTTCTCTTAGAACAATTCAATTATTATTCAATTATTAGTAACATAATTGTCAGATGGATGGATTGAGACTTTATTAAATGAAGAAAAAAAAGAAGAAAAGTTTAGTTGAATCATTGCATCGTCTACTTAATTTTGGAACTTTATTCTTATATAGATATGAAGTGTTATCTGTATGATGAACTACCAATAATCAGGAATTAAAATTCTAGTAAGTTGAAACAGACTTTGATTATATTTTTCAAATCCTGAACTAATCGTACTCATGGAAAATAAGATTCAAACTGATTAAATTAGCGTAAAATAAGTTCGTTGGGACTTAACTGGTAGGCTAGTGGTTTTAAGAGCTCCTTATTTTGAATTTTTTGTAAAAATGTTAATGTTTTTACACACATATGTACATATTTATGTATAAATGCGGCCCAATTTCTATCACACATTGTGCAGCCAACACGCAAATGGAAAACGTGTAAAAAGAAACAGAAACAGCAACAAAACCAGAAGCAGTAGCAGTCGCATTCCCATTTCCATTTTCCATTCCCATTCGCAGTGACAGTGACAGTGACACTGGCCTGGGTCAATCACCTGGGTCGCAGTCTCAGTCGCAGTTACCGTCGCGCAGTCACGAACAAAATAAAAGCAACACCAACAAACAGACATTTTCGTGAAGCGCTCTCGCGCTTTATTTGCATTACGAGTAATATACAAAATACAAAAAAATGAAAAGAAAACAGAAAACAAACAGCAAAATTTACAATAAACAAAAAATAATAACAAAAACAAAAACAAAAGCTGCCGAGCTATGCAAAGGCAAAGCCAAAGGCAGAGCAATAGCTAGACAGAGACGCAGATTATCAAAAAGAACAGCAGCAGCAATAACGCTCTCAGTGAAAAACAATAAATAAATTATATAATTTGCTGGCTCGTTTGTCTGGCGCCCATTTTAGAGTGTGTTTGTTTGTACACACACACACACATACAAATAGTATCTGTGTAACAACGTCAAATCTCACTTTCAGGACTCAAATTGCTACCTTTAGTTCACTCTTATGTGACATTTGTTTACATCTGTTAGCTTAGGCCATAAGTAAAAAGTAGTTAATTGCCTGAAGCACTCTCGAAAAAAACTCTATGAGGTTTAAGGCGTCACCAAATTACGTATACGCCAAGAGCAACACAGACAACAACAAGAGAGACAACGAGAGTTTGTGCGTGACGACTAGTTTATAAATAGAGCTAAAGATGTGACAATTTTTCACAGCGCATGATTGAATACTCGAAATATATACATATATAACTGATAAATCACGCAGCTGAGAATTGTCAATGTTGTTGTTGCCTCTGCATAACACCTGTTCCACAAGATGCAAATAACATTCATGACGCAGACTAGACCCAGGAAAGAGGCAGGAGGCAATGTCCTTCGAAAAGATGTATAGAAAAATTGCGCGCCGTTTTCATTCTTCTTCTTATTTCATTTTTTTTGGTTGCCAACATACAAATATACACAGAAAGAAAAAAGGTATATCAATTCAAATGGTGTCATGTATGAAATATTTGATCTAACTATGGTTTTTATTTCGATATCAGCAAATAGATGTTAGAAACAATTTCTACTTTTTAAAATCCCATGAAATTTTATCTAATAGATATTTGATTGATCACAAAACTATTGAAGATTTATTTTCTCTCAAATAAAAAATATGTCGATATTGATTCTTAATTTTACAATTACATCTCAATTATTTCCCCAATATGTTCAAATACAAATTTTGAAGTTTTCAAATTGATTTTACAATGATTTTTGTTTTTCTTTCTGTGTACATATTCGTACATGTAAATATGCATGATTTGTAGCTCTCTTTAGCTTTTTTTTTTCTCTCAGCTGCTGCTGCCTCGCGACCTGGCCTAACGACAGACTTGAGCGTCGACAGAGACGCAAACGTAGACGTTAACGTTAACGTTAGCGGTGACGGCGACGGCGACATCAGGTGGTAGCTGCTACTGCTGGCTGGCTGGCTGGCAAGTCGTCGTCGCAAAAAACCAAAAATAGCTTTGTACTCACACAAACACACATATGTCTGTACATATGTATGTGTGCATAACATATATGTATGCACAGATAGGCACACGTATGTACCATATGTAGTTATGTATAAAATATACTATATATGTATGTTTGTTTGTAAGTAGCTTGAAGTTACTCAATTTAGCACGTTCTATCTATGGTTGCTGTAAATGCATAACATTGTTTTTCGTTATTAATTGTTTACACAGTGCACTCGACAGTTCGGTGCACGCTTCGTATGCGTAATCTCTGAGTGCACCGAAAGCAAAGAGCGCGAGGAAAATGATTGTTGCCTCTGCCTCAGCTGGTTTTGCTGCTGCTGCTGCTGACTTGTTGTAGATCAGATTGCGAAAGCTCAGTTCATTCAGCGATGCTGATAATGATAATAATGTCTCTGGCAACGGTAATATGAGAATATTCTCGAGCAAACCAACAAACAATAGTTGAGCGAAGCATTCAAGGGATAGAGACACAGACAGAGAGTGAAATATTTAAGATAGACTTGATTGTGTTTATCAGTGATGCCAAATTAACACGGCCAAAATGACTGAAAATGACATTTATATAAATTCGCAAAAGTGCATGAATATAATCAATTTTTATGCTAAGTAAGTTTTCCAGTTTAACGGGATTCAATTCACCTGTAAAACAGGATAGATTTCCTGATAGAGAAAGGTTTGTCACTTTTATCCGGTTTAAGATCAGGTTAAAAGAAATTCACTTCTAAAAATCTTGCTGAAAAGGAGAACCGCAACAGGACACTTTAAAACAGGATAGATTTCCGGATAGAGAAAGGTTTGTCATTTTTATCCGGTTGAAGTATTTTAAAAAATAACATATCTAGATCCTAAAAAAAGGGCTAAATTGGCAACTTTGGAGCTGGGAGCTTGCAGTAAAGCGCAACTCATTTGCTTATCTGCGCTTACATTTTAGCCACACGGAACCGGGAACCTCAAAAGGGGAAACTGGGGTGGGGGAGGAGGTAAGAAAATTCGTGTTGTGCTTTTGGCAGCTGCGACTGTGCATGTATTAGTGAGCACTTGCTGTTTGCGTGAACGAGCTTCGGCTCTCTTTACGCCCTACGCTTAACACTCACTGTCTCTCTTTGCTAGTCGCTCTCTCTCTCTCTGTGTTTTGTATGCGAGACGCGACGTCGCGACGCAGCTGCAGCGACGGCGGCAGATGCGACGTCAGCAATATTTTGTATTCGAGGAGACAACAAAAATAATAATAATAATATAAAGTTGCTGCCTCTGTATGCATATGTATGAATGTGTGTGTGTGAATATACATATTTATATACACATACATATATTGTTGAATTGAATATTTTGCAACAAATGCGCTACGCTAATTATTATTAAAATTAATAACTTTTTAAACGGCGCAATGTGTCGGCGTTGCCGTCAGCGTCGGTGTCAACGTTAACGCTGGCTTCGCAGCGCTGCTTTGACACTTTAACATGTCTTTAACAAAAACAAAAAACAAAAAACAACAACAAAACTAACAACAAAATATATAAAATCGAACGAAAATGAAATAAAATAAAAATATACGAATAGCACACACGCACACGCACACACAGACGCACCACAGTAACAAAAACGAAAAAAATAAAACCTTGAAAAAAACGACACAACAACAAAAAGCCGAAAAACTTTATTAGACTTTTAATGAGTGCGTTTTGTTCGTTGTTGTTGTTGTATGTACATATTTATGCGTATAGTTGTAGTTGTCTTTTGTTTTGAAATCTTCATATTCTTCATGTAACACATTTGCTTGAATTCTTCGTCACTTCAAAAATTTTGATTGATTTGGCGGCAGTTTTACAATCACAAATAAAAATTGACCAAAGTTAACAAAAAAAAACAACGAGAAAAATACGTTATGAAAAATTAAAAGCAATTCAAATACGAGACGAGACGAGACGAAAGCGAATAAACCTCAAAATTAAACTGGAAATTCATTAATATGTTAATTTTGGCTTGTCTGGCCATACAAAAATTAACAAACATACATACACACACACATATGTATATACATACATATATATTCATGTATAGAAGTCGCACATGGGCACGTACAAGCTATGTATGTATATATGTATATGTATGTACATTCACATCTGTATGAATTATTGTTTTTGTGTTATATGGAGGGGGAATAGCGCAATTGTTGCAACTGTCAGTTTTATATTCAAATTCTTAAACTCAAGATGGCGTTATCTACAGCTGATTGTCAACCCTCTCCAGAGAGTCAACCACCCACCTGAAAGACACACGTACACATACACATACACACTTGTACTCACACTCACTGATAAACGAAAGAAGCTGAGTTTGATCAATTGTTGCACATTTACGAGTTGCGATTTACGATTTCGATTTATGATTTCGATACCGATTCGAATTTGGATTCTGTTTCAGATTTCTTTGCCGATTTCGATTCCTCATTTGAGAAGCGCGCGGCCACGAATCCGAAAACACGGCGACAACAACAAAAACAAAAACAAAATGACGACGAACACGGCAACAACTATGAACGGAACGCAGAAAACAGAAACTGAAACACAACAATTGAAATTGTAGCTGAAGCTGAAGCGAAGCCAGCTATCATCGAACAAACGAGCAGGCGAGCGGGCTAGCGAGCGAGCGAGCGAGCGACGTTCGACGTCCGAACAAACCGCTACAGAAACAGAAATTAATTATATTGAAATCACAAACTAAACTAATCAGCCAAAGCAGCTAGGCCGCTGCCACTCGTTTGACGCGAGCGAGCTTCGCAGAGAGAGCAAGGCGAACGAGAGCAATAGCGAGAGCGTAAAACTGTCAGAGAGTGCAATGCATTATTGAGTGGGAGAGAATTATAGCGGGCGCTAAAAAAGCTGCGTATGTTAGTCAAAAGAAGAAACCGCTACAAAGAGACCTTGACGTTGTAAAGCCTTGCCTAAAAGGATAATACAAAATTCTCCACTACTACAAACATATGTATGCACAAACGTACATACATTTACTTAACAGCAATGGCGTCTGTTTATTAATATTTATTATATATGAGTTTTTTGTTGTAGCGTATGTATAATTGTTGGTTTTATTTTTATTACACGCCAACAACTGCGCAGCTGACTCGCAGAGCACACACAAGAGCTTTTGCGACGGCAGAGCAGTCGCTGTCGCAGTCGCGGTCACTGTCGCTGTGACTGTCACTGTTGAGTCTACGAACTCAAAGCTGCTGCTTTGTCCGCCGCACACTTACACAACAGGCTAGACAGGCCAGGCAACAAAATTATAAACACAAATACATACCTACACATATACATATAGGAATTTCTGTACATACGTACGTATGTATGTATAACTAGCGTGACTCTGTTAACTAACTCATAATATCTAAACTGCATTTAAATGTATTTATTCTCATCTACGTCTATACCTACAAGAATTATTTTTGTCGCCGTTACTTCGCGCTTCTGCTACAAATTAACTTGAACTGAGGCGAGCGTCCACGACGGCGACGTCTGTAGACTAGAACTGTTGTCGACCGACTATTGACTGGATGGCTGACAAACGCAACAGCGACTTCAACCCGGCCAGCACAGAGTTGGCCAGGATGCGGAGGCGTTAATGTCAAACAAGCTGAGACAATATCCCAAAAAGAGCTAAAAGACCTGAAGGAGCTTTCGCTGCTGTTGCTGCTGCTGCTACATATGTTTATGTATAAGAAATTGAGTGTTAGCTTCTGAGCTTTGCTTCCATGTCGTATACGCAATATTTTTGAACTTTGCGCTAAGCTTCGCTCTCTGCTTTACTTTACTCTTACTCTTATACCAGAAAGACAGCAAAGCTCCAGGACCAAACACCAATTCATTCTAACTAAAATATTTATAATAATTGATAGAAACTGTTAAGTGGGATTATGATGTAAGTAATATCACAATTTTGACAGCTACAAGGAAAGTTGTGTGAGTCGATTTTTTTAAACCCCTAAGGACATGAAGTGTTGTAGGCAGCACATCATCATGCTGAACTAAATTAGAGGGTTAATTACACACAACTGATAAGAATTTAGAATAGAATATTAAATCAGTAATTATGTTATTTTTCTTAACTAATTCGTTAAATTTAACAGTGCTGTTTGAAAACACTTGGATTTACGATAAGCTTTAGTAGTTGCTGAAAAACTATGGAATTCGGTCAGCTTAAAACATTTTTTTGTTACAACAAATTTAAAATCAAGATCTTCTCGTTCTTTTACTTTGAAATTTAAATAGATTTTTGGAAATGACGTTAATAAACGGTTAATGAGTGAGCATTTTACCATATTAAAACTATGTACCCAGTATATACATTTAGAGCGGAATTGAGAAAGTTTTACTTTGTAAATATTGACTAATTTGCAAAAATTTACAAAGTATATAAATTTAGAGCGAAATTCAGAAAATTTTGATGTGTAAATATAGACGAATTTTTTGTAATTCTTTTAGTACCCAAGACTTAAAAATGTTCTTTCTCTTCAGTTTTTATTTTAAAAGTACTTCATTTTTTTTTTTAAATTAATTATAGCAACTGCTGCTAGTCGTCTTTAAATAAATAATTATCGGCGAATATGGCACCCAAGTATTTCTATATTTATTGAATAAGTTAATTATTTAAAAAATTCTTTTATTAACATATTATACACATATACATATTTATTTTATATTATTTTATAATTAGTATTACATTTGCAACATTGTTCGTTTTATGCTTCGCGTAAAACATTAAGCTCCTCGGGTATTGCATAAATGCGCAGCTGCTTTTCAGTCATTACATCCTGGAGGTTACCGACCTCCTGCGGCACATAGGTGACACCATCCATGTAGAGTGCCTTATCCCAGGGACACTCATCCAATGCCATCAGGAGGCAAGCCTTGCTTCGCTCGAAGCTGGTGGACTCATTTGAAAGGCAGCGTAAGTAGCATCGCCAGTACAAGGAGTTGCGACGCAGGATCGCATACTGATCAGCCTCCACTTCGGAGCGATATTGATTAGTTGGTAAATATGATTCAAAAATGTGAAGCACTCGATTGCGAACCATATTCTCTAAAGGTTCTTTATTTGGATACTGCCTAAAGAGCTCATCGACGGTATCCTTTAATCTGTTTGAATTGACATGATGGATGTAACGATAACGGGCCGCAATGACCATATGGAGTAGAGCCAATATGCCAGTCCTGGAATGCACAAGAAGTCCACGCAGCTTATACCAGGGCAGAGTGTTAAGTGTTGACCAACGTTGCAACAAAGCCAGATTTCCAGGAAACTCTGGCAATGATTGCTCCAGCATACAAATCAATTGTTTTCTTCCATCGTTGGGAGAGATGAGTTGTGAAGATGAAACCAATGGCAGCTGAATTATCACCATCTGCAACTCACGTAAGTTGCTCACGCATAAAACGACATCGGGTTAATTCCAATTTCGGCTTTGTACCCAGATCAAGATCCATTTTAGCAAAAATGCTCAGGTTAAGCTGATTATTAAGCAAGTCAAGAGCAGCTGCTGACTGATTGTCCAGGCACAACAACAAGCAATGGACACGGAGTAGCAGCATCAGCTTGTTGGGCATAAAGTAATCCTCTAAAGGCATGGGCTGTGTTGCTTTTGAGACATCCTCATTAGCCACGTTCAATGCTTCACACAAATGCCGATTGCTTTCATGAATTGCATTTGTGAGTTCCATTTGTGATGGTTGAGCTACCAGGCAACTACTAAGCATATGTTGCGCCTTCTCGAACTCTTCACGGGCAAATAGAATTTCAGCATAGATCACTTTGGCGTGCAACAGATCCACATCTTCCAGATCCGCGGGCATCTTAGTTATCTTGTTAAAGACACTCAAAGGACATAATTTGTTATCATCGCCGGATGCCTCATAATCAAACATGCCAGTTCGGTATAGAAGCGGATAACATTACGATTCTTTTCCAATAGCAACAATTTACGTTGCCGATGTCTCGCATCTTCTTCATATCCAGATTTAGATCCAGCAGTTAGTTTGCCACTGAGCTTCCTTAACAACAGACGCAAACGCTCAAAACGAAACCAGAGTATGATAAAGACACGTCTCTTAGCCTCCTCATTGGGATCGTTGAAGGCCTCGCTGCATTTGAGGAGCAGATCACTTATACATTGTTCGTACAGTTCGTTGCCAATGAAGTGCGGCATAAAAGTGGGACTAACATACAACTCCTTGGCCAGTTCCAACATGGTTTCTGTGTAATGTCCACAGTGATTAAGTGGCAGTAAGTAACTATGACGATCACCAAGACTGGCCAACAGCATTTCAACGGCTTCCGAGTCACCAATTTGATCGATGCGAGCAGACAAACGCTCAGCCAGGCTGTTGGTCCGCACAAATGGTAATTTGGTCAGCTGAACGGCCAGTAGCATCAAATGCAATTGGTTATCCTTTGATTTCAAGGGATAGATGTAGCGACAGACATCTTCGGTGTAAATAAAACGTTGTGGATCTAGTCCAGCGTTGGCTGCTTCCTCCTCCTCAATTTGTCCACGCAACTGTGGATATGGTAGGAAATTAAATGCCTGACGCAATCGCTCAATGCGTGTCCAAATCTCTGGCATGGGCATGCCGGATTGTAAAACCAGTTCTTCATATTCCACAAGTGGACGTTCAACTTCTGCACGTGCCTCAAAACAATCAAAGTTCAATTGTTGCGTATTGAGTTCCAGGGCCAATTTAAGTAGCGCGAACATGCGATCACAGTTTGCCGACTGTCGCAGAAAGAGCACACAGTTATGGAAGAGTTTCAGCATCAGATCATCCGTATCTGCATCCATGTTCTGTCCCAAATTCATACGACGCATGCATTGCTCGTATATATTTAGCACATCCGGAACATTACAACGGGCCATGGTGCCCTGAGTGGTCATTATCAGAGCAGTCCACAAAGTGTAATTATATGGATGACGCTCCAGCAAACGCTCTATCTGGGTGGCCACCTAAAAAAAGAAGACAGTATATTCAAATTAAAACAATTTAGATCGTATTAAATAAGAATAGATACATCTATAACTTTCACATTCTGTTACCTCACTGTCTGGATATGTTGCACTTAAAGTGGCAACGTACAACTGCAGCAGCTTCTCATTGCCGGGAAGTTCCTGTAGCGCTGTCTCTAATGTATGTAGCTGATGTTCGGCCACAGCCAGGCGATTGGTCTTGGTCAAATTGTGGCTGAGCAAGTGATGCAGTTCTATCCAATTATTTAATTGCTTGGGCTCTTTGACAACAAGTGCCTTAAGTTTTCTAATGCGCTGCATGATTTCGTTGCTCTGTTCCTCTGACAGTTTAGTATCAACTTCTGGCCCAATCTTCTTAAAGAGACGAAAACTCTTCTTTTTCTTTTGTTGATATCGTAGCACCTGTTTTGGATCTTTTAAACGCCGCTGATGAATTTTGTATCGTGGACACGATAGACGCGGTAAGGTGTCTATTTCCCGATGTGCTTTGTTTGGTTTCTTGTCCACGTAAAACTCTACGCTGCTATTGAATTCCAAAGGACGCCGCACAGGAACATCAAGGGCTCCAGGTGAACTGGGTTTCCCCTCAGAAGATTCCGAGTCGGAATCGGAATCAGTGATTGCGCCAATAATGGCCGACGTCATGGGAACGTCAGCAGTCAACTCGTAGCTGTGGTTGCTCGTCCAATTTCCCTTAGAATCATCAGCATTATCTGTTAAATATTAGCAGAATATTATAAACGTATATTAGAAAAAATAAACTTTTTTACCTGCAGCGGCCGACTGCTGAGTGGGAACATCCACATTTTTCGGCTTATGGTTGTGGCCATCATCTCCGTAAGCCGGAAAGAGTGACATTTTTATTTGTAGGCAATAATATTTCTCATGTATTTTTGAAAAATACAAATTACAGCTGAATTTTAAAATAAACACAACAAAGTAGAGGTGGTGCTGTCAAACCGTCGATGGCAATATCGATAATTTTTCTTTAACGCAACCATCGCCGTTTTTTTTACCATCGATAGTTTTCATACTTGGAACCAGCTCGGCGCATCGTTGACAGCTAGCACCATCGATATATTCGATAGTGCCAACATGAGTATAATCAATTGATATATGAACAAAATTTAAAAACAGAATACACATGACTCTTTATTTTTCATGTTTAAAAAGCTTTCTCGTGTAGAAACGCACCATTATGCTGCAAAGCTGATATTCTTAATATCGAAGTATCGATAAGACATGCGATATTCAGAGGCGATTCTAACTGCATTTAGTTCGAACAGTGGCAACGCTGTTGTTTTGTCAAATTCGCTAATTGCTCGTGCCGGATTCTCGGCCACCTTCATCAAACCAACAACTTACGGAAGGAAATTGGAATAGATTTATCAAAATGTTCAAAAAGTATGTATAAAGATAGCTGCAGACCCACTGAAAAGTAACCAATATAATTATATAGATTCGAGGAAAAGGACAGTATCTCTTCGATACAACAACTCAAATCGTCAGTACAGAAAGGTATACGTGCCAAGCTACTGGAAGCATATCCTAAGTTGGAGACTCACATTGATATGATACTACCTAAGAAGGATTCATATCGCATTGCAAAATGGTAAGACATTAGATTTACTGAAAACCAAGCAATCATATCCAACTGATTTATCTTAGCCACGATCACATTGAATTGCTGTTAAATGGTGCCGGTGAACAGGTCTTTTTCCGCCACCGGGACGGTCCCTGGATGCCAACGTTGCGTTTGCTTCACAAATTCCCCTATTTTGTGACCATGCAGCAAGTGGACAAGGGTGCCATACGTTTTGTGCTAAGTGGAGCCAACGTCATGTGTCCAGGTCTCACATCGCCGGGTGCCTGCATGACACCGGCAGATAAAGGCACAGTGGTTGCCATCATGGCCGAAGGCAAGGAGCATGCGTTAGCGATTGGTCTACTCACGTTATCCACAGAAGATATGTAAGTGCACTGAAATATTTAGCCCTGTTCCTGTTTTCACTGTCGGCAAGATTCTGCGGGAATCAATTTCGCTGATCTGTTAAGGATCCCACTTTCGGTACTACTTTGCGGATTCAAATCGATGATTTTGGCATACTTAGCAACAATCTATCTAGTTTGGAAGAGTTCTCAATAAGTGAAAACCGGTACAGGCCTGATTAACCAAAAGTTGCTTAATTAAAAAGATTTTTTCTTCTTGCAGTTTAAAAGTGAATAAAGGCATTGGCATAGAGACTTATCATTTCCTCAATGATGGCCTGTGGAAATCGAAACCCGTGAAGTAGACTCTACGCATGGCAGTTTCGGAGCCGGAGCCGGAGCCGCACTCACCATGCATTCGTCCTACGTAGACTTCGTCATTGTCATGAGAGCAAAGAATGGTTTTTGATATGCAATTAAATTTGTGTTTAATTTTTTTTTAATTTAATGCGCGAGTTAATCTATATCTTAAAATAATTCGAAATACATATAAATAATTGCATTTGAAAGCAAAGAATGAGCGAGTTCTTAACATGCGCACATCTAAATGCATGCTGCAGAAACCACCTGTAGAGATGACCAGTGTCCAGGTTGAGAGAAATGTATTTGCACCATGTTTATGGGCAAATCGAGCGCCGAAATTTGTCAAACAGTTTGTGCTATTTCAGGTATTTGTTTAGCAATGAATGTTTTACTAGTATTAATTATGCCGGAATGCATATTTAACGCACAATATTGATTTTTCATTATTTGGAGAACAGAAATCAGCTGGTTTATAAATGAACGGGTTGTACACATTGTCAGAACATGACGTCACAATTGTGCCATCTAAAGTGGGCTGAAATTAAATTCCACCACGTTTTAATTAGATCTAAGGGAAATTAAGCGACAATTTATCGTTGCACACAGGTATGTATGTATGTACTAAATATTATAGTAGTCAATTCAGTACATCATGAACCTAACGCACTCAGACTAAAGCATTGTGACGTACTTCAATTCGAGAAGAGTGACAATTTGAGTCATAACCTCATTGTCTTAAATTTGAGAGCGCGCGTAAATTGTTAATGGCGCATGCGCATGTAACGGTTCATCAGCATGTGCGTGTGGCGTTTGTATGTGTATGTATGCATGCTTGTACGTCAAAAGCAGCGTAAAAAGAAAATTGTTTTCAGTTTCAGTTGCTGCCAGCATTTGTCGCACAGCGCGCACCTAAACGACAATTGCAACGTTTATTTGTAAGGAATAAACCGAAACGATAAAAAAAGTAAAGAAAAGAAATCAAAAAAGGAAAAACTTAAAACCACAAGTGGTAGGCAAGAGTTGAACAATAAGCGCTACAAAAACGAAATGGTAAAAGGCCGAAGATGAAAACGTTGAAAGCTGTCGAAAGTCTAAAGGCAGTTGTGAATTGTGTGTGACATATGGGAAGACAAAAAAAGGACATTCAAATTTAAATTTCGTATGATGCACTTACTGTTCGTATGTGTGCGTGTGTGTGTGTATGTGTCGTTGTCAGAGTGTATGTAGGTGGAGGTGTATGCGCCATTTAAAGTACGAAAAGTTTTTCAAGGAAAACGGATACACACTGTTTGAACTTTTTGAAGGTGCAAAATGCAAGAGCCAAGTTTGTTTTTTTTTCTATTCTGTGTCTTATTGTTGCTCAAGTGAGCGTGTGAGTCACAAAGACTTGCAAGTGGTCGCCAAGAGCAACACCAATACATAGCTTTCGCTACAAGCGTGGAATGCCTTCCGCAGTGGCATATGCAGACACACACACACACTCACACTCACACAACTTGGGCCTAATGATAATAATATATGTTGTATTAACAAATTGGGCCACAATATGTTAAATGCATTTCGTTTCCGATACATTTATCGATTTTACTCCACTTGTTTTGTGTTTTGTTTTTATGGATAGGCGTTGGAGTTAATTGAGTTGATGTTGATGACATGCAAGGGCAAAGAATTCGCGCCTCCTGCCTGAGCAACAACAATAACAAAGGCAACAACACTAGCACCAACACCAACACAAATAACCAAGTTGGACAGACTCTTCAGCGAGCAACAGCGCCAAGCAAGTGAGAGAGAGGGAGAGAAGAAGAGAGGGAGAGCGGAAGCGAGAGAGCTTTACCACCCACATTGAGTGAAGAGTCGTATGTGTGTGCGTGTGTGCGTGTGGGTGCCTTTTCAATATGGAAGACCTTTTTCTGCTAATTATCAAGGAGTCAACGGGCACCAAGCACAACGCGTTGCGACAAACGGCGCAAATTGCTTACGGTAAATACTTGCATATGTGTATGTGTAACGTACTCCCATTTAAAAGTTGTACCATAACAAGAACAACAACAACAGTGGCAACAACAACCACAACAATAAAAGCACAACAGCAATAAACGCACATTGAAAGCATGCAAGAACGCAATTTCCTTTCATCGTTTTTCAGCTACTTTTATTGTTGTTGTTGCTGTTGCTGTTGTTGTTGTCGTGTCCGCCCTTTTGCACATCCGCTGGCATTTCCTTTGTTTTTTTTTCCTTTTTTTTTTCTTTCTGTTATCTTCTGTACTCTTCTGTTCACCGCTTGCTTTTAACCTTAGCAGAAATGTAGGCAACGATTTGTTACTACTTGACTGTGTTGCCAAATTAGCATTTTGCCGGTTAGATTCTACCCTCTTCCAGACCGAGTTAAGCCGGAACTTTAATTAAAAATCCCCTATTCGGAAATTTAACCTTTTATCACAAGTATTCATACAATTTTTGAGTCTTTCAAAAATAATTCACCTTCCCATTAGAAATTTCAACAGAATAGAATCTTCTTTTTATTTTTGAAAATTCTTTATTAAACTTCAATCGCAGTCTATTTTAGGTATCATACAATTAATAGAAAATATTTTGAATACATCAGATGTTAATGAATTTGGCACTTAAAGGGAGGGAAAGAGGATAGAAAGCTAAGAAAATTCCAAATAAAATGTATTGCCAAGTTTGTTGAGAATACTCATTAAGTTATGGTCAACTTAAACCTTGAAAAAGTCGAGATGTATATATATAAACATATATCTCGTATAAAGCCCACTTTTATTAATAAGTATAATTTTTATTTTTAATTTAACATTAACTTTCTACATTCAGATCTTAAAATATTTACTAAGTATCTTTACCACAGTGTCCTTTTTAGTTCTATATCTATTCTGTTAGTTGGCAACATCGCTAGTTGCCTTTCTACCCTCTCCCTTTTCCACTTTTCCCCCCTTCCGGCCTATTATCAGCCCTAATTGTTGGCCAGCTTATCCGTAATATTTTAACTGGTCTTTGTGCTGGATTTTATGATGACAATGACTTGGAACGTTTCGATTTGGCATTTATTTGCAGATAAACTTTATCGACAACATGGTATACATAGGGATCCGTCCCATGAGCTGCGCTCCGTTTGCTTTACGGCACTACAAATGGCCTTGGACACGAAGCGGCCAAAGTTCATCACAATGGGGCTCAATGGTCTGCATGTAAGTACTAAAAGAGCGGACGAGTCAATTATCGAACGGGTTCTCAGGCAATTGTGCCTGTGCCTGTTTCCGGACGGAATTGCTCAGACTGATTGACAATAATTGTGAACAATGGACTAGCTAATTGTCTTAGCCAGGGAAAAACCTTTGGGGAGGTAGAAATTAAGGTAATCAAGGTAAAGCTCAACACGAAATCAGCATTTAAATAAAAGGTCAAGGCTACAAGCAATTAACTAGTTAAGTCTTTTAAGTGTTGTGATTTGAAAGGCAAAGTATGTATGTAAAATGCAGAAGAAGACATCTTTTAACTTATAGAAAGTATATTTATTTTTGATCAGCATTAACAGATAAAAAGAATAAGAACTCCGCTAAAAAACAATTTGAAAACTCCTAAATAAAAAAATAGAAAACTATATATTTGAGTTGCTAACGATCAAATTGTTTCAAAGTTAGTCAGTTTACAATATTACGCAGAATACGACTAACGAAAGTAGACAAGAAGATAATGTATGATATACTATATGTATGCAGGTTAGTGCAAATGCTTCTGGGTAAAGAGTATCTCACAATCAAGCACACTCCAAAGCAGCGTTTTTGCTGTAATTAATCATTTCGTAGAAATAAAAGCCTTGGCATAGATTATAGACAAGTAAATGTAAATAAAAAACGGAAATGTTATAAAATACCCTGGAATTAGTTGTGAAACCATTGTTGTAAGAAAATTGTTTTTATAATATTGCATACATTATGGAAATCATTTTTGCCAAGGCCACAATAAAAGGACCTTGAATAACTTTTATGACGTTCGAGACTAAGCTGACATGAGATTGTAAATAACTAAGTTTTCTGTGCTGATGGAAGAGTCCTTGAAGGGTCGTATGTGAACTGGTTCATAAGCTAGCTTAACATTTAGAAATTTCACAATACCAGATAAAAAACAACTGCACAATTTTAACAGAATCCAGTTGGACACAATTGAGCTCTACTCAAATTTCAGTATTTGCTTTATTTATACTTTTTACTATACCAACAGCGCGTCATCAAGGACGAACGTTTCTATATTGGCTTGGAGCCGGAAGATGATTCAGTGTGGCTACCATCTCAACTGCTGCGTGCCACAAATGGCATCCTGCCATCGACAAGCAGCGAGGACACTGTGGTAAATGTGTTGCGCCTCTTCCTGGCCATGGCCTGCTCACCGGCGTGTACACTAAATGGAAGATTACTTATTGAGATACTTTCACGTTGTGGCGAATGCTGGGAGATGGGTTCGCGGGCAACCAAGGCCGCCTCCTTGGCCGCTGCTTCCCAGTGTCTGCGGACCTTTTGCGCATTTCTTATCGAGGAGGCCGAGGAGGTGAAAAAGACAGCGCCAGCTGGTCTGATGACACAGACTCAGGCATCGGCCGTTTACAATGAGGTGATACCCGTGATGCAGTGGCTCTGTAGTCGCCTGGTCGAACCTAATGTCAACAATGCCTCGCCGAACAAGAAATGCGAAAATCCCAGTTCACTTTACCTCACCGAGTGCATACTAACACTCAGTTCGGCGCTTCCCCGCAATGTCCACGCTAATCCGCACTTTACCTCATTCCTCTGGCAAAAGTTCTGTCCTACGTTGGCCGCTGCCCTCGGCTCTCCTGGTCGCATTAACTTGGACAAAAAGTTTACCTACAAGTGAGTAAAGCTTACTTTTCTATTCTTTTCTGTTATAAGACTTTTCTAGATTTTTTGTACCAACGTTATTTTTTCTTGTTCAGGGATGCGCTGCACATGATTGAGAATGAGGCGCGTGGTTTCTTCACGGGACCTGGCTTGGATGGACCGCAAGCACGGTGCGTATACTTGACAGCTATTCAGCTGCTGCGTATTGCTGGTGCCCATGGATCGCTGCGTCCGATGCTGGAGGCGCTGTTCCATCGAATGGTATTGCTTCCGGCACTATGAATCGCACGGAACCATTGAGGTGTGTGCGCGAGATCTTCAAGAGTCCCGAAAGGCTTATTGATCTAGCCGTAATCCTCTATGTGGACAAGAATACGGCGCAGGGCTGCAGCGATGAGATGGCGCTCTTTCGACTGTAAGTACAACCAGAATTTATAATAGTGATTAAAATACATATTCAATATTTCTATTTCGTGTTTAGACTGGTTGATGCCATGGAGGAGTGTGCTTATGGCGCCAGTGCCGGAAGTGCCACCGAGGCGAGTCTACAGGCGAGTGTGGAGTGCATGGTGGCACTGTTGGATAGTCTCCAGGTGTTGTGCAGTGGTGAGCTGACAGAGTCCATGATAAGCGATCAGATTGTGCAGGTTGTGAATGCTCGCCATGAATTGCTCAAGGATGCCGACTATTCGGGACCGTTGACATACCAGAGTATGGCTCGATTGCCGGCACCATATCGGGATGCGATTGTAGAGTTTCGGCAGAATGTGTTTGAGACATCATCGGGATCGGAGAGCGAGTGTGATCCACCGCATGAGCAGGATGCGGCCTCAAATGGCTCTGGAGACACCGAAGGACCCGAGGACGATGAGCCGAGCAGTTCGAGTGATGAGACATCGCGCGTAGAGAATCGATGGCCATATTCACATCTTGAAGCGCCCGTAATGCCCATCCGAACGGACAGTGATAATGATCGTCAGCATGCTCGGGACTTTGCCAAAGCGTTGCGTCAGGATCTAGTGCCGAAACTGTTGCGTTTACGCAGCTGCGTTGAACTGGACGAGGCAATGCAGGAGTTTGCATCGGCTGTATGCCAGGAGAATAGCATGAATTTCTCCGATTTCGATTACAATCTGACGGCCATCAATGCTGATGGTATTTACTTGGCGATATATTCATCTCTGCTGCTCAGCTTGCAGCTAATGCGTGCTGGCTACTATGACCAGCAGGCAAACAAGGATATACTGGTGCCCATGTCGGAGCAACAGTTTGTCACATCCGTGCAAAATACTGGAGTCCTTGTCTACCTCTCATCACCGTGGCTGTGCGAACTCTATCAATCGGTCATCGTTTGCAACATTCTGGAGGCCATGTCCCGACAACAACTGGAGGGCAGTGGACCACGTTGTGCTTTGGTCGATATGCTTTGCGATGCCGGCGGCTTGGCCACCACCCAAATGTTATCCGAATGGCAGCGACTGCAGACGGCGACAGTGAAGCATAGTGACAATGAACAGCATGACAAACGTCGCGAGGCGGCAAAGAAACTGTGCCGTCGTCTACTCACATGTTGCTGGGATTCCATGGTGATTGTGTTGAGTTCAGGGCTGGGTGACCTCCAGAGCACCGCATCCAATAAGCTGGTGGCTCTCTCCAAGCGCACGCTGCGTGTCAAGGCCAAGGCCAACAAGTCCAATGGGGAAGCTCTCTATGCCATGTGCTTGGACGGACTGCATTCGGTAAGTAAAAATAGGTGATAATAGTACTTACAGACAGAGTGGGGAATTATTTATTAAACTTTTTAAATCAAACAACTTTTAACTTAAGAAAAGTTGTTGCCTTTACATAGCATACTTTGACAGCTATATGTAGACAGTATTATTTATTATACTAGTTTGTTCAAATCAATTAAACTTTAGTTGAATTTTGACATGTGTGATTCAGTATTAGTTAGTGTTTAATTAAATATGTCCCCTTCCCTACAAACTTAGCTATGATTTTCACTTTTATCATATGTAAATTCAGAAGTTCTAGAATTAGAATTCGTTTTAGATATAGTAGTAGAAATAGAAGTAGAGCTAAAGGTAGATATAGAATAAGAAATTGTAGAAATAGTGTTAGAAACTGAGGAAATATTAGTAAAAATGAAGGAAATGATGGGTAGAATTTATGGAAATAGTAGTAGAAATAATAAAAAGAGTAGTAGAAATTATGAAAATAGTAGTAGAATTTATTTAAATATGTAGTAGTAAAATTGATGTCAATATGAATAGAAATGATGGAAATAGTAAATGCGAATTAAATTCAAAAATTCTAAAGCGTTTTTCCAATAGTAAACTAGTAGTAGAAGAATCTTTAAAGTAGTAAAAATGGGAATAGTAGTAGTGGAAATTATTGTAAAACTAGTGATTAAAAATTAAGATGATAATAATAATAGTAGTAGAAGTAGGTAGTAAAAAGTCCCAATTTAATTTTTAGTAAAGCTGAAAAACTGCAAAAAGAGTTTTAATGAAAGAGATTTCTAATCCAATATTCTAAATTCGATTAAATAATTACTGATACTATTTTAAACTAAACTTATCTTTAAATCAATTCACAGGCTGCGACGCTTAGCAACAGCCTCAATTTGCAGCACTTGGCGGGCAAAATTCTGAATCTATTGGCCTCCAATGTGTGCCAGACAAGCGGACCACGCATCTCTGCAAGCCAAGCCATGTCCATGGATGTGGTGCTCACTGGTGGTCTCAATCTCGGCAGCTATAGCGCTGATTGCTGGCAAAGCATCTTTGCCGTGTGTCGTCATGTTAGCCAGCTGGAGCATGAGATCTTTAGCATGCAAAATCCGTCAATAGCTGCCTCGCCAGGAAGCAGTAGACGGGATCTGGAGACGGGCGAGAAACTAAATAATGGCAATGCCCAGGATAAGTTAAATTTATCCTCTATACCAATTGATGATGATGAAACGTGGTGAGTGATGATACTTACAAGCAATTACAGTTGTCCATTAATAAACTCAATAAATATATTATATAAATTCATTAATAGAAACAAATTGTAAAGTTGCCAGTCCCCAGGCTCAACAGGGTTAACAGATTTCAAACTCGCGTAACTTTGTCAAATCTTACCCGATTTTTATGCGGAATGTCATTTTAGTCATGATTTGATCTATAAATTTATTCTACATTTAAAGATAGTTACTTTTCAAAAATCAAATTTTTCGATTTTGTTGGAATTTTAGATAAGGGTACCCCCTTTACATTTTCAGAAAAAAAAATTTTCAAAATTTAAAATCTTGATTTTTTACTTTTAATCAACTCCTGGTGCCTAAATTAGTATAAAAGAACACTTTAAAGTTGATTCTGAGGAGTTTCATTTTTTTGTAAAAAATCATGCCAAAAGTGACCAAAAATTTGACTTGCAAAGTTGCCAGTCCCCAGGGTCACCAGATTTCAAACTCTCGTAACTTTGGCAAATCTTACCCGATTTTTATGCGGAATGTCATTTTAGTCATGATTTGATCTGTAAATTTGTTCTACTTTTAAAGATAGTTATTTTTCAGAAATCGATTTTTTCGATTTTGTTGGAATTTTCTTTACTTTTTCAGAAAAAAAAATTTTCAAAATTTTAAATCTTGATTTTGTACTTTTAATCAACTCCTGGTGCCAAAATTAGTATAAAAGAACACTTTAAAGTTGATTCTGAGGAGTTTCATTTTTTTTGTAAAAAATCATGCCAAAAGTGACAAAAAATTTGACTTGTAAAGTTTCCAGTCCCCAGGGTCACCAGATTTCAAACTCTCGTAACTTTGGCAAATCTTACCCGATTTTTATGCGGAATGTCATTTTAGTCATGATTTGATCTGTAAATTTGTTCTACATTTAAAGATAGTTATTTTTCAGAAATCGATTTTTTCGATTTTGTTGGAATTTTAGATAAGGGTACCCCCTTTACTTTTTCAGAAAAAAAAATTTTCAAAATTTTAAATCTTGATTTTGTACTTTTAATCAACTCCTGGTGCCAAAATTAGTATAAAAGAACACTTTAAAGTTGATTCTGAGGAGTTTCATTTTTTTTGTAAAAAATCATGCCAAAAGTGACAAAAAATTTGACTTGTAAAGTTTCCAGTCCCCAGGGTCACCAGATTTCAAACTCTCGTAACTTTGGCAAATCTTACCCGATTTTTATGCGGAATGTCATTTTAGTCATGATTTGATCTGTAAATTTGTTCTACTTTTAAAGATAGTTATTTTTCAGAAATCGATTTTTTCGATTTTGTTGGAATTTTAGATAAGGGTACCCCCTTTACTTTTTCAGAAAAAAAAAATTTTCAAAATTTTAAATCTTGATTTTGTACTTTTAATCAACTCCTGGTGCCAAAATTAGTATAAAAGAACACTTTAAAGTTGATTCTGAGGAGTTTCATTTTTTTGTAAAAAATCATGCCAAAAGTGACAAAAAATTTGACTTGTAAAGTTTCCAGTCCCCAGGGTCACCAGATTTCAAACTCTCGTAACTTTGGCAAATCTTACCCGATTTTTATGCGGAATGTCATTTTAGTCATGATTTGATCTATAAATTTATTCTACATTTAAAGATAGTTACTTTTTTAAAATCAAAATTTTCGATTTTGTTGGAATTTTAGATAAGGGTACCCCCTTTACATTTTCAGAAAAAAAAATTTTCAAAATTTAAAATCTTGATTTTTTACTTTTAATCAACTCCTGGTGCCTAAATTAGTATAAGAGAACACTTTAAAGTTGATTCTGAGGAGTTTTATTTTTTTGTAAAATATCATGCCAAAAGTGACCAAAAATTTGACTTGTAAAGTTGCCGGACCCCAGGGTCAACAGATTTCAAACTCGCGTAACTTTGTCAAATCTTACCCGATTTTTATGCGGAATGTCATTTTAGTCATGATTTGATCTATAAATTTATTCTACATTTAAAGATAGTTACTTTTCAGAAATCAAATTTATCGATTTTGTTGGAGTTTTAGATAAGGGTACCCCCTTTACATTTTCAGAAAAAAAAATGCATTAAGCTATGGTGGAGCAAGCTCGACAGTAGGAGACCGAGTACTTTTTGAGTGTAATGCGATTACTACAGATTATTTCAGTTTCAAAAAATTTCCATAGATGGCGCCACTTCAGAGATTGATTTTGCCCGTAACATTGTTAGTTGAATAACTTCCGCGTTTATCATCCGATTTGGACGAAATTTGCTGGATAAGTTGGAACTATAGTCTGTATTATACCTACCAATCAATGGGCTAGCATTAAAGGTGCTCTTGTAATTCGACTTGAAAATTTTGTATTTTGATTTGCGGGGGCGGAGGGGGGCGTGGCAAAAATATAAAACAAACTCGTTCAATGCAAGATATAGATGTACATACATGCCAAATTTGGTGTCTCTAGCTCTTATATTCTCTGAGATCTAGTTACTCAAAAATGGGACAGACGGACAGACGGACAGACAGACAGACGGACAGACGGACATGGCTATATCGACTCGGCTGTTGATGCTGATCAAGAATATATATACTTTATGGGGTCTGCCACGCCTCCTTCTGCCTGTTACGCACATTTGCACAAATGTAATAGACCCTTTTGTATAGGGTCTAAAAATAACAGTAAATTTTGTATAGAGAGTGTTGTTGTTTTTTGCTCCTCTCTCTTATTTTCTATGCTCTTTCAAAAGGTAGTCACGGATTCTTTCTAACTTTACCCTTTCTATCCAAACGCTTAAGAAAAGGAATGCGTTCATATATTTGCTCCAGAGTTTAAAAAGGGGTGCGTTCATATATTTGCTCCAAAGTTTAACAAATCTAGTTAAACTAAAATTAATATAATTATTCCAAAAGCGTAACCCGTTACAAAACTGTCATACCCTCTGCTAGGGTAAAAATGGACTTATTATATTTTAAATGCAATGTAAATTTGAAAACGCTAACAAACTGCTATCTATTTTCTTTCTTTAAACAGCGTGGATGTGTATAGCTTCTTGCAGGCGCCATTGCAGAGCCCCAACACGAATATCACATCCATATTGAAAGTGTATTCGGGAACCAATGAAACAGTATTGCTCAGTCAAAGCGATACCTCCAAGGTGCTCTGTGCCCTTTCCCACCAGGCCGAGAATCTGTTTAGCGATGCGGCCGAAAGGCTCAGCCTGCCGTCATTGTGTCAATTCTTGAAGCACTTGTGTCGAGCCTCTCGGGATCAACTCTACAAGAGTCAGGTGACACGCAAGGGGAGTGGCACACGGATTTGGTGGCCCAGTAAGGGTTGGAAAAAGCTCGATTCGCTACCAATGTCCTTGCTACTGCATCGCATTGGCGATGTTACGCTCAAAGTATTTCGCAGCTCACGACCTCTACTCCACGTATTGAAAGTTTGGGCTATTACAGGACCGCACTTAATGGATGTGAGTTGAATTTTTTAAAAATTAGATATAGCAGTTGAGAGTTCTTTTTTATTTATTGCTGTTATACGTTCAACAATTTATTATACTATTATATATGTATGTATGTACTTTATAGCCAGACAGATAATTTGCCAGGCATAAACTTGGATAAAAAATAAACTTATACAATTATAAGTTCAAAGTATTCAAATCCAAAACAAATTATTTTTTGGCTAATGAATTCTGGAACAACATGCATTTGATTGGTAAATTTTTGTTAAAAATGTAAATAATAATTATGAAATATAATTAAATTGACATTTTTATATATGTAAGTTTACATCCAACAAAATGAGAATTGTTTAAAAAATAACTCTCTTTAAGTAAGGCTTAACTTACATTTTAATTTTATAAATTAAAAGTAGATAGTATATTAAAAATGGAAAATAAGAGTTTTATTTTGATTTTAAAATAATGTTGATGAAAATGGAAATTAAATTCTATGTATTTCTAAATTTAATAAATTTAATTAGCTTATCCAAATTATTGATCATTTAAAATTTGTATTAAAAAAAAGATATCATTTTCACGCCAAAGATTTCATGCCCTTGCAGAGACCTGTGTTTAACTTTCGACTGATCTAATATATAAAATATAGTGGTCGGAATCGTATTAAAGTTAGTCATACAAAATCTTTGAGTTTGGTTAAGTTATATCAAGTTTTTCATCTAAATTGTTGAATACGCTCTGCAAGAATATACAATTTATAATCATTACTGTTCCTTTTGCAAACGAATGACATATTAATGGCTTTTTCTTTTTGTATTGTAGGCTGCCTGTCATCGGGATCGCATGATATCGAAGCGAGCCATCGAGTATATACATGATATAATAACAGCATTGCTGGTGGAACAGTCGGAGCTGCCATATTTCCACTTCAATGAGGCGCTGTTGAAGCCATTCGAGAATCTGCTTAGCATGGACACCTGCGATGTGGATGTTCAGGATCAAATTGTGGCCTGCCTGTATGAGATTGTGGAGGCACATCGCACCGAGATTCGCTCTGGATGGAGGCCATTATTTGGAACGCTTCGAAACGCACGCAGTCGAATGTTGAACATGAGCAACATTATCGATATCTTTAGGGTATTTCTCGACTCGGATAACACGCTAGTCTTTGCCAATGCTGGACTCGACTGTATTCTCTGTCTGTTGTCCTATTTGGAGATCTCTGGTGGTGGTGGGCCCAACAATAATGCCTGTGGCGAGGACAACGACAATACATTCAGGCCAACCGATTTCTTGCATGAGACATTGCGATTTTTGGAGCGATGCTCGAGTATTTTGGGATTCATGTACAGCATGCCCAAGTGCCCTAATTTTCATTCGACATACAAGATCAAGGGAATCTCGTATACGCATATCATAGACGCCAACATACCCAGCTCCATGGAGAACTTTACATATTTTGGCAATGATTATCTACAGACAAAGAATGAACAGTACATGATCTCATACAGATCTCTGCATATTGACAAGGATACGATTGTGAAGATTGATGAAATGGATAAGCCATCGGGAGTGCTCAAAGTGTGGTTCCTGTTGTTGGATGGATTAACCAATTCTTTGATTGTCTGTCCCTATTCCCATCAAGCACCAATTCTACAAACGATCTTTAAACTGTTCAAGAATCTACTATCCACTCCGGGCATCGATTTTGGATTCTATTGCATTAATCATTTGTTGATACCAATGATACAGGATTGGTTGCGTTATATTAACAAAACGGCTGCTAGTTGGCAGTTGATTGAGAAGAATTTCAAACATTGCTGCTGTATGACTACCGATTTGGTTGTGGAGTTTATTGAGAAATCTGTGCCAGAGCAACGACGTCTGGGAGCCAGCACCAAGACTCGTTTGGCACAAATTGTACATCCCGCCGATAATCTGATTTATTCGAAACTCAAGTTTGTCACCGAACAAGTGCCGGCAACGGAGCAACACAACAATGCCCAGTACGATAGTAGTTCCAGTTCCATTGCCAGTGATGAGCACAACAATTGCAACAATAGTAACATCAACATCAACAGTAATAGCAATAGCAACAGCAACAGCAATAGCAATAATAGTAATACACAAAATCCAGCTAGTGTCTCTGTAAATCACAATTTAATTGAGTCTCCGACAAAGATATCTAGTTCGGCAACGTTGGCCCTTAAGCAATTGTTGCTGGTCCTAATTGAATGTGCGGCCCAATCGCAAGAGGCAATTGCAAGGATATCAGTTTCCTGTTTAAAGCATGTCATCCTCTCGACGGGTATGTTGTTTAACGAATCCCAGTGGATGATTGCCTGCTCGGCAATACATCGAGCCTGTACGGTGACCATTGCGCCATTGCGTCAGCTTTCCTTTGCCTTTCACGAGAAGTCCAATAGCTTCTATGGGGATTGTGCCAATGTGAAGGTTGCAGCACGTCGGGACAGCACATTAGAGGAGCTGGCACGGATCTATGCCCTGGCCCAGCAAGTCTTCCTTTCCGACAATCAGCGGGAGCCGAATCAATCACAGGGATCGGGTCAAACGGGATCAGCACCACCTACATCTGGTGGCGGCCAGTGCAAAAGTAGCTCCTCTGCCCAGCTATCGGATGATCGCAGCTATTCATTTCTGCTGTATCCATTGAATAATGGCTTCAATTCCAATCTGGATAACTTTGTCATACGGATTCCGTTTAAGAATCTAGTCGTGGGCCTGTTGGCCAATCAAATGCTTCTTCAATTGGTGGCCAAGTTGTTGCTATCACGACTTAAATGCGTTCCCCAGGCGGTATCCACTTGCATCTTTGATAATTACGCGGCATCGGCAGCAACGCCAAGTCATGATTATGATCTAGACTTTCGCTCCAAGGAGATCTTGTTGCGTTGCGTCAAACAATATCTAATGTCTGCCCTGGAGTTTGACTCACGACCTGGACTCAAGTTCCTAATGCAGAAGGTATCAAATATCGAATATGCCGCCAATTTGTATAAACAAATGACCTCGTCCTGGATGATTTACTATATAGCACTGGTTGATTCCCATCTCAATGATATTGTGGTCTACAATTTGGGTGCCGAGGATCTCAATTTCATATTGGAATCATGTTCAAGATTAAACACCACCACAGTTAAAAAGAAGGAAAACTTTGTACGCTATTTATTCTGTCTGCAGGATGCCTGGAATTTGGTCTGTGAACTCTATTTAAGTAATTCGGCATTACATGACATCGAGAATGGAAAATTGCGATCCCAGCAAAAGCTGCCCATCCACATGGCCGCCAAATCAATGTGTATTGCCTTGAATGGCAATGGAGATGCGGCCAGCAGCAGTGCAACTAATCCTACAGAGACGAACATTGATTCTGGATGCAATGGATCCATGGGTGGATCCAATGGATCGCCAACCAAGTGTGTGCAGCTGCAGGAGGAGGAGAATGTGACAATGACAACGTTAATTAGTGAATTCCAACCAAAATGTCGCAGCAATCCATTCGATACAAATCGTCAGGCGGCCAAAACGGAAGCCGAGTCCATTTCACCGGAAATCGAACAGCAACGGGCGACGAGCATTTTAAAGGATTCGAATTACAAGAGAGCAGCACTTGCCCAATTGGTAGTCGCATCCATGGAGCTGCTGCGCTCATTGCCCAACGAGGCAGAGGATAATCTAAAGCTGCTGATGACACCCACCATACGGGAGGCATTTCGTCTTGTCCAGCTGCAGGGTAACGAACTGAAGGTTAACCAGTTTTAGGCAATGCTTGTTGAGTTTTATTTTGATTTGTAGGCGCAACTAAAACGCCCCTACACTCTCCCTCTCTTTCTAACTGTCTCTCTCTGTTTGCCTCTCTTTCTTTCTGTTTACATGTGCGTAGAGATGCTTTTCGATATTTGAACATATTTGTATATAGTATATGCCGTTTATTTATCGTCGATTAGAAGCCGTCGAAATAAAATGAATTGTAAATAAGTAATAATTAAATAATACAATTTACTTTGCATATTTATGGTCTATATAATCCCCTTAAATGTCTAAAGGGGAATAATGCAGTCTTGTTTTTAGGAACTAACCAAATAAATCCACATTTAACATAACATTAAAAATAAACTATTAAAACATAATTATGTTTAACTAAAAAATATTAAAATATGAAATCTTAACTTCCTTCCTTATTTTAAGCTTTTATTTTAAATTTTAGAAATTGTGTTTGGACTTTTGTTTACTTCAGAAATTAATTACCAATGTATTAATGTTTATGCTACAATCTGTGGCTGATTAAACACTGCTCACTAGTGGTTGTTTTTTTGACTTTAATTAAATTTTTATAAACATGCTTTAGCATTCTCTTTTATTCCTATTATTATTTTAAGATTTTGTGAAATGTGGATACTTTTTTCGTTGTTGTTTTCTTTTTTAAATTAAAAGAAGAAAAATACGGCATCATTAATTTTGAAATTGGCTTTTAAACTTCTTGACTTGAACTTTCCACTGTATGTAAAATATTGGTGCAAGAATACGTAATTTGAAAAATAAATAAACATTATTTGAATGGCTTATTTAATCTTTAATTTTTCAGTATTACCTATTTACAATTTCTTGTCGATGGCTTTTAGTCCACGTGAGTTACACAAAAATATATATGAAAATGTTAAAATATCGATATGCATCCCAAGTTATATGTATCCTTCGTATGCTTGCAGGCTATGAATGGAATGACTCATTTACTCACTATATCCTACTCCCTATATCCACAATGTCCTATTCAATCAAATCCAATCAAAGTTGAAAGTTGCTTTTTTGATCAGTCGTTTAGTCGGTTTTTTGAATGACGGTTTGGATCAAGGCTACGTTTATATCGCACGCTGTCTCTAACTCTCTATCTCTCTCTCTCTCTCTCTGTCACTCATTCAGACACACATACACACACCCACAATAGTTTGTATACACATACATGCAGACATACACTGACTGCATTTCATACTCTACCTACAACCTAATATCGCCGCCCGCAGTTTCGACCACAGCAGGCAAACCATTTCAAAGTAAAAGCTCAACATGTCGGCACAAATCAAACTGAACGAAAGTACAACTCGATAGCTGCTATATATTAAGAAGATGAAGTAGAAGAAGATGATGATGATGAGAAGAATGTAGATGTAGATATACATAGATGAAGATAATGATGAAGCAGCGTAAACAACGTAGTCCTGTACATTGTAACTACTTAGCAACCTTAGCACTTTTCCTATCCTTTACCCTTAACCCTTTACCCCAAGCACCGCAACCTCAGCACCTATCCCATAAATTCCATTATAGTCAGATAGTCGTCTCTAACTTCTTTTTTTTGTATCTGCACTTTTAAATGCTGTAAAGAACTATATATCTCTCTCACACACACAGAGACACCCGTTTCTCTCTCTTTCTCTTTTTATATACATATATTTTAACTCCCTCTTTCCTTAAGCAACATAGCTCTAGAACTTTTCTAATACGTAATGTGAAATCAAAAATATTTATAATAGTGGAACATGTGTACTATATCATCGATCGCTATTATGTGTTGTGCCTATGTAGCTGACCTAAAAAAAAAACGAAAAACAAAATAAAAAATATATATACATATATAGTATATCAGAAAAACCAAATATTTTTGATGGCCTTTAAGCGTAGAGCAGCGCCATAATCGAGTTATAAATGTATGTCAGCCTATGCATATAAGCTATAGATAAATATGTATCTTATATCTAACAATTAGCCTAAGAACCGCTTCAAACTCCTGTATAGCCCGTGTCATTAATGTCTAATCAATTTAAGCGACAACTACAGATTATATCAAACAAAAATCCTATAATGCAAACTGTAAAAATGATGATGAGGCAACTATTCAAAGGTTTGCTCCTTCATCTTTATTCGAACTCAGAGCAGATCCCAACTAATTAAAAAGTAAATGGAAAATGGAAAATGGAAAATGAAAACAAACAAATATATTATATTGTACTTACATCAATTGTAATTCAGCTCAATGTTAAATTATACAAATGCTACTCGAAAGAAGTGAGTTTAAACTGTATTATAGTTGATAATTTGCATAAAATACATAGTATTAAACATACACACTTATAGAGTATATATACATACATATATACATATAAATATGTACTCATACATAAGTATATACATCTATTATATGATAAATATATACATACTTATAATGTAAACATACTTATAGCGAATGTTAACTAACACAAAATCAGTGCCGCCCATTAATCCACGATTACCACCATTAATGATTAGTCAAACACATACACATACAAAAACTCACGCACACACACATTCACACAAGTAATTGTTTTGACAAAAAGAAAAATTCCCAATTTCCTCGACATTTTATTCTGTTTTCCTATTTTAATACGGATCTTCGAACAAGTTCAGCAGATATAATGAGATAAATATTGTATTTGAATTTTTTCATTTTGTCAAAACAATTACTTGACTAACATAAACACACCCACACACACACAGACACACAGACACAGACAGACAGACAGACAGACAGACAGACAGACAGACACACTATAAAGCCTAGAGTACTTTATGCATACGTTTCACGTATATTGTATGTGACCAGTAGTCCCGCGCTGCCTTTAAACTAGCATACATTTTGTACCAGTGTGCGTACCTAAGAGAAACACAAACCTTACAAAATCTCAGACACTTTGCACTATCGTCGCTTCTTAGCCTCTGTTCAAAACTTGGTCAATATTTAATAGCTTTAAAAATTCGTTTTCGCCCAGCCTAAAAACTAAACCCATTTATACTAGATGGAAAATAATAAAAATAAAAAAGAAATCCACACGTACACGTACATGAAACTACATATTGATATCTAAGTATATATACTATAAATATATTATTTAGACATTTATAAATATATATATACTTAGATATATGCATATTTCAAGAGCTAAAAGAGTTATATACCTACATATATATATATAAATGTACTTATATGTAATATAGTTGCTTCCGGTATAAACATATACTCTATGTTGTAAATGTCAAAAAACAAAAACAAAAGAAATTATACAAAATCATTTTTTTATATAAATACATACCTATAAACAAAACTACATACATATATGTATAACTATATTAGCTACAAATCTATACATACATACTACGAGTACTATATACATACATAATTATACATACATATATATACATACATTATATATTTTGTCGCTTCTTGTGTTATCTACTTGGCCATATCTCTCTAGTTAACTCTTAACTTGTATTATCTTGTAACTATCTACTTCTAAGTGCGAAGAGTGTCCATAACAACTGTTGATACCAAACAAAAACAAACATAAAAGAAATGAAATGAAATGAAACGAAATGTAATGAAAGAGAATGAGAATGAGGAAGCGAAGTTATATGAATTATTCAAATGCAAGCTACTTAGTATGTACTTTAACTCTCCAAGAGTGCATTCGTAATATGGATGGAAATGAAAATACAAAATTAAACAACGCTTTCGCAACTTTACTAAAACACATTTCAACTTTTGTTTTATTTCCTCAATCAATACTGATGCTGCTCGTTGATCTCTGGAACGTTAGAGTATAGTTATCACTGTACCTGGGCGACACCTTTACTTTGTTTAAATTTTGCTTGATAACAAACACAGACAGCAAGCAGTCGACAGCAGTTGGTCACAAAAAAGACACATGCAAAACAAAAGACTTAGGCAACGAACTTGACTTAAATACTTGGTCAGCTAGCTGCCTCGGCTAACTAAATATCTGACTAGCTAGCTGGTTGTCTGTGTAGTTGACTAGCATATTAATTTCACATGTTCTGGCCATAATGAAAAGCTGTTTTAGCCGAAAAGGATAACAGGAGCATCGCAAGTGCATTGGATAAATCAAAACGATGTCGGCAGCGTTGTAAGTTCTGGCTGAGTGTGCAAAAGTTACCTCCTATGGCAATTTTCATTTGGCCAACATACCACAGCCAACAGAGATTGGAAAAAAATCCACCTTTTATTTCTCAAGATCATCTGCTTTAACAACAAAGAGAGCCTACACTTTTGTTATTATTTAGATACATTTTACAGCCCTAAAATAATTGGATACATGATAGATTTTAAGAAATATATTTGTATTTAAAAAATCGAACTTCGTTGAAAATTTTCACTTTAGTCTCTTGCGTCTTTGTCTTGGGCAATTAAGCTTGTTAATAATGTTATATTCAATCGGAAAATATAGATAGCCAAATACCTTCCCTATCTGTAATCTTATTATTTATTATATGTAATAAGAAAGATGTAAGCATTCGGAGTATTTATTTCTAAGTACGCCAAGAACAAAATAATTAGATGTATGTGCAAATTGTTCAATTAAATACTTAGATGGTATTTATTGATTATATAATGCTATATTGAGTTTTAATGTTAATTCCGTCCCAGGTAAGCGTTTTAAAAACATCTAACGATAAACATCGGAACAAAGTTTACTTGAAAATATCAGCATGGCATCTTTATGTCCTTCTAGTCTGCGGCATTTGCTTTAATTTTCATTGCTTATTAATAAAAACATAATGGGACGTCGGTGGTTTCGGTTTTAAGAGCTGACACATAGTCGGGATCGTAGTTGAAGGAATGGACGGAATTTCTGTAATATTGATTATGTTAATAAAGTCTTATACTTTTTTTTTAAATCTAGAATCAATACCAGAAAATAAACTCAATTGTCTTCTTCACGTTTACGTTTAGTAAATCGATAAGTTGATAGATCAGGCTCGACGTCGTTTTCGGATTCGGGTTCGTCTTCCATAAACTCCTCCGATTCCCCCGATTCCTCCGACTCCTCTGATTCCTCATTTGACTCATTTTCCGGCTTATCTGATTGTTCCTCCTGCGGAGCGGAACGCTTTCGAGATTGGCGCCTTACTTCATTCACTTCTGGTTCTTGCTCTTGTACCTCGACTTCTTGCTCCTGTATCTCGACTTCACCATTGCGTATGGTATCATCCTCTTCAACTTGGGACGGCATATTAATAATTGTGCTGTCTGTAGAGACAATACCGAGTAATCGGTTCTCATTCAAATTATCTGCCAGTTGCTTTTTTCGCCATAGAAGAACAAATAGTTTATATATTAACTTAACCGACAGTATGTTGCCCATATGTAAAAGTTGTACAATTATCTATATAGAAGAAATTCACCATAAAATAAAATTTTTAAAAATTTTGTTGTTTCTTGTTTGATCGCTTAACGAGTTTTGAGTTTTCTCCCAACACTTTAAAGTATCTAATGTCATCAATGACACTAGTCTCAAGGGTTGCAAGTTTAATACAGTTGCAAACAGAGGCAACGAAAGTGTTAAGACTATTTCTTGAATTTTAATGCTTACACAAACCCACTGTAATTAAAGAAGCTGATAGAAGACGATTCTCTAACTAAAACTAATTATTTGATACCGCAGATAAGTACGTAATTTTTACAAAGTAAATAGTCAAAGTGAACTAATGTACGCCATCAAAATAAATGGGCGCATTCAGCAGAAAATTCAATCAGTAATCCCTTTTTTATTTGTAATGGATCACTAATCAGTACCTGCTGGTTGGACATGATTCCTTTTATAGAAATACGCCTACTACATGATAAAAGTACATGAAAAGTCTAGCAGTATAGTACACTATCTATAATATACATATATTATTTCTGACAACGATACCGAAATTTGATGTTTCTGATTTCAGGTATCATGATTGGTGATAAGAAATACATGCTAAATGCCACCAATGTTTCCTCGATAGCTGAAAATTAAGGCCTGTAATAAAGCGCTGTTGCAGATTTTCACTGCAAAGCCCACCCTAAGATGCACAATATATATATATATATATAAGAGCGAAATCGGCACAGACCGTGCTCGTTTCTCTTGGCTGCGCTCGTTGCTCGTCGCTCAACTAGATCGCTATTAAGTAGCTTCGGTAACTTTGCCGAATCGTCACGAAAATCGAGGCTTGATACCGTTATGCATTCATTGGTTAGTGATCGAACCCTGTTAATTATGCTAGAGCGTCCCAAAATCGGTGTTACAGCATACACACACACAAACAAAATAAATTGTTCATAGATATGATGGTATAACACTTTAATTATCTTGATATTATTGTTGGTATTTATCTTTGTTTTGTTTGGTGTTGTTGTTGTTGTTGTTGTAGTTGATGTTTTATTTGGAAGAAATATACATTTCTTGATCAATAAAAAAAGTGGTTTCTTTTGATGTTTGCTTCTTCTTGAGTATTTTGAATAAGCTAATAATAACTTTTTAGTTCATTCTTTTACTTTTATTAAAATTGTTTTGGCTTTTGTTTTGTTTTGGTTTTTCTTGTTTGGTTTTGTTTAAATGTAGTTTTTACGAAAAAATTTATTTATTTTTATTTATTCTTCTTCCTCCTCTTCTTCTTCCTCCTCCTCTTCTTCCTCCTCCTCTTCCTCCTCCTCCTCTTCCTCCTCCTCTTCCTCCTCATCTTCCTCGGCCTCCTCGTCCTCTTCCTCGACGACCTCCTCCTCGACCTCATCCTCATCTTCGATGATGTCCTCATCGGCCTTGGCATCCTCCTCACCCTCGGGTGTTTCTGGCTCACCGGCCTTCTTGCCTGGTCGTTCGCCGAACCACTTTGGCAGTTTGGCTAAATATAAAGTAAATTTCAATTATTATTAATCATTTCCAAACAGAAAACAAAACAAAACGAAAATTATTAAAAAAATTTAAGGACATGAAAAACGACATGACACGACAATGAACATATTCATGACTGTAACTACAAATATGTTTTGTTTCAGTGTGTGTGTGTGTGTGTGTGTGCATATATATACAATATGTTGTGTCTCTGTTGTTTTCTCAGCGGTTCGGTTTTAGGGTGACCATAAGGGCGCAGCACTATGCCAAGTATAAATCTCTGGGCACTTTTTACATACATTTTTGGCGGCCGGTGTATTGCTCCTTCTTCTCATTCCAGATCTTCTCGTTCACATCCTTGGTGATCTCATCCCAGCCCTGTGTCCCAAATATGTACGCGTTGTTTTGATTTTAAGTGTATGAGTTATTTTTCAGTATGCGAATGTGACGAAACAATACGAAAGACGCAAGTACAGTTGACAACAATTATAAAATAAAGTGTACAGAACATAGAAAGAGATAAAAGAGAGTAGACGTTAAGTGTAATGTCGTTAGCTATAGTGTGTTTGTCTACAGTCTTTGCTAGTCTCGCAAAAAACACCTAGGATTCCCATAATTGACTGACTGACTCACTAACTGATTGACTGATTGACTGATTGTCTGACCAACAGTTAAACGTTTAAAATTGTTTGGCAATATGACACAATGGATAAGGTTTTGGTCACTTTGGCGGTGCCTTTTGTAAAAACATTCAACACACGTACGAGTTTTGTAAGTATGTATGCGAAATAGGTACGAAAAGTACAGTAAATGACAAAGACATAATAATAATTAATAATAATAATAATAATAAGTACGATACATAAATAAATGACATTGAGATTGGAAGAAGAGTTGCAAAGATTTTGCACATGGAGCGCTTACATTTTGTGCGCTGAGTAAACCTTTCCTGTCTCTCTTGCCATGTTTTTTCTAAAGTTTCCGCATACACCGTATTATAGCCCTATATATAAGTGGTATATGGTAATGGTAATCAAACACCCCAAAAGCCCTGGCAAACCGAATACTTACACCCTCGAAGAGCTTCTTCTTATCGTCGTATGAGCGGGTATCCACACGTCGCTCATATTTGGAGGCGACTTGAATCTTGGGCTGTAAGTGAAAGAAGAATTTGAATCAGACGGGTTACATATATACATAGTAATATATGTAGGGAGGGGCTACTTACCGGGTATTTGCCGGTCAAGGCTTCTGGGTCGAGACCCTTCTTCAAGGCTTTGTGCCTGAGCTGTTGCTTCTGTCTTTCCTTCAGCTCTTTCAACTACAATCAAGTGAGTTATTGTATTTATTGCAGGCACTGTTGAGTAGAGTTCAGATCTATGCAATTACTCACATCGTAATCCTGACGTTTCTGCCTTTCTTCCAAGTCATACTTCTCAGTTTCCAATTTGACGATGAGCTCCCACAGTTCCTGGGCCTTCTCACGCAGCTTCTGCTCGCCAAAGCCTTCGATAGCGAGGGGCTTGATGCGGAACGACAACGAGATCTTCTTCTCTTCCTCCAATTGTTCCTTAGTCTTGTTACGTTCCATGGCGGCGGATGACAGTCCCAACTATATGTGCGTGCAATTTTCGATTTTTTTTTCCATTTTAAATTCACACATTTCGTTGTGTTTTTGTTTTGTTTTTAAAGATTTGTGTTTTTTTTTTGTGATTTGATTTGATTTTTTTGTTTGTTTTGTGTTACATATAGAAAAACACACATTTGTGGTTGGGGGTTGCAGGTTACGGTGGTACGTGTGGAACAGGTACAGTGTTTAGAGTGAAAGACATGTATTGCAAATGATTAGATTAGAGACATTGTGGTGTGTGTGGTTGTGTGTAAAAATGAGATTAAATAATTTGAATATGGCAACGAACGGATACGGATACGGAAATTTTGTGACACGGAAACGGTAACGGATACGGATGCGGATGCGGATACGGAATCGAAAATAGTACGATAATATACACATAAAAAAGTAAAGAGGTAGAAACGACGAAACGAAAATACGAGAATGGTTTGGGGAAGTGTATCAGTAGGCTGCATTAATGGAGTTTAATATAATTACCACGCCTGTCTCCTTCTTGGCAATGGTGAAGTTGGGTCCCTTCTTGTCCTTGTCCTTCATGGCCTGCAACATGGCCTGACGCTTCTTCTCGGCCTCCTCGAGACGCATGCGCTTCTCTTCAATTTCACGCTGCTTCTTCTCTTCAGCCTCGCGGACACGACGCTCTTCCTCCTCCTTCTTGCGCTGGGCCATCTTCTGCTCCTCCTCGGCACGCGAGATCTTGCGCTTGGCCTGCTTCTCCTTCAGTTTCTTCAGCTCATCCTCCTCCTTGGCTCTCTGTTTGCGCCATTCGCTGATATATTCTTTCAGCTGTTCATCGAGATCGGAGCGCTTCTGGTCCTGACGCTTGATGAACTCTGGATCGCCCTCACCTCTGCATGGCACAACAACAACAACATCAAAGAGGAAATGAGGAATATATTAGATATATCTCATAGATCAAATATCATAGATCGATATCAATTTGATTATGGGTGGTCGCTAACTAATTATAAGTAGTACAACTACTAGTAGTTGTTATTATCTACACAATGTATGTATGTATGTATACATCTACTAGTAGTAGGCCTCGATTTAATATCAATATTAATTACATTGACATCTATTGCTTTTGATTATGGAGTACACTCTGCAGAACTAAGTACGATTATATACATATGTATGTACATTCATTCATATATACATAGATATATATATGTGTGGTTATCGACTGGTTAAGAACTTATTCAATTAGTAGCCATTTCTCGAAAGCATTATTAGATCTCTATTGAGTACAGTGAGTACTAATAATAACTACTGGACGACCCCAGGAGTCGTACCGCATCAAAGTTTAGACTAAACTAGTTAAAAATCGTAAGGCAAGAACTCACAAAAAAATATATGTATGTTTAATTGAATATTTAATATATACTTTGATGGGATATGGATTGACTTGTGTGTGTTGTAAATACGAATTTATATACAGTGTACAGTCATTTACACATATGTAACTAGATAACTCTAGTAATCATAGATGGGAAGAATTTGTGTGTCGTTTAGGATTACGACAACTTAAGTATGTGTGTTGTGTGTGAGTTTCGTGTGAGTTTTTGGATTAATAAATATGTAGTAATAATAGTAAGAATCAGTACTTGTAAATAGGGGACAACTTAACATATCACTAAGAATTTAGTACGGGTTAAACTTTACATTTCTTTTATTTATTTTTTGGTTTTTTTTTACACATTTCGTATGGCATAAACTTACTCGGCTGGTGTCTGAGGTGGTTTTCTATACGTGAGGCAAACATGGAGGTGGTTTTTGATATATTTGGTGGTTTTGTGTTTCAAAAATTGTTTTTGTTTTTGGTTTTTATTTATAGATTGGCACAAATTCACGATGAAGTACGCAAAAACACGTGTTGGGTTGAGAGATTTTTTTGTATTTTTTTGTTTTGTTTTGTTTGGTTTTTTTTTTTACATGTAACAAAAATATTTATATTTTTTTATACAAACAAAAAAGTCGTTGAAAAGAAAGAGAAAAACATGTATTGTTTAAAAAAAAATTATTGAAAAATTATTGTTGTTGTAACGAAACGAAAACAGTTTAAAAACAATAAATTAAATGTAAGTACGTATTTGTTGTTGTTTGTTGTTGTTGTTTTCTGGCATGTTGTTGTAAATTGTAATTGTAAATTGTAAATTGTAAATTCTAAAACTAAATTCCAAGCAACGAACTGTAAGCTCTTTATACAAATTGTTCATAACTCATAACTGAAACTTGAACTTGAACTGGAACTGGAACTGGAGCTGGAACTGGAGCTGGTCTCAAATGAATGTTTTGTTGTCGGAGCATACAAAAAAGTCGGAAAAATATAAATTTGTTGTGCTTTATACAAACTCAATGGAAAGGTTGTTTTGAACGGTATTTTTGTATTTGGAAATGATATTCGAGCAAACGAATTAATCTAAATTTTGACTAAGCTAATTTTGGTAATCAAACATTCCGGATAACAATCCTTTTGAACTTATTTTGTAAATCTTTTTTTTTTTTTTTTTGGCATACACAATGATTTGAACTACAGTAGCTGAGATATGTTTGAAAGTCTTTAAACTTTAAACTCTGTCATGTAACTATATAGAAATATCGATGATAATTGTAAATAAAAACTCTATCTATATAGTGGACCCCGATCCACTCTATAATGATCTCATACTACACTATGAATTTCGATTGTGGTTATATCAACAAATATATGAATAGTTATGTTTTTGGTTTGGTAACGCAATTACTTACTTCCTGTAATAAGAAAGAGAAACAGAGAAACGGAAGAAAGAGAGAGAGAGAGAGAGAAAAACAAATTGTGATTTAGAATTTTCCATGTCGTAAATTCTTAATTGATGAACAAGAAGCCAGGCCAGCGATAGGCGAAATTTACGTTTTGCGTTTGATTTTTTTGTTTAATTTTCAGAATTTTCGAATGGTTTTTATTCTTTTTTTTTTGTTTCAAATTTTGGAGGAGAGGAATAGACATGTTACGAAACGAATACGATACACATAACTATATATAAATAAATTTATATTTTTTTTTTATAAATATATATACTGAGTTGAGGCGGGACAGGTTGGGGTACACATAAATACAGCTTTATATACATAACGCTAGCCAATTTGGTATTTTGGAATTTACTCGAATGGTTTGGAATGATTGTTCAGTGGGAAATGTAGTTTTGTTTTTTTTTTGGTAAATTTTGGGTATTATTGCAATTTTGTGTAGGTGTTGGATTGGATTCTAAAATATGATTTCGTTGCTTGTGTGGTGGGTGGGTGGGTAAGTGGGGAGTGTGGGGTGTGGGGTGTGGGGTTAGTACAATTTGTACACGAATTTTGGATCAGATCAGTTTCAAATAATAATTGATATGCATATAAAGGATAACGGATAACGGATAAAATATCATACGAGTACAACAACACTGAAAACAAAAACGAAAAACAAAAAAGAACACATATACAAAATGATAAAAAGATAAAAAGAAGAACGAAATTATTTACAGACAAAACACACACAAAAACTAGAAAAATTTAATTTTTTTTTCGGGAAGATTAGGCATTTGCACATTGACTTAAAATTTGTTTTTTTTAAATTATTTTTTTTGCTTTGGTTTTTTTTTTTGGCATGACAAATACAAGGACAAATACACACATATAGAAAATTTTGGTATGAAATTAAAATCAAATCATAATTGTTAAAAACACCAATCGAGTTGTAAGTTGCTCAGTTTGGTCACAAAATTACTTACGTCTCCTCTCTGGTCTCCTCGACAACCTCCTCCTCCTCGGAACTGCTGGCGTGTTCGTAATTAAACGATAATCGTGTATTTGGTTTTTGGTTGTGCAAAAAACAATATCACAGGTGCAATTGATAGTTTTATATTTGGATTGGTTCGTGTTTTTACAAGTTGGTTGGTTGGTTTGGTAGATTGGTTGTTTGTTGTTCATGTTGATGTTGATATTGATGTTCATGTTGATGTTGATGTTGTCAAAGTTGTTTGTTATTTTTATTGATTTCGAGAGAAACGAAACGACAGCATTAGCAGTTGATTGATTACAAACATTTGGGGGATAGACATGTATTGATTGATGTGATCACGATTGGGAATTTCGGGGGGAAGGTTTCCATTTTGGGTCCATTTTTGGGGAAGGTGGAGAATGAAAGTAGAAAATGTGTAAAAGGAATACAAATCAAACATGTGCCATAGATAAAAAATAGTTACAAAATCCAATTATTTCCATAGACACACTCACTGTGCATAGGTTATGTTAATTTAAATGATAAATAATAATTAATATAGTTAACTACTTTTATACAGTAAAAGTAATGCTGAATTTGCCTTTAAAATTTCTTAAATTCAATGTTCAATGTTGGTCGGCATTTTGATCATTTCGAGTTCCTTATAGATTTGTTTTCTTAACTTAATAGTTATTATTGATTTATGCTTTGCAGAGATACCAAAAAAAACTGTTTAACTTACTACCCAGTCGAACTCAGTATGAACGAAGTGGCGCACGTGACGCATACTTAATATTCATCTTGATATCATTATTTTTGTATTATTATAGATTTATTGTGGTTGCTGTTGTTGTTGTTGTTTTTATTATTATTTATTATTTGTTGTTGCCTGCCCAGGACTTATACTTACGTGTATTCCTCATCGTCGGACATGGTTACGGTTTAGGGTTGAAAAAACCTAAAATAAACAAATACAAATTGTTAAAATCTGATTAGTTTCTCTTACTACTGTTAACGGTTAACAGTTACTGTTCGTTTTAATGGTCAATTGCAGCAGTCAACGGCAGCAATAGCAATAGCAATAGCAATAGCAACAACAAATGGCTAAAATTAAAATAGCAACAGCCTCTTCTTGATTCTGTTGTTGTTGTTGTTTCTGTTGTCATTGTTGTTTTCGCCTTGATATCGCACTATATTTAGACACCATATTTTTATACAGGCCAGTATCTGTATCTCTATCTCTATCTGTATCTCTATCTGTAGCTGTATCTGTGTTTGTATCTGTGTTTGTATCTGTATCTGCATGCTGTCATAAGAGCTACACATACATGGAAGCATCGTTATTTTTATATAGCCGGCGACAATGTTGTTGTTGTATCACATCATAATTTCCGCGCCTCTTACAAAATTCGGTTATTTAATTTTATTTGCTCTCGCCTTTTTGCTCTTTCTCTTTCTTATTCTTTTTCTTTACTTTTTTGTGAGAGTAAGTCAATCTTTCTATATATAAATTCACATATACTTGTGTATACATGTATATATATATATATATATAAACCTGCCTATATACACACATGCTGGTTTTTTTTTGCTTAATTCTTGTGTTGAGTTGAGTTGTGTGTGAAATACTTTGGCTTTCGACTTTCAGCTAACTGTTAAAAATAGATGCACGTATTGAATTTCTCGGAAAGCTCTTTCGAGCTTTCACAATGCAAAGTCTTTAGCTTTGGGAAATCTGTTGAGATTCTTTACCTTGGCACTAAATCAAAGGCACTGCTAACTCTCGACTAAACCCTAACAAACTGAACAAAACTCAACTAAACTAAACTAAACTAACTATATACTAAACTAATCTAATCTGAATAGAACTGACATGCAGATGTTAAGAGTCAAATGCAACTGTCAAAATGATAGACAGAGAAATGCAATGTGTGTGGTTTGAGGGTGTGTTTGTGGGTGTGTACGTACATATAGAAATATATGTATATGTATTTTAGTTTATAAATATTTATATTGCTATATAACAATATGATTTCATAATTACAGAATATTGTAATTCACGCATTTTTTCGGCATTATTTTTAGTGCAACAGAATTGGGTCAGATAAGAAGATACATATTTAAATATAAATATATGTATAGTTTTAGTTACAAACTGTCTGAATACCGTTTAATTCAACATTGCAAGGATTTTGATGCATATTGCGTATACGTGATAAAATGTAAACTAACGTTTAAAAGACACATCGTATGAGATTTGACCCAATTAATTGGAATCTAGACAGATCCCAAAAAATACAGAGAAGAAATCTGTAAGCTGTTGAAAATATCAACTGATGATATGTTTCACAAGACAGCTAGATATTGAAAATATCTTGAAAATAGAGAGCACAGACATCTGATGAGATTTGGGGGCTGTATACTAAATATAGAATATAGAAATATTCCAGTACCGATTTGGATATGTCAGATATCAGTATCTGTGTGTGTGTGTGTGTGTGTGTGTGTGAATGTGGGTGGATATATTTTTGCCTAGTTCTTGCTATCGAGAAACGCCTGCGCACAACGATCTGTATCTGTAGCTGTATCTGTATCTGTGTGCACGCATTTGTGTTGGCCATTTTGCCAAGGTAAGAACATACACGGACACACACACACACACACATACTCGCACACCGCTTATTTTTAAAATTCATAGACAAAAAAAAGAATAAGTTTTATATCTGCGAGATCATATAACACTTGGCTCTCAGGCTGCTCTCATTTTGAGATGATTTTTCATGTCTTTTTTATATGTATATTTGTTGTATGGTATTCGTATTCCTGCTCGTTGTTGTTGTTGTTGTTGCTTATGTTGTTGCTGTTGCTTATGTTGTTGCTGCTGCTGCCGATGCTTGTTGCTGCCGTTGCTGTTGTCGTTTTGTTGTTGTTGCTACTGCTACTGCGATTGCTGTTGTCGTTGTCGTTGTTGGTAGTTATTTTTAGTCTTTTGCAGGCATTGAGCAAAAAAATGTACAAAAAATTCAGAACAAGAAAAAAAATATATACATAAGTATATTCAAATCAAATCCCAAAATTTGAAAATCGTTTCTGTTTTTCTTTGTAGGATTTTTGTGAATTTCTTTTTCGAACACACTGCATATTTCTCAATTGTTTATTTGTCACTTGAAAAAAAAGTATTTGAAAAAAATTGCCAAAAAAAAATATTCAAAAATTGTCGAAATCAATGCGAACACAGGATTATATAATAAAATACAAAATGCATTGTAATGTTAAATCAGTTTCTCCTTTTTTAATTGATTAATGCGTTTTTTATAAGTTTCAACTCGCAAGGATTTACGTTTATGATGATGGCATAAATTCGTTGAAGTATTTTTCATAAATTTTTTATTGATTGTTCGGTAACTTTTCTGTCTTGGTTTTTTTTTTCTCTTATTTTTTTTTTGGCTAACACACTTGGCCAACTTACTTAGGGAAAAAGAAACAAATTGAACTCTCAACTAAAGTCCGAGCAGCTGACGTCGTAGGAGCGAATGCTGCGGTTCGACTAAACAGACTGACGATCCAAAGCGATGCTACACGTTATGTTAAAGAATTTTTTTTCAGCTTGCGGAAAATGAAAAGCATTTCCCACCACTACCACTGCACACGTTCACTATATACACACACAACACACAACACAGCGAGACGACACTCGTATATATATTTATATACATATATATATTGGCAGACTCTATAAACGAACGGGCGTGAAAAGGCGAGCTATATGCCGGTCCGGTCCACTGGCGATCCCCAACGATGGCTAACAAGTGGCGGAGGGCGTGGCGGGTTGGTGAGAACGGGGGCGCAGACACCACGACAACGACATCGGCAAAGACTACGCAATCGAGCTAGAAATGCTTGGCAACCATGGCGCAGGAGCGCATAGTTATGCATGGACCAACTGCCAACTGCGGGACTATGGGGACTAAGGGGACTAAAGAGTTCTACACTGAAAACAAATTCAGAAATTTCCAAAACTAAATCAATCTAAAGCGTGTCAAAAATTGATCAAGTTTATACTTGGTTAAACTAAGATTTATTGTTTTAAATTGAGCATATCAAGTTTAGAAAACAATCCGAATTTTTCGAAAAGTGCGCGCTTTGAAGAGTTCTGTTAACTGTGTCATAAAAATAAATTATTCACATACTATTTTAATCAGAAATAAATGAAAACTATTAATTTCTGATTAAAATAGTGTGTGAATAATTTATTTTTATATTTTTATATTTTTATAGATATCTATTTTTGAAGTTATCTTGTTTTCAATTAAGAAAATTATAATTTTATTATTTTTAATTGAAAGTTCAATATATTATATATATATGTATATAATGTTAAATTTAATTTATTCTCTTTTCGCAAGTAATTTATAAATGTAAATATGAGTTTAAACAAGAATTATTAATTTACAGTGACTTACTTCTGAGTAAACAAGCTTGGTCTTCAAATCACGTTTATAAAATAAATTGTAAGCGAACAAAATAAGTATCAAGAGTTTTAAAATATGGAATGATTGTTTTTATACCCTGTTGTTGTTTCCTGTGTAGGGGCTGTTAGCTGGGAATGGTGGACTGGATGAGACGTGGCATGGTGTGGGCGGCATGCGGCATGTGGCATGTGTGAGTGCGCCGGCCTAGGAGCAGTAACAATTTCAGGTGGGTCGACTGCTACCGCCTACATCCGCCCCGGCGGCTGAAACATAAACTTGTTGAATAAACAAAGCCGAAACACACATCCATACAGACATACTATATACATACATACAGCTACAGCTACAGATAAAGATACATTTACAGATACAGATACAGAATCATAGCGAAAGATTTCCAAAACGAATACTTCCAATTGGCTGTATTCTATATACACAACATACACATACATACAAGCAGCATTCACATGTATGTGTATAGTCAGATCGATTATATACTATATATACACATATACATATAGTATAGATATATATCGCATCTATGCGTTGGCGTTTGCAGTTGTTTTTGGAATCAAATATCGTTGAACATAAATTTCACAGCCATTAAATTGTTGTTGCGATTCATGAATGTATTAATATATACTCATATATATCTGTGTGTATATATACACATATTCAGGCTATTATACATACATATCTATTCACACATAACTAGGCTAGAGTGTTGTGCATAGTTTTCCTGGCACTTTAATGAAATCTGTTTCTGTTTCTGTTTCTGTTTCGACAACGTGCAATACATTTAAATATTTAGCTCAAATCCAATTGCATGCTGACTGACCTATACTATATAGTTTTATTTACACATCTATATGTATGTTTGTATACAAATATACATATATAGTATATATATGTATAGTATGAGTATATTTTAAACGTTGCAGCATTGCGACATCTCTGGGTACAATGCATGCCCTTAAGGCCTACACATCTTGCCAATATGGCAGCCTAATATACCTCTGAAAAATCTCTAAATATCGAAATATAATATATATAGATATAGACACACACTATATAAATATATATCTATACATATGTATGTGTGTTTGTATGTACATATGCTGACGTCGATATTGGCTGCCAAATAGACAGCCTTACTGCACATCGGTCGTCCGTCCGTCTGTCTGTCGCTCTATCTGTCTGTCTGTCTTTCTATAGGTTCAATCTATTCGTCATTGTTCTGCTTTTGATTTCTTTTTTTTACCCCAACTTGTTTGCTTGAGCATTATAGCCTCAGATAACCGCCGATAGATTGATTGTTCTCAGTTGTACAGAATTATTTATTTTGGATTGCTATTCATAGATGAATACAATTGGATTTTATTATATAATATATTATGTGCTAATATTTTTTATACTTTAAAACTCTGCCTTTTGTAACACCAATACATATTGAATGTCTGAATGACTTTCCCCAAGCAATTGAAAGAACTATAAAAGTTTTAATATACCCAAATTTCTCTTTGTTTTTTGAAATTAATTTCAGTTGGTAATTTATTAAATTTTTTTATTATTTTATTTGTAATTAAGTCTATTTAAACTTCAGAAATAAATGCTTAAATAAATTAAATATTTAATGATAAACTGAAGTTATTAATTAAAATTTATTGGGCATCCCAAGATTTTCCCTAGTCTAACTAATAGGAAACTAATTTAGAAAACTTATTATTATTAGTATTAGTATTAGTTTAAGTAGTAGTATTAGTTTAAATAGTTTTAATAAATGGAAGATAATAGACTGTTATAAGGTCAAATCTACTATGAGCTTTAAATATGTAGACAATTTAAATAAATTTAAACTCAATAATCTTATTAAATCATTATTATATTATTTGAATTAAACAGGTACTTAGTTATTATAAACTTGACTTAAAGTTAATCATGATAAAATTATTAGTTAGCTTATTTGGGGACCAAAAAAACACTTGTGACCTCCTTAATTAAAAAATACTTTGAATCAAAAAATGCAACTGTCATTTGATATATGTATTATCTTAGCTGGCGTTCCTTAAAAATAGTCGTTAACATTTCAAATTTTTCCTCTCTTTAAATTTATATGTAAATTATTTTAAATAGATTGACAGTCTTATAAATTTCCTCCGTTTACAATTAGTTCTTCGTTTTGAAATAATTAATTATAAATTAAACTTTTAGTTTAGCAGCTATTATTTGAAAAACATTAACTTAATGATATCTTAGCTTTGACCTTCTTTCAGAGTCAATATAATTTTAGAAATCTAATAGCTATCAACAATTTCTTAAGTTCTTTTAGTTAATTAAAGATCCAAGTCTGATTAAGTTCAATAATTTTATCAGCTTAAATAAAATATAATCTAATTTTTTCGTATTAAATAAAAACATCGATCCTTCTACAAAATTAAACTATATTATGATTCTTAATCCAACTTTTGTTTTGTTTAGTATTTAATGAATTGTAATTCCATCTATAAACAATCTCCAAATATAAACATGTAGATGAATGTATTTATAAGATACATAAATACATATGTTATTTAGTTTATCCGAATGCAGATCAAATTGCAACGAAAAAACCAGATAATCAAAAGGTGATAAATACACCTAAGATAAGTGATAAGAAAATGAGATAAAGAAATGAACTTCAAGTTTACTAGGTCAAGTAATACATAAGTGATGTGTGCCGACTTAAACTATATATTGGTGTATTTATTATTTGACCTCACTTGAGACATCTGTGGGTAATTGTCCCAAACCCATTTGTTTTTCACTTTTTTCAAAACTTTTCAACTTTGATGATGGTTCTATGTACTATTTCTTTTTATACATACTGCCTATGAATTGTTTTAGAGAGACTGTTTAACTGTGAATAAAAATGGAATAGAAATTGACTAAAGCTTTGAACTCTTTATGACAATAAAAAGAAATTTAAAGTCGGTGTAAAATTTACTAAGTTACAAGCTGTTAAGTACCCAATTGGTACTACCAATACAGTTATTTTGGGGGTATACCCCAAATTCCAAGAATGCCTTATTTGTAATCTATAAGCCCCACCAGAAAATCACTATAATTTCCCACTTGTTATTGAAATAATATTTGAGGGACTATTTATATATGTAGAATGATTTCAGATGGATTTTGTTAATGGGTTTTTATTTTGGTGACCTATTGGATACTCTCATTATCACGTAAGGCTAATTTTCTAGGAATACTTGTGCATGAATATAAATTTATATCAATTACAAACAGAGCGTATATGTTGGTACTATAAATGTACATATGCCATATGCCAATCCTTCGGCATCGGCTCGTACATTAAAAACTTTGAACTTAAAAAGACCCAGGCAAATATTTAAACAATCTGTTTCGCATATAGTACACGTATGTGCATATGCTAGATGCTAGATGGCATACATATACATATATTTTGGTTGCCTTCAACTAAATTTCAATTCGCATCATCTTCAACATCAACAAATTCAAGAAAAACAAATAGCAATGCTTCGGGTTTGGTTTGGTTCTATTTTTGGGCCTTTTATGTGGGCGAAGATGCGCTCGGATAGCCTTCGGTGTAGTTCGTTTCAGCAATAGTATCACATCTGTATACTTTCATACATACATAGGTATTTCTGATGATATTTCTACCTACATACAAATGTGTGATAATATGTGTATATAATGCTTGGCTTATATCCACGACACTGTGTTTAAATGTCTATCTATGGGGACTACACTTTGTATTGATCTGATGGAATCATAGCAATTTAACATAAACATCGAAACGAATTTTTATCTTGCCTCCCCTCATATTAGAAAGATACATTGAATGTATCTTATTTTGAATCAACTAGAATCATTGTTTAATCCGTTATTAAATTAAACTTATACCAGCAAAACCAATTCTTAATGATTTCCAAAAACGATTTCGTTGTTAACAATGTTCTTTATTAAACTATATCATTCATTTGAGTTATTTTATTCCACAGATAAATCGACTTATATCTGTGATGATGATCAATTTGCTTTTGAACATCAGCATTTTCCGCATATTTCGCTATGCATTACATTTAAAAAGCGAACAGGTTGTAGCATTAAGATTCTTCAGTCGATAGATTAATGTCCTAAAATAGGCCTAAAATAGTGGCAAAAGAAAAATATATTACTCAATCTTGGCATAAAAAAGAAAGGGCTTAAAATGTTTAGAGTTAAGAAAGTTTCCAGGTAATTCAAAAGCTCGTGTTATATATACGTATTTAAATTCGATTCCGTCGGTGTTTTTTGTTTTAAATAAATAAGTCGATCACCCAAAAAAAGGGTATTTACACATGCATGTGTGTATAAATGAATACATTCACATCTTAAGTTAAGTTTACAAAAATAACAAAACTTGTGAGCTGTTCTTGAATTCAATAAAACAATTAAATTCAAATGAAACACCTAAAAGAAGTACGTGCAATGTTCAGATGTAGTACATAAGTTTAGAGTACATATAGATATTTAATACAATTTTTTTTTCATAATTACTGTATGCTTTTTGTTTTCGTGAATCAAGAAAAGCAAACATATTTTGTAACGAACAAACAACTCGTTGTGCGCCAAATTTAGAATGTATACGTGCGACGTTCGATTTAAAAATAATCTCAACCAAATTAAATGAAATGAAAAACAGAAAAATATAAAGCATTTAAGAATGAAATTATAGACAGCAAAGCTCAAAAAGAACTACTTGTAGAAATCTCTGCGATAAAAGTACGGAATTCAAATGAATTACTTAAATACATTGCTTATGCCTTATATACTTTAGAGTACTTGAATTGAAATTTTGACGAAAAGAACTATCCACAGTATCCTGCATATTAAACACTTTAGTTTATTTGTAAACAACAACAGACTTTAAATTGAATGGTACTTCGATTGATAAAAGTATCAATATTATCCTACGTCAGTGCTTTTGTATAACAACAGACTTTTAACTTAGATACCTTTGTCAAAAGCTGATCGATTTGTGCGGTATGTTATTTTGAATATGGGTTGATCTATAAATAAATTCTACATATTCAAAAAGTTTGTTTTTAAAAATGCATTTTTATCACACTTTTTGGAATAATAAATAAGGGGGATTCTTTGAATTTATATAATGGCTTTACAATATTACATATTTAATTTATATAAATTCTATATTCTGTTTATTCGGAAGTAATAACCTTTGGATATTTTTTGCTAATAATATTAAGTTTTTAAATCTTAAGTTTTTTACATTTAATCAAACCAGAAGTTCTGGTCCCCAATTGGTACAAAACAGCACTTTCCATTCGATTCTGAGGAGTTTTCATAAATTTTTAATTCAGATTTACTCAGATGCCCAAGTTAATGCAACTATTTAAATGATATTCTAAGCTGTTTACATTTTTAAATAAATATTCATGGTTTATCAGATGATATCAGATGAATAAAATGATGCAAGCCTCATTAAGAGGCGAACTTAAAGAAGAAATCGATTTTCACAAAATTATTTATTATGGTGTAATAATACTACTTTAAAAAGTTGCTGAAACATTTTCCATTGGCGTCTACATATTGCGGTTATTTAATGTTTATACATACACAATAAATAATTCAAAACTCATAACAGTTACGGTCCCTGACATTTATTGTTGTGTCTTATCTGTCTTAGCACAAATATGAGTTAATTTCGAATTGCCGGAACTTTTGTTCGAATAAATTCATATTCGATAACTTTGTTAGTTATATCGGCTTTTAATTTCTTTACTTATCGCATTCAATACCGTATATCGATTGTGTTATATTATCGGCTAATCAGCTTATCGTTAAGCCACCACAAAGTATGGTCGATAGCTTTGCAGTTCTATTTCAGAGCTGAGATTTTCCGTTCAATTTGCTGAATAAGTTCAATCGATAATTTTTGAGACGTGAACTAAATCAGACATTTAGTTTAGTTTTCTAACTCGAAATAAAAGAAATCCGCTTTAAATTATTAAATTTATAATTAATTTGGTTTGCTTTAATTTAATCTTCTACTTTTAATAAAACAATTTTATTTATTTGATTTGTAGAAGTTTAAATGAGAATCTATCGATATCGATATATCAACATAGTTTTAACACCTTTTTGTAATAGGTGGCGCTATATTTTAAAAATTGAGCGATCGTTAAGCTTAAAATCATTGACTTGATTGTTCAATTTAAATTTGTGCTATGCCGTTTATTTTGGGTGGGTGCATGTGTGTGTGTGTGTGTTGTGTGTTTGAACTTGCAAGCGGCAACAGCAGCAAAAAACCGAAGGGCTCTCTAAGCAGCGTCTGCACGTACGCCGCTTGCCAGCCTCTTTTCCGTCTACACATACATATGCACTGTGAGCCAAGCTCTCACTATGCGAGAGCAGCCGTTGTGAGCGATCTTAGGTTCTTTCGTCGCTTGCCACCCACTTTTCCGTCTGCACGTACGCCGCTTGCCAGCCTCTTTTACGTCTCCACATACATATACATTGTGAGCCAAGCTCTCACTATGCGAGAGCAGGCGTTGTGAGCGATCCTAGGCTCTTTCGTCGCTTGCCACCCACTTTTCCGTCTGCACGTACGTCGCTGCTTAGAGCGCTGCTTACACCCATACATATGCAACGTGAGCGAAGCTCTTGATGTGCGAGAGCAGGCGTTGTGAGCGATCCTAGGCTCTTTCGTCGCTTGCCACCCACTTTTCCGTCTGCACGTACGTCGCTGCTTAGAGCGCTGCTTACACCCTTACATATGCAACGTGAGCGAAGCTCTTGCTATGCGAGAGCAGCCGTTGTGAGCGATCCTAGGCTCTTTCGTCGCTTGTCACCCACTTTTCCGTCTGCACGTACGCCGCTTGCCAGCCACCTTTCCGTCCAGACTAGCATTAGTGCGCTTTTGGCCTTCGAAGAAGGTGGACGCGGTAAATGTTAAGCGCTGCGTTGTATCATTTGCCGGATAAATGCTGTGTCAACCGCTGCTGCTGCACAACTTAAAGGAGCTGTAATTACTTTTTAAATATATTCTTATACATTTGTTGGTTTATAATAAATTTAAGAAAACAAAAAGGTTGCATTATTTATTTGCAAAAATAGGTTCATAACTTTAGAACTGAATAAGTTTAAAAAAATTCGTTGACGAACAATCGACCCATCGAGCAAAATATTCGATATAATTAATAAAATACTAAATAAGTTCATTTGTTCATTTCGATGACCCGTTCATTTGAACTTATTCAGAACGAAACGACCCAACTCTATTCTATTTGCAAAATTTTAAAGAACAACGAAATAAGATATCTTTGTACACATATACATACATATGAACGTGTGATTTTGTATTGTTGTGAATGCGTTGTTTTTGTTGAGCTTATTGTTTATTGCTAGTGACGCAGCAAGGACGTGTTTTGACGTGTTTCCGCCCCTTATCCGTATCCATTACCCATCGTTGCCGTGGTTGTTGTTCCTGTCTGACTGACGCATCAAGAAATATTCTGTTGAATTTGCGTCACGTTTAAAGTGTAAATATGGCCACTGAGCCAGAGAACAAGCCACCTATACTGCACATTTTGGTCGTTGGCTTCCACCACAAGCTTGGCTGTCAAGTGGAGTTCTCCCATCCGCCCCTAATCGCCGGCTCAACTGGCCGCAACGAGTGTCCATCCGGTTGGAAATATCTTCCAACTTTAGCCCTCCCCGATGGCTCACACAATTTTATGGAGGACACAGTGTTCTTCAATCTACCTAGTCTGTTTGAGCCGGCTGCCAGCATATACGGCGTATCATGCTATCGCCAAATACCCGTAGAGAAGCTGAAAATTCGGACAGCGGACGTGACACGCAGCACAGTACAAAAGTCTGTATGCATCTTGGCTCGACTTCCTATTTATGGATACATTGAAGTGAAGCTGGCTCTCATTGCCGATGCCTTCTTTGACCAGGGTGACTTCAGCTGCACGGAGCTTCTGGTGAAGGCATATCAGCAGTTGAACGCATGTCTCTTAGATGAGGAGACGCGCCGCCCACTCCGTCATTTCCATGTGGGTCTCTCCTTGCGTGAGATTGTACTCCATTGGCGCCATAAGACGTTGATGCTATTCAAGTTACTCCTACTTCAACGTCGAGTCGTTTGCTTTGGTTCCCCAGTACGTGGCATGTGCGTTCTAATCTTGGGCATGGCATCACTGATACCAAGATTACTGGAGAAGGGCTTTCAAGAGGTGGCTTGTGTGCGTACATCCCGACCGTTGTCACCAATGCCCGACTTTACAGACTCGCTACAACGCGAAGCAGAGGCTGAAGCTGAGGCTGAAGTTGTTCCGGAAGCGGAGGATTTAACATTGGTATCCTCGGCAGCATCGGCTGGTTCACAGTGCTGCAATAGTAGTGGTAACACCTCACCACACTCAACTCCAAACTCACAGTCACAGGACTCTAGCTGCCCGAGCTCAACCCCAACACATCATGAGCTACAGCGCGTGGACTCAACGGAAAGTGGCACCAGTGCAGGGGGCAGTAAACGTAACGGACGCAGCAGCTCATTGACTCGTGAGGCGAGTGTCGACACATTAGCATGTAAGTATTGAAAATTACCAATAGTCTAATCATTCCCAATAAATTAACTAATCTGTATTTTCTCTTGATAGCCAATCTTGCCGCATTGTGCGCCATTAACCCAGATGAGTATCGAGCACCCGTTAGCATTTTTGCAAGTGGTAATCTGTGCCTGCCCTACTTGTCGCTACCGTATATGGATCTGCTTAGCGATCCCATGGTACTTTCCTATATCATCGGTACCTCCAATGTACTATTCCAGCAGAAACGTCAGCTGGCTGACGTACTCGTAGATATTGAGGCAGCCAATCTGGATGCTCTGGATCCTGATTTGCGGCGACAACTAGTGCTAAGCACTGAGGATCTACGCTATATGGACTATATAATGAAGCACGTACAAACGCCCAAGGAAGATGCCGAGGGTAGCGAATACTGGATACGAGAACAATTCCAGGGTTATATTCTGGCACTCTTACGCACTGCGGTAGCGCCTGGTAGGTTGAAATGAAGCTTTATTTGCTCAAATTGTAATGCTTAAAATGTGTAAGGATACTGTTGCAGTATCCCTGACATGTATGTCCTTTAAATCTCATTCATTGACTTTCAATTGATTGCAGTTTGTAATTTTAACAATTTATTAAAATCTAATTTTAAATGATGAAATTGTCTTGCACAGATATTAAGGACAATGATCATTTCAACTCACACTTTATGAACGCATTCAAGCGAACACAGTGCTACCAGGAGTGGTTTGATGTGCGACCTGATCCCGAATTTTTCGATGCACTTCCCACTGGTCATCCGTTTGCCGGCACGTTATCCGTCGCGGACATGAAGCTGAAGCTAGCACAGTAAGTACTTTTAAAGAAATATCCTTCCTTTTGACTTTACAACCTTACTTTGATTTGCCCGCAATAGAACCATGCAGAACAGCGAAAGCGGACGCAAAATTAATCAGGCAGTTAATACCACAAGTCGAGCCGTTGGCGGTGCCATTTCTCAGGCCAAAGGGGCATTCTCCAGCTGGTGGTCGTCCATTACAACAGCCCCTGCAAATAGTACTGGCGTAGGAGGATCTAGCTCTGTTGCTGGTAGTGAAAGCAGTCAGAGCAACAATCTTAGTCATATTGACGAGGGTATCGACGGTGCCACGGTGTCACAACAGCCGCAGGAGATCTCAGTTACATTCCAAAACCACAAAGACGAGGCAGAGTTAGATGTGGCTGGTGTGAGCATACACATTTCCAGCCAAATCAGTGAGGATAGTCTCGAGGAAGCTCACGACTCAAGTGGCAACTCCCCACAGCAACAACAGGGTATCGTTGAAATTGGCAGAGAGGCCGAGTTGCTGGATAGGGTCAACAACCATGGTGAAAATGCAACGGCAACGACCTCTCAATCCCAATCTCAATCAATACGTGCTGGTTGCGGTGGTGATCTTGCATCGTCATCCGCAGTAGAGCTTAACAACGGGGATGTTTTTATAGTTTGATCACCAAACGCACAAGAGCAGCAGCTGCAGCACGCAACAACAACAACAGCAATTATAAGAAGAACCCACAACACTGTATAAATTTACCTAAGCTATACATACTATCTATACATACTTATTTATTACAACAAAAATTGATTTGTGTGCATTTTTTTTTCGTCTGTTTCGCATTACTCAAATTGGCCAAATATTATATTATATATATATATTATGTATTTGTATGTATTCGTATATATGTAAGCCAAACCCAAAGAGGTCCCGCTCCCACACCCATTCCCGCACCCACCCACAAATCCAATATGTACTCGTATTAAGAATAATACTTGTATTCGTCGTACAAAGCTAACCCAAGTACCAAGTGCAATTTGTAACCAATTTAAATGTGTTTATATCCATGTGGCAATAACTGTTCTCTCTCTCTCTCTGTGATCCCTCTGCGCAAAACTATCGTATATGGCATCTATATAAGGCAAAATTGTCATTTTGATTCAAGTTTGATTAAAGTTAAGTCCATAATTCGTCGTATTGTTATTACAAAGACAATAAGGTTTAAAGAACTAAAGATCTGTCTGCTCTGCTGTTATTTGTTAAATATACGATATATTCGCGCAAATGGGACGCAAGCGAGACGAAGCTTATTCGATAGTAGCTCTATCTCTCTCATATTGATATTTTATGGGGTACTTCATATGTCATAGTCATCAGTACATTCAGTACTACATAGTACCAGCCTCTCAGCCTAATTACTTATGTACCTGCGCGTACAATCCATTAAATGCTGTGCACGTTCTTGACTTGGAGTTACCCCATGCATGAATTTATGCATTTATCAAATAATACTTATAATCGAAATGTAATTATTTCATTTGTACGTTTCCTCATGCAAATTAAAAAGTTAAACTATTGAATTGAATAAATAATGCAACCTAATATTTATGATTTTCATTTATTTTCTATAATAAATAAGTAGATGCTACTTATATACAATTAAACTGGTTAAAAGAAAAAAATGCTTAAATTTAGAAGTACTATTTGTGTCCCTTAAGGACTTCGTCAAGTGTTTTTACAAAAAGTTTTAATAAGTAGATAAGTATGTATTACTGATTTCATTGCTTTGATTTAATTTTAGGGTAATATTTTCATTGGTAGATGCTACTTATATACAATCAAACTGGGTCAGAGAAAAAAAGGAATAACTATTTGTGTCCCTTGAGGGCCTCGTTAAAAGACGGCAGCTTGAGGTCATTCAGCGTAATCTTAAAATTAGCCAATTTAATGACGTTTTCTTTTATATTTGCTTCAACACCTTTAAGCTTTTCCTCAGCCTGTGCCAACACTTCTTTGACCTCCGCTACAAAAGCGTCTTGGGCACTCAGTCGAACCTTTTGCCGCTGCTCGGCAGCGTCAAGGAAATCATAATTTTCTTGTCTTTTCTTTTGCAGTAGTTGATCCAACTCCTTGTGCTCCTGATGATGACGCTCGAGTAGCGTGCTTAGTTCAAAGTTACGCTCGAGTAATTGCTGATGATGCTGGGACATCATGGCCTTTTTTGTCTCATAGCTGTGGGGTAATCGCTCTATTTGTTGGACGCATAACTCGATCTGCTTATTAACTTTATTAAGATCCCCAACAAGTTTTTCGTTTGATAGCGTCAGCTCAGCACTGAGGTGCTCCAATTGCTTACATCTCTCCTCATGTTCTGCTTTCCGTTGAGCCAGTAAAGCAACAAGTTTGGTCAGGCGACGACTACGTGCCTGAATATCCGCATATTGCGGAGGCAGTGGCAGAACAAGCTCCATCTGTTCCTTTTCACTGGCACTACAGATATCTGAGTCGAGACCAATGTTTTGCGCATGCGAATTGAACTTTTCCACATTGTCTAGCAACTGTTTCTTGGCACGTGACAGTCGAACTTGCTGATTGTTCCCCCGTTCCGTAAAATCAACCATTTGCCGTTTATAAAATTGCTCCTCATTCCCCATATCATTCAATCGCACCTTCATGCTTTGTAATTGCTCGGCTGTGTACTTTTGGCTATTTACTTCCTTTTGTAGTTTTTGTATTTCCTTACGCTGGATCTTCATTCGGTTGGCATTTTCTGTGCTGAGAGCACGAAGTTGTTCAATCTCTTCAGTGTATTCCTTTATTTTGCTTTGAATGTTTAACAGTTCGTGCTTAAGTTGCTCCTCCTGGTACTTGCGCTGCTGCAATTGCTCTCCCTTGTTGTCTGAAGCTAACTGTAGCTGCTCCTCTATGTGCATTATCTCTTCTTTTAGACGAACCAAATCCAAATCTAGGGCTTGGCTGTCGGGCAAGTCGCTAATACATTTTATAATTCTATCGCTGACATTGCGCTTAAGCACGGCATACTCATTCCAGTTTTGGGTATCCCAGACTCCAAAACTCTCAGCAGCACTGGGAAACAACAAATGGTTTGTCTCTTCGGTAAGAACGATTTGACTGATCTGCAAGTTGTGGGACGTTGCTGTTGGATCTGCAAGAGTCTGTTGCATGTAGCTGGGGTGCTCACTAGTTTCCATAAAGGGGAACTCTTCGTATTCGCCAAGCTCCTCCCGTCCCGAGGGTGGTGGTGGCGCAAGGTCTTTTAGAAAGTCGAACAAAACAATGACATGACCAAAGGAGTGCTGTGTTGTGGGTGTCATTAACCAGGACTTGCTCACTTGATTCGGATACTTCAGCTTATGCAGGGCACTCGTAATTTCCTCAACATGATTGCTGCCGATATTAAACCGATTTCCGAAAACGAATTGTAAAAAGAAATTCACAATTCCCACAAACTGTTTCATCGTCATCTGACGAAGGGAAGCCGCACCGCGACTAAAGAAATCCTGGCCAAAACCTTGCAGTGGATGACAATGCATCATTTCGTCCAGATATTCGGCGATCAATTGCGCCTGTTCCTGCACCCATTTCTTATCCTTATCCATCAGGGCCTGTCGTCTCAACGGCGTCGCATTACTGACAGTGCCACCAGCTGTACTCCGCTTTGTATTGCAGGATGGACTGATGGAGTTTAATCGGGACTGTGGCTGCCAGAGGCCTGATTTCTTCATTGGTGTTGTTGTAGTGCGCAATTGCGACCTAAAATTTGTGCATAAACGTTTAGGTATAATATATAAAAGGAATCCAAAGCCTCGCTTGCCTTGTTTGTCGCTTCTTTCGGACGCTACCATCCTCGCGGGCGTCCTCAGGGAACTCTGAGGTATGTCGTGGCTTGTACATTATCCAATATCAATAATGCAACAATAACACGAGGAACTCAATTCGACAGTGTTTTGAAACACATACAAAATACAAAACGATCAAAAACAGTCCACTTATTTGACAAATAAATATTCTGAGCGCTTCAGTTGCTTTGAAATTTGGCATCGATAATTTGCTGATATCATCCAGGCTTCGTAGCTTGTTATCGATATCGCTTACGCGTTGTGTAGGGTTGCTGTACTTACTTTGCAGCAACGATAAGAAATCTCGATAGCTGCGATTAGTAGCGGGCATCTGAGATTTCGATAGCACAAAAATAAAATGAAGACACATGCGTATGAATATGTTACGAACTTCCTTTGTTTATTCCAACATTTCAATTAATTTTAATTATTGTTTCTTGTGTTACACAATAATCATACTATGTTTATGAATTACATTAATTTATAATTTTATGTTATTATTATAATTAAATATCGATCACATTTCCTTTCAGAACGTCTCATCATTCCCTGTTCGTTTCACATAACGCACAAACAATATAATAATTACATACATTATAACTTTATATACGTACTTCATATTTAATACATACAAATACACAAATAATGTTTAACTTAAATTATTTTTACAGTTATTTAAAAAAAATTCACACACTTTTGCTTTTGAATTGATACTAGTTTAAGCAAAAAAAAAAAGAAAAAAAAAACAATACATAATATAAGAATATAAAGCCAAATTTGCAAAAATCAAACCTGCGCTAATACTATAAATTTTATTATTTTAAAATTACATAGGCCATATTAAAGACTATTTTTGTAGTTTAAATTATTATTAATTTAGCTGCTTAAAGTAAACCGCGCACAATAATTAAAAAAAAAGACAACAAAAGGAAATATCTGGTATTGTTTGGTTTTGAGTTTTACTATTTGTATGCACTTAGCTGCCCTTGTTGTCGAGCTTATTTAATGTGTATATATATTGTCCTAAAAGCCTTAAATTATTACGCAGCGTCCTGTCATGTTTCTGGCCAGGACAGTACCGGACAGGACAGGAACAGGACACGACAGGCCAGACCTCAGTAATTTTATAATAGACTCGTACATAATATCTTGGTGGAGCAAAGGAACACAAGCAAAAGCCATGTGAAAGCTACATAAAAGGATTCGTCCTCATCATCAGTTAAACATTCGAAATATTTTGAAAATATTTGCGTAAATATTTGCTTTAGTTTTTGTGTACATAAGTGTGTGTGTGTGGTAGTGTGTGTGTGTGTGTGTGTGTGAGTGGTTTTGGTGTCTTTCTTTGTGTATGCATAGATACAGTTTCTATGTTAGAATTTAGGTACATTACAGTTCTTTGAATTGCGTGGTTGGTTGTTGTAATCTGCAATCTCAATTTGAATTATCTTATTGCGTGCTAACTAAGAAACTGGGCGCCATCAAAAGCGATGTTACCCCACAGCTATGCAATGTCTTATGTAGGCTATCGTGTGAGGAGTGAAGTGAAGAGTCGCTAGTTTGGAGCATTTAGTGTGTCCAAATTGGAGCCGTATTGCATATTGACGGACATCGTAAAGAGCCACGCTACTGCCAACAAACTGCTGCCCAGAAGATCACCCAACGCAGTCAGATATGGTATGGCCGAGTTATCTGGATCGATCTTCCATTTCCACATCGCGTGCACTATGATATGGGCAATATAGAGCAGCAGCATTACCTGTTAACAGATTTAATTTACATAGTATATCATTATACGATCCACACTTACATATATCCTTATATCAGACTTACCTGTATCAAACTGGCGACTAGATACGACAGCATAAACACCCAAGTAACAGTGGTCGTATTCATGTTTATATAGTCGGCCGCAAAGATGAACAATACATTGCCCGGTATAGACATGGCAATAAGAATGCGGGCCGTTTTAGCATAGGGAACTGTGTGGAAAGTAAAATGCATAAAATAATTACACCATTTTCAAGACTTTAAAATACACAAATGATGTATTTATATCACTTTACTTACCGCCCTTGAACAGAGCACGCCACGGCCACTCGACGACCTTCGTGTGCGGTGGTATAATGCCAATAATTGAGCTCTGATGCAACATGGTTGATATCTTGCTAGCCTGCACCGATACCAGATTGCCGCCAATGCCATTAATAATGGGCTGAAAGACAACAAAGCCTTTGAATACCTCCACAGCCGCATCCAATACGAGGCCTCCGAGCCTGCAAATGAGTAGTTCAATATTTTAATACGTTATTTTAATAATAATAGTAAAGACGTGAAATTAATTACTGAATTTTACACCTTAAATATTTAATATAAATCAGCCAAATAATGATTGAATAAATTACTACAATAATTACTTAAGGCTGAAAATATATCTTGTATTCCATACGCCTCATTTATGAAAGAAATGTCAAAATTTCCAAGCAAGAGGATTAGAATCACAAATTCCATGTTCACGTCTATATATTTTATAAATAAGCAAGTAGAATGGCCGACTGAAAGTTCTGAATGGGTGTGTATTACCAATCCTTACTGTAGTCGTAGTAGTTGTGTGTATCAAGTTAAATAAAGAGTGAGCCTCGCTGACCGTCATGTTCAGAGTCAAGGACAAGAGTTAACAATTAGAAATGCCAATGATTAAGCGGCCACTTGCCGTTTTATAAATAAAATGAAAATAATCAATCAAAATACATTGCCAAATTTAGCACACCTAGTGTGGCCTCATGTCTGTCGACATCTAAAAAAATGTAAGAAAAAAATACAGAAAAGAATAGAAATAGAAGCAAAAAATGTGCTTATCATGGCCCCATTAAGTGTTGAACCACTTCATAAGAGTGGCTTCAGACTGCTCCTGAAGCTATACGATGTTGATGATGACATACATATATATAGTATGTATAGTAGAAACGTACCCGCTGATACAAAGCGCTGACAGAACCGGGACCCAACCGCTCTTTAGCACCGGTCGCGTATACTCATTCTTGAGCACAATGACGACCCACATGGGAAGCAGCACCAGATAACAGGTGACCACAATGAAAGTAATCCACAGATGGGTCTCTGCAAGACAGAGAGAGAGAGAGAGATATTCGTTAGATAGATGATTGGAAATGAAGATTGAATAAGTTGGTAACGTACTTATATGTTCATAGAGTAGCGAGGCAATAAAAGAGAGCAAACTGATCGACACAACATCACCAATTGAGGCAGCCAATGGCGTGGCCAGGTTATCCGGATTCAGGCGATACTTTTGGGAGAATAGAATCACAGCGACCAGCACAAAATCTGCAATGTCAGAATGAAAACATATGTAAGTACAATGATAAACACAAGCTCAACATATTTTGTTATTATTTACAGATTTCTCTCCCAGTTTTACAAGTATAGAATAGAATTTTAAAGTAGTTATACAAATATTACACGAAAATTAAAGCTATTCACAATGACAATTACTTAATTACATATATTTATTGTATAAAAGGCGAGTATTTAGCAGAGTATGGTGTATATAAGTATATTCTGCATGCTTACCGAGCACAAAGCACGACGACGTTGCTGTAAACATGGCCGATGCGGTCAACAGCATCGCATTCTCAAAGAAGAAGCTACCAGTCATTGCCGCTCCCACGCTCATAGCAAACATGGCAACCAGAAAGGAAGCGACAGTGGCCTGAACTTGCACCAGAGCTATATTGCCAACAATCATACGAACCACATTCGAACGGGATGTCATGTTGCCCAGATTCACCTGCGTGGAGAGACGCGAGGCGAGACACATGTCCAGGTTACCCTTCAGGCCAAGCAGCGCCGGCACCAGGATAAACAGTTCACTAACATTCTTGAAGACGTACCATTTCTGTAAATAATGTTGAAATTATCAATTAGTTGTCTAGTCAAAAGTAAGGTATTTTATTTTAATAATTAGATATTTTACACTATACCGAATATATATCGAATTTAAGCGACAGTTATAAAATCAAGTATGGTTGACTTATTGGAGATCTCTAGGAAGAGAGAGTTTACATTTAAGCATGTTTTTTGAGTTGATTTGCTTTATTCACTAGACTTTGTGTATTGTAAATAAACTCACATACATATTGTATTTATTGAGGGATATTTATGACTTAACATAAAGTTAATTATAAATCAGATAGTGGCGTCACCATCACAAAAATATTTTGGACTTCTGGTTAATACAGATCTGAATATAATTTATACCTTAGCAGTTGGAATCGGTTATTGGCGGGCAGGGTCTGCCTATAACTGCCACCAGACCAGAATTTATGGTTAATTAGCAGCCATATAAATGTTTATAATGTGTTGAAAACCTTTGTTTTATTTTCAGTTTCAGCTGCTATATACGAGTATTATTCCAAAAATTCAAATAATTTGTTTTCAATTCTGTTGAAAGGCAGTTGTATTTTAATTGAATTTCTAATTTGAAATTATAATTAGTTTTCAAGCTTTCTTGTTGACAAATTTGATATTTTTCTTGATTTTTGGGTTTTTTTTTTGTTAAAAATTTCATTCATTTGTATTTTACATTTAAGACCTGATTGCCAACAAGTTTGCAATCGCAATTGGGATTTACTTTTTGATAAGGCTTGAATATTGGTAATCTAACATATATTTAAAACGATTAAAATTAGTAGCAATTTTTATTTTTCATCCATCAAATTGTTTGCTCTTATTTAAGTCATTTTCAGAGTCATATTTAGATTGATAGCTATCCACAAATGGTTTTCGCTCGATTAAGTTGAATTTAATGGTCAATTAAGAGACAAATTGTCATAAATCATAGCAATGAAATTGATTTAATATTTAAATGCAAACACTTAAACTTGAAGTTCATTGAAAACAGCTGCAACCTATTTTCAAAAGCGAAGAGTTTTTAGTTTTCCTTTGTAATCTTTTGTTGATTTCGAGATTTAAGTTGGAGTTTTCTCAGACTGAGTCGGTCGTCAGAGAGTCTAGAAGACTATAAAATTCTTTTGTTTGACTTTTTGTCTGGTTTTTAGCTTTGTTGTGTGCGTGTGTGTGTCTGTGTGTGTGTAACTTTAATGAGCCGACGACTGTTATTAGATTTTACAATTTAATTTGCGTGTCATTTTAATTGTCCGCACCTCTTTTATCTACATCTTTGCATTTGCGCAATGTCAATGAAACAATTTATGAGATTTATCAGCTGTCAGTGTTTTTTTGCTTTTGTTTGTTCCCTCGCAATGGGGAAAGAATCCCATGAACCAACCAGTTAACCTGTTAGCCAGTCAACCAGACAGGCCATCCATCCAACCAACCAACCGAAGAATCCAGCCAATAAACCTATTTTCCAGGCCGTAACACCCAGTGACGAAGCACGCGACAACTAATTATAATAACTCATTATTATTATTATTATGTGGGGGAGAAATATAACTACCACTCTCTGAGTCTACAACTCCACCATCAGCCTTTCATAGAATCCTTAAAACAATCTTAGTTAGGTTTAGGTCTACTATCTAACTGTAGGATATGGTTTCATAAGCTCCTATTTTTTCTCCTGGCTAAGGCAACACATTCTGCAATATTATGCAGTGAGGATTCTTCCTAAGTGTCGGACATCTTAGTCTATTGTGTCCTGTCAGAGACCGAGCAGTACTTCGAGCCTGTTTAAAGTATCCTTGGAGACTCTTGGCTTGTCGGAAACCAGGTGCCTTGGCCCAGTTAATACAATATAACAATGATATTTAATAGAATATCTTACCTCTACACGTCCGAGCACAATGCCCGCTCCAATGGTACCAATGCCGGCCAAAAAGAACGGTATGGACACCTGAAGCAATATAGTTGTCCACTTTTCCTGCTTGATGCCCGGGCGATTAAGTGCCAACTTTTCCTCGGAGCTACCATTAATGCCCGCAATGCTGCATGCGTCTGCTGCCAGAGCGCCGGATCCTGAGTTCCCTCCATGACCGCCTCCACCTCCACCGCCTCCACCGCCGCCCGCCGCACCAGGATCCGGTTCGGAAGATGCTATGGACGTCGTGATGATTGAGCTTAGTGAACCAGTTGTCGAATGTGGATGCCCGGACAACTTCTCATTGTCGGGGTCTGTGCAGCATAGTGTAATAAGGATGGTGTTACAAATAGAGAAAAGAGGAAAAAAAGGACAAAGAGAGAGAAAGAAAGTGATGCAGTTAGTAAGGCATTGCTATCTACAGTTGAATGCGAGTAAAATACTATTTAAAAAAAATCATATATATATACAGGTATGTTCCATAAATCATTTAAATTTTGATAATTTTTACAAATTTTGGCAACATTTTAAACAAATTGTGCATTTTATACAATAAATAAATAAATTCATTTAATAAATATTCACAAATTTAAAGATTTTTCATTAATTATAACTTTATTTCAAATTGAAGCTAAATTTATATTTTATACAATTAATTATTCATCAAAAATGATTATCAATAAATTTATTTCGAATTTAAGCGAAAATTTATAATTGTTGTCGAATTTTATACAACAAATAAATTCATTTAAAATGTGTTTTTGTTTACTTTATATAATATTTATATTATTTAAATGATTTTGGAAGCAACGAAATTCGAAGTTGTTGGAGATTTGTAGAACATGCCTTAAATACATACATACATACATACATACATACATACATATATAAATAAATGTGCTGTGTGTGTGTGTGAGAGAGTGTGTGTGTGTGTGCCGCATGCAACTACTAAAGTCAAGAGCATTGTGCAATTAGCAAGACAATTAATTAACATCACTATAAATGATGAGTATTACTTATAAGCGCACCCCACCAAAAAGGGGGATAAGAATCAAATATATACTTGTGGTGTTGTTGTTGTTGTTGCTGCAATGTATTTTTTTGTTTTCTGTTGTTGTTGTTGCCCAGTGGCCTAAACACGTTTTTCAGTTGCCAAATGAATATAATATTTTGTTTTCGTTTCAGATTCTGATTTTGTTGCGCCAAGTTAATAAATTACAAATCGTTCGTCCATAAAATCAAAAAAACAACAACAATTACAACAAGAACAACAACATCGTCAGTAAGAATACAAACAAAAGAGCATGCAATAATTAATAAACATTTTATATGATTATCTTCCACAGTAAACATTCATAATATTTGCGTTTGTGCTATTATAAAATAAGGTAACTATAATAAAAGTGTCTGTCGCAATCTTTTTTTGTAATTAATGCGTTCTCTTAAATACACTATGAAAAAACTAATGGTTCATTGTTTTTGAAGTTCTTTTTAAAGAGCATAGCAAATAATAAAATCATAGTTATTCGAGTGGTAATCGTATGTTGTTTAAGATCTGTCCTTAAGTCCTTAAGAGCTGAAAATGATTTCTAAACAAATTCTACAAATTAAAGATTTATTTAAATCATTTCTAGATGCAGCAATAAGAAAGAATATATATTTTTCGAGGTTGGTCCATCGTACAGGGAAAAACTTTGATTTGGACAAACAGACAGACTTGCTGATTATATACATACAAAAACTATATACTTTATAAAGATGCTTGAAATGTAGAATTTGGAATTTTTTCAGCATTTGTTCTAAATGTACCAAGTGCTATTAAACTAACAATAAGTAGCACTTGTAATTGAATTATAGCCAAGATTAGGTAATCGTATTGATTTAAACTGATTTATTTTCTTTTATAAAATCAATTGATAATGCTTTTCCATATGTACTTAATCGGATGACAGTCAAACTATGGATGAATGAATCTGTAACTAGGTGAATTTAAGTTTTGCAGACATAATAATAAATAAATAAAGTTAACAAGTTAGCTTAAAGATAAGAAATTGAGAGAGAGACACAAAAAGATAGTGAGAACGAGAAAAATAGACAGAGAGAGAAAGAGCGAGCGAAAGAGATGGAATAAGAGCGAGATCTTGGAATAAGAAATCAAAGGAGTAACAGTACAAGTTTTCAGCAATAATATCGCAGCAACACATTGTTATCGTTATCATTGATCGCAATTGATCGATCGGCTAATTGATCGGAAATAAGTATGTGGATGGTAGGTAGCTTGGTCTACTAAGTTAGTAAAGTACTTAATTAACTACTACTAAGTAGTATGTATGTATGCATAGTATAGTAGAGTAAAGTATTGTATAATGATGCTGCCTCAACTCAATTGTCAGTTGCTGTCGTCACTCACCGTTTCCATTGTAGATGGTAAATAACTTGTATTTATCATCCAAAGCCGCATCTAACGGCGTCGTTGTGGTCATTGTTGACAATTGTTGTTGGTATATTGGTGGCGTGGAGTATAATGAGGACGTTGATGATGTGTTATTGTTATTGTTGGTGTTGCTATTGTTGTTGTTGTTGTGGTGGTTGGTATTATTGTTGATCGTGTTAATATTGATGGTAGTGGATGATGGCGGCAACACCCCATCATCAGCCCCAATATCGGCGGCTTCATTGTGGGCGGCATAGGAGGAAAGTCGTCGCACATTCAGCGGTGACAGCGAAGGTTTCTGTCTCTGCTTCAGCTCATTTGGTATGGATTGTGGACTGGGATTGTGGGATGTATTGCCTGTGTGGATTGTGTGGTCGTCTGTATTGCTTGTTGGTGTCGTTGCTGTTGTTGGTGTTGTTGTTGTGCTTTGTGGTTCGTTTGGTTGCGACATTTTTGCATTGGTCAGTTGTGTGTGTGTGTGTTTGTATTTGTTGTGTGGAATGACTTTAAGTGTGACCAGCAGCTAAAGTTAAAGCCAAAAATGTCACTGTGTTTTTTATGTGACTTTTCTCAGTTGCACAATGGAAATTCATTAAGTCAACTACAATTGAAACTAAACACTTGCTAGAAACAATAATTAAAAAACAAGCTAAAACAATATAGCAGTTGCAACTAATCAAGGTGCAATAATATTAAATATATATATTTATTATTATTTATTATTTAATATATGTGTTTTTTGTTTTCTTTTTCTTTTGTTTTTTTTGTTGTTTTTCTTTTTTTTTAATGTTTTAGCATATTTAAGGTTCTCAGAGTTGGAACTATCACTGAACAGAATCGAAATCGAAAATCGAAATATCACACAATTGATTGACTTCCTTTGCAAAATTAAATAGATAAATAAATTAATAAGTTAGATGAAAGTGAGTTGTTGTTGTTTTTTAAAGAATTCTTTCAAGTTGTTAAACAAATGTGTAAAGAATATAAATTGAATATAAATGTTATGGAAAGAACCAGAGTCGTTTAGTTTACATTGTATGTGAGTTGTGGTTTGTGTGTGTGTGTGTGTAGGTGTAGTGTAATAGTGTAATGAGTCCTGTGTCCAGTTCGTTGTTGTGCGTCCAGTTCTTCGAGGCGGGTGGGGGATGGCGGGTTTAGTTGTTTGAGGAGCAGAGAGGACAGAGCTTTAGTCACCGGACCGTTGATATGGCTGTAAGCAACAACATAACGTTCATATTGCTGTCGATTCTTCTTCTTTTTTATATGTTTGTATAATTTCAGAATTTATCAATGGAAATCAATGGAAAAATGGAAAAATCAAAATTCAATTCAACAAAATATTGTAGAACCTTTAAAAGATGTCACTAAACCAAATCTAATTTTTGTTTGGTGTCCCTTTCATCATAAACAAGTCGATACCGTAAATATGATCCAACTTTTAAGCAAATCCTAAAACGCATTTGAAAACCAATATGGGGTGCATTGATCTGAGAATATCTAGATCAACGAGTGGATCTCATTATTGGGCTAAAACTAACATCAAAAATATTTATAGGAAGATTTCATCAAATCCATCCAAAGAACTATGCAACTGTTCTCTTCGTTAATAAATTAAATAAAAATCTTAAAATACAGAAAATAATAGCAAAAAGAATTTAATCGATCCTATATTTAGCAGGCCTTTATGATTAATGACTTCTATTTTTATTTCTGTATTTGGCAATAAAACTGAATCAAACATCAAAATAGGGTTTAGTTTCTTTATTCAAGTTGCCACCGATCGGTCAGATATGACATGTTATATATTCCAAAAGAATTTCTAGTGCAAATACTTTAGTTATTCAATTTTTGGACCTGCCTAAACATCCTAGACTTCCGCCTGAATCAAAAATCGAAATTGTTTCTCTTTTTAAGATACTTGAATGCAGTCTGTGGCTGATCGTTTGATTTCTTATATTTATTGACTTTTATATATTTTATTTGATTTGTTTTCTTTTTCATTTTTTTTGTAATTTTACCGATTGATTGGAAGTAGTGGGAACCTGTTTATTTGTTGTATCCAATCGAGTTTTAGCGGCCCACGCATTTTGCATTTGCATTAATGAAAACATTTAACAGCGCATTGAAAAGCAACCAGTTTCGGCCATCCAACTTCGAAAACTGTGCTAAAAAGAAAAACCTGCAGCTGCAATAAGCCAAAGCCAAAAGCCAAACACAACCGAAAATCTCGCAGCCAATACCAAAAGCTAATCCAATCAATTGCCAGGCAATGGTAATGCAGCGTGTGTCGTTTTCAAGTTTATGGACTTTTGACAGGTTATCCGATTAGATTTCGAAGCCAAAACGATTATTTGTTCCGAGTGTTGTTGCGACCGACAACAAAGCCCGCTATTTATAGCACCAAGTCTGCTGGTCAGCTGGTCAGCACAGCAAATCTTTCAACTTATCAAGGTAATCGGAAACTCGGTCACACGACATACGCGCATCGCAAATCCACCGTAATAAATAAATAAATATTTATTGAATCCATCTTTCAACACACACAATCAAGAAGAACAAAACAATCTGCAATACTTTCTACAACACCTTTAAGATTCTAAAAAAGTAAAAGTTAACAAGTCAAAACAGGATAAGAGAACGATTATACAATGTTACTTTACTTTATAGACAGGTTGTAAAAAGTATAAAGAATCAGTTGGAAGGCTGAGATTTCATTTCATTATCAAAGACCAATAATAAATAATCACACATTTAACTAATATTTTAAGGAAGCACGTGTAAAAGAATTACACTTTCAATATAGTAATATAATCTAATCAGTATAAGGCTTATTTCTAATCACTATATTTATGGGAAAAGTTTTGCTGAATTTCTGTGGAAAGGGTCCGCGACATGTGCGAATTCTTTCAATAATAATAATATCTGCACTTTAGATTGTTAAATGTTTCGTCAAAATATGGCCATATAAATATATAAAGTATAAGCAACAACTCGGAAGAAGTACTGATAGGAGACGTTCATTAGTCATTAGTCAGTTGAAATAATGAGTTTTCAACAAAAGAAAAAAACCTGTGGAAAAACCTACAACCCCACAACAGCTTGAATGAAATCAATAACAAATAAGTCAGTTAGTAAATATTATTTAAAGACCATTGTATATATACGCCTATGTATTACTCTATTAAATACTGAATGACGTCATTTAATTAGGGTTTTATACAACTAAAATAACTCAATACAATCAATCATTTTCGGTTGATCTTTTCGTATTATTTTTTGTTATTTAAGAGACTGTGAGACATAATATTTGAAATTAAGTGCGTGAATTGTCGCATTTACAGATTTTCTTATCTTTCAAGCCGTTTTGTCGCCGACACTGAAATTGGCAACAGTCGAGAGTTGAAGTGACAGGCCCTGAGGCACGGGATTTTCATTCAGGCCATTCAGAATGCTCAGAAGTGCTTTTGATAGAATTTCGTTGTTGTTGTTGTTGTTGTAATGATATCTGTGATAAGATTCGACAATGGCAACAATTGTGACAAGATCAAGTAGTCGTTGTCGTTGTCGTTGTTATTGCCATTGTTTTCTTGTTCTTTTATTTTGTTTTTTATTTGGTAAATACAACTCATTTGTACGCTGGCCTAAACGTTACGTATACGCCGCATCGACCGGACTAGTTGAACATTTGTTGAAGACAGCTGAATCGACCGACAGCAATTTACCTAAATGATGGCAGCTTTAATGTCGCCACGTTCAAGTTCAAAGCCAACAGATAGTAAACACGTTATTGACTATTGCGGGGGCAGAAACTCGCATTCGCATTCGCACTCGCTTTCGCATTCGAATTCGAATTCGCACTCGCTAGTGACAAATTGAAAAACGTACTATAGTTTGAGTAAATTAACCAGTTGCTATTGTTGCTCTCTTTTAATTCAACTGTCACATAATTAAGTTGCTTTAGATTCAAATCAATGCGGAACTTTTTACGATGAGTACACATAGTAAATTGTGTAATATTATTTTTCACTATACAAATGCAGTTCATTCATCATCATTCATCGACAGTGGTGATATTTGTATGGCCATAGCTGTAAATATTGTATCTTATATCTGCAGCTACAGGTGATCAAGTCTCTTAATGGATTTGTTATGCGTATTTTTAATTGCTGCTATTTGTTAAATTTGTCAATTTATTATTTTATCTATTCATTCGCTTGTCTTTTTGTCAGTTTGTTGTTGTTGTTTTTGGTGTTTTGTTTAATTGATTGTCGAAATGCCAAAAGTTCTGCTGATGTTTTGGGAATTCCAATACAAAATGTTACGTTTTCATTATACAATACACAGAAGCTATGATGTGATTGTAATCCTTTAATTGATATGTGATCGATGCCACCCATTTAGCTATCCTTAATGGGTGCAGGGTATACTTGATAATGAGAAGAACCACAAAAAAAGAGGGTATAACGATTAAGTTAATTAAGAGAACACAATAACCAGAAATGATTTATTGTGATTAACAAAAACAATATAAACAAATCTAAGATCATATCAGTTAAGGCCCCCCTAATGGTTATACGAGTACTTAATAAACTACAAAAAAATATATACTAATATATATTTATGAGTATATACTCGTCTGTAATAAATTAGTTGTCCAGTGGAGCTCTTCTGACATGTGTACTACATATACGAGATTCGAAATTGTTGAGATTTGATCATTTTCGGTACGTCAATTCATATCAGGTAAGAAATCAAAAAACACAAAAAAAAACACTGGTAAACTGGTAACAAGCTATAGAAATTCAGTTGGCATTTGATATTTGTTTAACACCTGGCTTGATAAGATTACAAATGATCGCAAATAGTAAATGGCAAACGCAGACTCAGATTCAGATTGACGCAAAGGAATCGCAGCCGAAACACTCCCCGATAAAACCGAAGCTGAAGGAAATGAGCAATCGACAAAATCGCAAGAAATTTGCAAATTTCTGTTTCTGCATTTATTATTTTTATTATTTGTTGGCATTTGTGTTTAACATTTCTTGGCCTCGAAAACAGTAGATGCTGCGAGGGCAGATTCGAAACTTTATAAAATCACTAAAACAAAAGCGAAGCACTTGGAACAGAACGAAGGCAACTTTCACTAGGAGAAGGGATCACAGGGTAATTATAATTTATATATTTATTAAACCATATTTATTATTCATCTACTTTTCATTACTTTTCACTTATTATCAGCTGAAGCCAGCAGGCACTTTGACAATATGCATGCCTCTTAGAGAAACCCTCGTGTAGCGCTTTAACTCCTGATCTGATCTGATATGATATGTGGCAACTGTCGCCGCTTAATGGGCTGCACAGTCCGGACCAGACTCCGAACTATGTGTCCCCAGGAAACCCGACGTTGAACTGCTGACGTTAATTTGCAAAACGTGAACGATATGTGAGCTGCCTGTTAATTTCTATTTATTTCCATTTATTGTGATTAAGTCGCCGTTGTTTGTATTCTCACATACATAGATCTCTAGATTTGAGTGTATGTATATTTAGTCAAAGTTCCCAGGCTTTTAATAAAACGCTTTGGTTTGCATTCTCAAATATTTCAGTTATGTCGCGTCGTCTTGCACTAATTTGCAATTTTAGTTTTTGAATTATCTTAAATTGCACAAATTAAACAACTTGGAAAGTGCACAATTGTTGGATACGCTCTCTAATATATTCTAAATTTAGTACAATGAATAAAATGTAATGGCAATTATCATGTTATTTAGATTACTTTAGTGTGTAAGTCAAAAATCGAATATTGTTTATACTTATTAAATATAACATTTTATTCTTCCGTTTATCACACCTTGATTTCTTCTATTTACGGGGTATATGAAGTGCACGAGACATGACTCTTAAGTGAACAGATTTATAATTATTATAAATATGCACAAGTATTTACCTAACTAGTAAGTTAAGAACCACATATTTACCCTGTTAATGCGATCATTTGGCAATTATTTTCAAAATTACCAGTTTTCAGTTCTCAAATTATGATTCGAACAAGATATCGTTGGATAAAAATCTATAAATAAATGTACAAGATACATATTTGACTTGACTTGAATGAAGTAATCAAATATCTGTTGCATATTCTGAGCGAATTATCTAACGTGCACTTGTCTCGACTCAATCAACTAAATGTATTTATAGATATTTCACCCGCTCTGCTATCAGACAGCTCTACTCATCATAATGATAATGATGATGGAGATGATGATGATGCTATTCACGAGCTGGGGATTAAAACGTGCGGCGAACATGTCGGATACGTAACGTGTCATTTCATTGAGTCAAAACTTGCACATATGCAAATTAAAGAGTCCAAACACGTGAAGCGGCAACATGTGGCCAATATCTCAATTGCACTTTTCTCAGCTCTCATCTTTCAGCTCTCTGTCTGCTCTCACAATCAGCTTTGAAGTCTCAGAGGAGAGCAGCTCTTGTTGCATATATAGAGGCGCTTATTTAACTTAAGAAAGCAATAAATTTGAAAATAAATTACATTTGCAATTGCATTTTGATGTGAACGAACATTTAATATTTAAGTTAAGCAAATCAATTTCAGTTTTTGGCCAAATCATGATAATTGTTAGCAGATAACACCTGTTGGTATGAGCGATATGCTAATTCGAAATTCATATATTTGTACAGATATGAACATATATTATGTCTATATTATTCTTAGCGCCTTCCACACAATGAGCCTTTCTATAGAAATTGAAATATTTGGTGTTTGCTTATTTAATTTTATTTCACTTAACTTTATTGAAATCTATTTGGCAACAAGTTTTTTGTTGTTGTTTTTGTTTCTTTTTTCTTGACAGATGCTTAGTGTATTTATTTATTATATAAACATATTCGACCGTGTACATTTTTATGGTGAATATACATATATATAGGTGTCCATATAAACAAACCTTTGTTGAGGCGATTTCGATGACGCAGGTGAAACCAATGAATGCTCAGATCTGAGCTCAAATACTTTATTTAACTCATACAAGTTTATTAATTTATGAACCTGGCAACATTTTAATAAAGCGAAAAAAGGTTGACCAAATAAAATACAATTAAATTGTATATGATTTTATTGGCCAAATACATTAACTACGTCATCGGCCTGAGAAAAAGACATAAGTACGAGGAATTTAATGAAATCGAACTGGAACTGTATCAAAAGTCATTCAACTTGTCAAAAGCCAAACGGAAGATGCAAATGAAGTCAAATAAAACTGCATGCTTGCCAGAATACATAACTAAAATGATAATACATCGATTGAGCTTATATACTTATGTATGTATGTAGTACATATACATGCTTAGGGTCATCAATCCATCAAGGGGTTTACTACAATGGCTAACAAGACGGCTATGAAAGCTTCTGAATGTGTAGCAACTTTAATCTGTGATCTCATATGCGGATTCCAAACAAAGTTTACTCAAATCATCATATTGAAATCGATTAACAGCTAATATAAATATAAATATAAATACATACTTCAGTTCGCATTGTATACAAATATTGGCAGGTGCATTATTATCTAATCTAATCACATCAGCCAACAAATGATGCAATCTTTCTATAAATCATCAACGCTAGCAACATCTTTGGACATAAGTCCATAAAACGATTTAAAATCATTTTTTCATAAAAAATTATGAAAGAAATTTAATCTAGAAATAAGAATCATGATTATTTATTGCAATCATTTTCATAGATTTATATACATATAATAATTCTTTATTTTAAAGAATCTCAATCCATTTATGTCTTTCATACTGATAACGATTGTTCGCAATGAAAACAAAGAATGAAATAAAGTATACGACTTGGAGTACAAAGATTACCCAGAACACTGTTTTTGTCGGATTTAAAAGAGTCACAAAGCATTTTCGTACATTACCTGAACTGAATTGTTCAAATAGAAGAGAATCAGAATAGAAAGATTACTCAGAATAATGAATTTCTCTGAAGAAGTCTATCTACTCCTGTCCAAGAATGTTTCATTTCAAGAATCGTCCATCATTTGGAACAGAATTGTTCAAAAAGAAGAGAAACAATTAAATTAAATGTAGAACTTAGAAGACAAGGATTAATCAGAGCATGTTCTTGTGGACTTGGAAAGTCCTTTTTATACTCTTTTTATTATGAATGTACATTTTAATAAAGTGGTTTATCAATCTCAACAGGATATTATAAATTGCACACCTTCTTCAATGGCTTTTAAATAATTGGATTTCATTATTGTTATTAGTTTAAGTGACCAGGGAAAAGAGGAATAATCCTAAACAAGTGCAGCTGAGCTGGGAATTGAGAATTTAAAGCCGAGAATAAACGGTAGCAACCAAATGGTTCTGGTCATATGGTAAGCTGAGTGGGGAGAGGGAAGGAGGAAGGGGAGGGCAGGGAAACCAGCTCATTAACAACACGCAGCAGTTCAACAAAGAAAATATAATAATAATGAGAAATTGCACACAAAGCAAACAGCTGAGGTTTTGTTTTGTTGTGTTTTAGTTTTAGTTTTAGCTGTAGTTTTAGTCTTAGTATTAGTTGGGGTGGGCTTAAACAGTTCAGTTTAACTAGCTGGACTAATGACAATTTCAAAACAAAAACCGTATTTTGCAAACAAATTCGCACAATAAGACTTGCAAATACACTGCACTATGAAATAAGACGAGTAAAGGGTCGATCCTTAATCTGGTAAGTCAGACAAGTAGTTTAGTAGTAACAATAAGACTAGCAAATACTTTGTACTAAGAATTAAGACTATTGTCCTTATTCTGGTAAGAGAGACAAGTGAGCTATGAGACTTGCAAATACTCTGTACTATGAATTAAGACGAATAAAGAGTCTGTTCTTATTTTAGTAAGAGTAACAAGTGTAACAAGAGAAATTTAAATAGTAGCACATTTAAATGCCATTTTATGATACCGAGTGAAGAAAAAAGTCATTTAAACAACTCCACAGCAGGGCCACGTGAAGCCATTGAAATTGTTAATAGAACTTGAGTAATTAGTAATTAGCAGGCGAAGCAACAACAACAACAACAGAAAAAACAGCTACCATCGAATTTGGACATGGCTATGCATAAAATAAGGCAACCCCGACTGCAAAACTACTTGACTCGATTGCAATTTGGCCGTGAAAACGAAATGCCAGCAACATAAATTAATTATTATTATTATTTCTATATTGTATTGCTTTTCGTTAGCTTTTTTTTCATTTTGTATTATTTATATCTTGGGCAAATTAATATTAACTATGCATTAATTAAAAGCTTTAATGTTTTTTGTTTCTTTTTCTTTTGGTTTTGATTTTGGCTTTGATTTGCCTTTCGTTTCGGGTTTGGGTTTGGGTTGGAGTTCATTTTGATTCACTTTGATTTGAATTTGGACACGTTAAAGGGCAGGGCTTCAAACAATTTCGAAAACGATTCAAACCGTACTTAGTTGTCGACCAAAAAAAAGAGCGATGCGAATGTTAAAGGTTGCATTTTAAATTTGTATAATTAATAATTGTTTTTTTCTATTTTTTTTTTGTGTTTAAGGCAACAACGAAATGTTTTTGAAGTACCCAGTGAACTGTATTATGTTAAATGTTACCACTGGGCATTTTAATTGCTTATTTTTTTAAGTACTTGTATATATTTCTTATTGTATTTTTATTTATTGCATGCGAAATAACTGCGGCCATTCATTTTTTTCTTTTTTGTTTCTCTTTAACAGCTATTGCATTTATTTATAGAAGTTAAGAATTGCTTTTTTATGATTTTACAAGTTCAAGTTGCAATTTTAAGGTCACATTTAGCAATGAAGTTGAGCTGTGAACACTGAAGATTGTTCGTTTAAAAAAAAGCGAAATAAATTATAGCAACATAAATCGATAGAATGTTGTTATTAGCTAATGTTAATGGGCATCAAATTCCATAAATCTATAATTAATCGTTGAATAAACGATCTCAGAAGAATGGTGAACTGTGAACAAAAAAATAATGCCAACGATTAAGGAATTCGCATAATCTACTGGTATTACTTGGGGCAAGGTCAACTACAAGCTGAGAGGTAAAAAAAAATACAAAATAAAGAAGAAATGATATTTATACAGATATTTAGCGCCTGGCGCAAGATTCATGTACAAAGTGCTGTAATTAATTCCCCACCATAAGTATTTCTATAAATATTCTCATTCTTTTGTTCAATTATTGCTCGCAACAGATGTGGCCTGTTGCTATAATAAGGTTAGTTAAATAGTTATAACCCTATTTCACATATTGCCAATTATGCGTTTAGTGTGCTATTTTCCATTGATTTCCGCCTGCCTTTCTACTGCCAAGTGACTGTGACGGGCAGAATCTGTAACAGTTTTTAAATGTTCGGTTTTTTCCAATATTATCTCTCTTTTATATATAGTAGTTTATATTTTTATTTTGCTTAGAGCTTACTTTTATTGGAGCAACTTTACACTCACTTTTGCACTTAGTTTGAACTTTTCGTAGGTGCTATTTTAAAATGTTACTAAACTTTGTTAGCAACTTTACACAATTTGTGCACTTTAATTTTTAATTAAACTTTTTTGTTGTTGTTTTTTTTGTATTTTTTTTTCTTCTTTTTTAGCACAAACAAAAACAATAAAAAACACTATTTAGCTTGTGACAAAAGGGTACCGTGTTTTGGGGATTTGTAACTTTTTTTTAAAACTTTTTTTCGTTTTTTGGGTTTGTATTGTTTTTGATCTTTCTCTCTCTATCTATCTCTCTCTCTCTCTCTCTCTCTGTCGACGTCGTCTGCACCGTACGCCGGGATATCGTACACTGAATGTCCAAAGACGGCAAGCAGTTGTTATTATAACGCGTCAAAGCGTTTCATTTAGCTTCGCAGCGACGCCGACCGCGACAGAGACTGCGACGTAAGCGAGCGTCGATCTGGTCGGAATCAATAAGCCAAACGACAGACTAAACCTCCGATTGTCGTCGGGCTAAAACTGCGAGCCTCCCGAACCGAACCGGCCCCGCCTGTCCCGTCCCCGTCTGTCCCGTCCGGCCCGGACAGAGGCACTTGGCACTTGGAAGCACTTCGAGGCAACGGCATTGGCTGTTGATAAGCTATCCAAGACATGCTCTCCACGATCGGAGTCGAAGTCGGCAGCGCAGTCACTGCTCCACAACTTGTTATCAATAGAAATCAAGTTCAGTTGATGTGATAGCCAAAAACCAAAGCCAAAGCCAAAAAAAAAACGCTTAAAGAAATCAACAGCGAAATAAAATACGACAAGATCAATGAATGAAATTGCTGCCAGCGTCAACGTCGACGTCGCCGTCAACAACGGCGTTAGCATCGACGTCGACGTCGTGAAACTTCGTGCACACCGTTAGAACGAACGTCGCGTCGTTTCGGATACGTTCGGCTAACTTGCTTTGACAATCATCATATTTGACAGTTAGTTGGCTCATTACTCATTATTAATTGTCAGCATTAGTTTGGCAGCGCACATGGGTCGTATGAGTGATGCTTAAAAGTAACGACCACTTTACGCCGCTTAACTTGTAAATAATAACCAATTTTTTTTCTCTGTACCACTTTTTGGTTCGTAATCAGAACAAAGTTTTTGGTGAATTTAAGCCATAAGTATAATCAGGCACGATCCAAACATTAGTCAAAGATGCAACACATGATGCTCTAAGCTTGTTTATTACATTTTCAAAAGTACACCTCAAATATTTAGCTCAAACAGTTTGTGTAATAGTTCAAATAAATCCCAAAAGATGACATATTAATTGTTCTTTTGAATCTGTGAATTGTGATGAAAGTTTGGGATGTGAGAAAACACGGAAAGCATTTTAGATTTTAGGTCAAAATGACGCACTACTGCGACACAGCGACACACTCGATGCCCTCAACAGCAATTGGATTTAGCATACTAGATATTGTTATAAACAATCTATAGATAAACAATCCGAGAGTACATTCACAAAATGTACAATGGATACTACAACAATCGACAAAAAAAAATCGACATGTTCGTTGCCAAAAAAATAAAAAGAAAAATAAATTTGAGGAAAAAAAAATGGACTTTAAACAAAAACTGGTTTGTTCGCATCCGGATAATTGATACAAAACGCGTAGGTTCAAAATAAAAAAAAAAAAACAGAAGAAAACAAGAAAAAAACACTAACGATTTGACCATTTCTCTAGCCATCTCGCTTGCGCATTGTAAGCCCCGCGGCTTTAATTAATAAGTGAGCAAACCTTTTTTATTTTTATCATATTTAAATGTCTTTTTTTTTTCTTCATTTATTGTTGTTGTTAGCGCCTGAAGACATCAAAAGAATGGAGGATTGGGTGCAGGATGTAGCTTTAAGTAGTCAAGAGTTTGTTGTTTCATTCATTCGATTCGATTTGATTTGATTTTATTTGCTGTGAATGTTAATTGCAAGACATTATGTACATGTAGCTTTGGAATTGGTGGGAATTCGGAATTTGGAATTTGAGGAGCTACTCAGCGCAATTGTGAAGAATAGCCATAAATAAATATTTATAAATAAATGGAGCGACACAATAAAAGTAATCAATAAGATCAACACAAACAAGTGACCAAACGTTTTTTGTCTAATTACCATGGGAAACCTATAATTATCAATCAGTTATGAATGATGTTATTCAAATTGATGTCAACACATTTTTGGATTACATTAACTTTGCATTTATTTATAAAGCAATCAATCACAACTATTATTCAAAAGTTTTGAATATTATAAATTACTAATATTTGTAACAAATTTGTTACAATATGCAGAAAATTGTTAATGGATTGTGTTAAATGGACTTCAGCAACAGAATTAATATATCTTTTTAGAAATATCTCAATATTTTATTTACTTATTTAAATTATTGTAGCTTTGAATCACAATAGAATTCTAAAATATTTTATTTTATTTAGACAAGTCAACTGCTAAATTCGATATATTTTCAATTAAAATTCTATCAATTCACATAATTGTAACATTAATCAAGTTTGTTAACAGTTTTCCTGATTAACTTTCTACAAACAATTTTGTTTAAGGCGTTGATCAGATTTATTTGCAAAGGAAAAACCGCTTACGTAAATTTTTGAAGACATTGCGATAACTTTTTGTGTCTAAAAAGTAATTTAGCAAATTCTAGAGACAATCAACATCATACCATATTAACTATTTGTAGGTGAGGTACGAGGTACTCTCTGCTTAAGAACCCCACAAGTAGGTATGACTCAAAATACTTATGGGAAATACTATCTGAACAAAGGCAATCGCTATGGCGAAAATAACATGACGAGGGGACTTTTCGTTCCACCGATGATGATAATAATGATATGAGATCTGACTGGTATGTACCTTCTTAATAACCAGGGCCTACACGAACAAAGGCGGAATACATACTAGTTGGGGAAATGCACAAAATCAACTTGCGTGTACTTATGCGACTATCGAACGCTTATCAGACGAACCGACGACTTCTCAGTTGAGCCTTATATATAGTTGGATAGGGGTAGGGGTAGGAGTACTGGTTGCATTCAAAAGACAGAAGCCTCTGGGGCGGGGACTTACACGCTTAACGTTTTTTTTTAGTTTTTTTTCGGTACGTGTTGGAGTGGAAGTGGGTGGAAGGGGGATGATGGTGGCAGTGGCAATTTTTAAGTGAATTACTTGAACGAATTGTATTGCATTTACTCGTATTTTTATTTGTTTATCGTCAGACAATTGACAAACTGACTCTGACTAGGGAATTGGGGGGGAAAGAGGAAAGGCGCTCAATCAAATTGTTGGATAATGTTCAATCAACTACCGCTACTTTGATCCAGCGTCGATCTAATGTGTCTATCAGCGATCAATTGTAATTTTTGTCTGTCTCTCTGTCTGTTTGGGGCTCGCCATGCAAATGCCAATACTTAGATCCCAGCTTCTCCTCCTCTTCACCCACAAATCAGCCCCTTTCCCGCTTATCCAAACAAAATTCCATGTGCATTGCACGACCATTGATCAAGACCTTAAACTTGAACTTGCAACCGCACAATCGACTCAATTTAAAGCCAAGTGGTTCCTATATCTCTATATCTATAGTCAGATCTTATGCACACGCTATATATGAAATTAGCAGGTGAAATTGCTACATGAATTATTACGACGTGGAAATGTTGTTGACGCCTTCATCTTCCTTCTCAAGGCAATTAGACACATGTAATGCACTTAATTGTGCCTTGAGAACCTCACTAATCAACTTTGTATGCTGCCTTAATTGGGAGACCGATCGCTTTTTAAACCTTTCAGACTCAGGATCATCGAGCAAAGCCACAACGGCCTTTTAACGGGCCCTTCCACTCAAGTTGAAGTGCCAATCAACATCGCGCCTGTCACTTTCTATTGACAATCTAATCGGTTATTTGGGAAACTTGTATCGATGGCATATGTCCGTAGTTATATTTAATACGCTTCGAAATCTCCATCTATCTCAATACATACAAGCAATGTGACAATGGCACACCTGAAAATTATCGGAAAATCTTGTCACAAAATTATATAGAAATATTGGAGTATCTATGAAGTCTGATCATGACATGCAATTTTTTATACATACTACATATATTTAAACCTGATTTCATCTTCTATATTACTTAATTTCATTGAAGATTATTATGGGAATTATATGAAGAACTTTATTATAATAATTATACACATTTGCTTGGAAACTGAAAGTGACAAGGCATTAAAAATATTTCCTATATAAATATAAATAGCAGAAAAATATCACATCATTATTTTTCAGACAATACTTGACTTCTCGGCGTCTTTGTTGCTAATATTTATTTTTTATTTCTCTTTTCAAATCTTGATTTAATTTAAATCTTTGGTTTTTAAACTTGTTAATAATATTTAACATTATTTAAATCGGGTTTTTGATGTCGTTGTCTTCTACCGCAATTCGAATTAAAAATGATTGCAAGAACAACTTTAGAAAAGACATAGATAACCAGATGTAGAGCATGCTTGTTTTCAGAGCAAACAAACATTTATAAGTGTACTTAACAAGATTTTAATTACAGTCATTTCTATTAGCTGATTCTTGGAACATGCGTACACTTCAACTTTAAAAGTAAATAATGCATTTTCCTATGTGATATCATCATGTATCAGGTCATTTCTATAACTTCCTTTGAAATGTTTATAAAAAGAATACAATTTTAAGTTAATAATAAACTTAAACTTATTGCGAGTAGCATAAAACATTACTTCATTAGATTATAGTCTTATAATCAGCCTGCTCAAGTGCTATAAATGGTATTATCATACACTATATATATATGGGAGGGGCTGTTCCTAGTATAGTCTTAAGTCTTTAGGTGTCAATACGATCAGGTCCAAACAGCTTAGATTGAAACAAACAAAATGAGTATACATATTGTATATAGTATGTGTGAAGCCCGAAAATACATTGAAGATAATGGTTATCAGATTTGTACTGGTCTTGAGTATTATGATATTGAAAACTCGTTATGGTCACCAGAAACAAACTTAATTGAACTCAAAACTTGAGTGCGATGCTGACGCAAAATGAAACTAAATTGAAAAGTCAGTTAACTTTACTTATTTCGATTCTAGCGATCCAATCAAGCCATGTCACTTGAGATATAACAGATAAAGATATTACAATCGTTATGTACGTGCACTCGACGAGTTAGCCGTCCTCAAGTGTTAACATCTGGATGAAAAAGGCCAACACTCACTTTCACACATGCCAAAAACACATTCAATGTATGTACTTAGCAAATTTCACGTAGCATTCTTAACGATCCTGCTTTATCAAATCATCTCTAAGGTACTCAAAACATGCACTTCAGCTGTGATCTATTATCGAAACCAGGGAATAAAACCGGTTTCGATTTCGGTTATTTGTTTTTTATATACTAAAAATACAAATGTTAATAGTATTTATATACAAATTACTAATCGTTAGGTTTTTTTTAAAAAAGATTTTGCCAATCAAACCTAATTGAACCGGTTTTCTTGCGATTTAGGTTCCTTATTATTATTTTAAATATATAAATTGTAACTCATATTACTAATATATATTTAGTAATTGGTTATTTTAATTTGAATAATTTTATTTTTTGGGCTTTAATTAATTGATGTTTGCTTGGGTTTAATTCCCTTTTAATTTAATTGATATTTCTTATTGCATTTTTATTTACAGGGTATCTCAAATTCGCATTAATAGTCTTTCTTCTCCTTGCTGACTTAACTGTGCAAATTGTTCGATCTTGATATAAAGTTGATGGCAGATATACCCACTTGTTCATGGCTAACACCTTGACGTATTTATTTACAGGAAAATCTTATCACCAGTTCAGTTCTGTTCAGCTAAACCAAAATTAATCAAAACAATTCTTGTACTATATAGAGACCCCATGTAGAGCACCTTCTCACTCATGGCGTCATCATCTCAGTCAAAGCTTCTGGAAAAACCAACAGGGCACTACACTCTATATTCTTATCACGTCGATAGCAACTCGGCTACTCGTAGGAGTTTTGTTTGGGCCTGCAGTTGTGCGAGTGTGTGTGTGTGTGAGTGTGTGTGTTTGTAAATTGCAATGATTCGTCAATAAACCAGTTAATAATATTGTTCGTGATCGCGTATAATTCAAGAGCCTAACAAAAATCGACACGCGTCATTTGGCATAATTAGTATGTGAAACAGCAACGCAGATACATAGATACTTCACCGCACAGATACATGTTCATAGATGCAGATACATTGGTGTACAAAAGCTTTGGAATTGTGGTAACAAATGTAATGTGCCTCAGGGCTTCTATTTTTGTTTGCATACAGCGGACTATGGTCAACAAGTCAAATTCAAAGGTTAAAACATGATTCTAATAATCTTAAGCTTGAGTTTTATTAATTGGAACATTCAGAGAGTATTTTAAATAAGTTCTGATGCGTTGTTTAAAACAAACAGTAACAGGTATCACCATATTTATATTTATATGATTGATAATCAATATTACCTGCTACCTATTATTTCTTTTTAGATTCAATTACAATAAGAAGCAATTTCTCAGAACAATCTCATTTGTTTAATTGAAGTATCAAGTAGAAGTATCAACATTTAATAGATTTTTAATCTTTATATACGCATATATATTTATCGTCAATAAAAATATAGTTTTAACCCACAGTGCCGTAAGCCTATGATGACCTTGTCACTGGGCCTTCAGTTTAGGCAAGCAAATAGACGTACTCCATACACAATTAGATGACAACAACAATAACCAAATAGGTTCCCACAGTGTTAACAAGCCCAAAAACTGATTACGAAGCACCATCAAATTAATAAAGAACATGTTACACATAGTTGACAGCTCTATTATGTATAACTAATTTCCATATACGACTTCCCGTCATAACAACAACAACAGCATTAAAAATAAAATTAAACCAAAACTGATAATAAACAATTTCCTGAAATTCAAAATATTGTAATTCACTCAATGTAGATCAAATTAAGGGTAAAGTTTAATTTTAAGGAAGATTCGGAATTTCTGCTATCTATTGGATTCAGATAAGTGAAACAATTACTAAAGAAAAGCGTCAAATTCAGTTTTAATAAATGGTTTAATTGATAGCCAAGTTGATGTATAAAACTACTACAGCCAACGAGTTTATGATGGTATATAACGTAATCTTACATCTATTATTGATGGCGCCAGCAATTGAAAGAAATAAAAAAGAAAAGAAAGAATCTACGTCATATGTAACTAAAATGTTATACATTTACAAGTGGAAATGACTGAAGATATTTAATAAGTTTCGATTTTACTACCATTTTATAATGATAGCTATTGACAAGACATTACTTTATGTACTTGGTAATTATTCTTTGAAGTCGCAACATTTTACGATAATTTCATTGCGCCTCAATTATATCTTCCTCAGAAGTTTGTTTTCTGTCATTGTGTCTCGAAATCACACATTGGCTCTAAAACTCGTGTTATCAAAGGTCCGTAATCAGAAATCATAAGCTCGGGGGCGGCAAACCGGGCGCAATGCCAATAAAAGAAATTCAAGGAAAATGTTTTTCAACAATATGTATCAACAACAACCCCGTAAAGGCTGCTGTCGATGACTCGTCCCTCGACAACGGCGACGGCGACGGTTTCGTCACCTGATAACTCAGAATTCCGCCGTAATATTGACGGGCGGGCGGCTCACGGTCTGCTTTATACGCAGTTAAGACATCCAATTTAACCATTTGTACAAAAAAGCAATGAGAATTAACCATAAATTAGATTAAAAAATAATAATAACTTAATGATGATGACGATAAAAAAGCAATCCAATGAAAAGATAAACAAATTGAAACCGAATTCTGACTACGAGATGCCCTAACAAGTACAGCTGTGTAAAATATTATATATATGGACATATTTGGTTGTATAAACTTCTGTGGATACATTTTAGATAGATTTCAAGGACAAATTAAAGCCAAGAAAATAACAGTATGCATAGAACAATACTATTTGGTATTAAGATGTGACATAGTTCAAACCAAAAGCAAAATATGCAGAAAAAGACGAACCAAATTTACTGTGAAGATGATAGGACAGACAGACGGAGCTAAGAATAAAAAACCCTTTGTTGAACATTTCTGAATGATATACAGATTCATATACAGATAATTCATGTACGTAATTTGATATTAAAGCTAAGGGGTGTAAAGTTGCGATTACAGACAAACTTTGTCCCAACATTGAATAGACCAACTCGTAGAGCATAAGATGAACTGGAGAGTAAGTATAATGTGTACCCTTTATGGAAATATGCTCTACAAGAAAGCGACATTAACAAATATAACGGTTGACTAAGCAAAGATAGTTGGTACATCCAAAATAGGGACATCGAAAGGGACCTTCAAATTCCTATGGTTGGAGAAGTGATGGACATCCGAACGCTCGGGAAAAGCGTCTTAACATTAAGGTGAAAAAGAGTCAGAAGGTGCCACCCACTTGATCTCTCAAGTCTAGTGCTGTTGTAAATTTAAACTGTATATAATGTAATATTACATACTAGACTGTTTGTTTTCCCCTGAATGTAAAACTAGACTAAGTTGCCCCAAAGGGTTCAGAAAGCCAGCTAAGAAAAAATAGCAAATATTTAACAAAACAAAAATGAAATTAAACAAAAGTTATAATTTAAATATCCCCAAAAGTATGCCGTGATAAATTTTGCAGAGCCACAAATTTAACAATATAATTCTTTCTCTTTTTTTTATTTACTAAAAAGTAATTGTAATTTTTACCAATGATACTGGACAACTTAAGCTAAACAGAAATTAATAATAGAATGTATCATAAACTTGATAGCTGTATTATACAAATGGCTATAAAACAATCAATAAAGTTAATTATGAGGTACGATAACCTTTTGACAGTTAAATTTAACCATTCAAAAATAAAGATGCCCCAGTTCTTGAATGAATGTATTTGCTAACACGACACGTGGCATACCCTCTTTGTATTTTGATTAGCGGGGTAATCAAAAGTTTTAGGTGTACCGAGAGGCAATCTGAAAAGCTTACAAAACTGGTTTGATTAACAGCTGCTATGGATATTATTTGATTATGAAGAGAAGACAAAGCAAAAGTTAAAGGCCTCAAAGGGTTCACATCATACATCAAAAACATTCATCGATCGATTAGTTTCAAAAGGTCATTATACGGAACGACAGACAGCGTGGTTGTTATTTACCAAGACTATTCTGTATTTTCGCAGTTGTTTTGAATTTAGGCAATTAAGAGGGAGAAATAAGAGTCAACTAGACGCCCTTAACTCAACTACTTATATTACTGTTTATAGAGGATTGGGAAGGCGTTTAAAGGTAAATTTATTTACAGGCCATGTCAATTTATTTGCATTTGAATTTAATCATCTTTTGTGCAATTATTTTAAATGCTCTTTTTAATACTCATTCTTATCTTCAGCATTTAGGATACCCCTTCCACCTGCTATAATCTAATATCACATCTTATTTACTCCAATGTTTATATTGTATTTTATCAGAGCAAACTAGAATTAGAGATATGTATCAACACGTTGTTTAGATATTCCTCAAGATTCTTGCGTTTACTCGGGGGACCACTCTTAGATGCTGGCTAGTAAATGTTATGATATTCTGAAACTTTCTGCTTTTTTAAACAAAAGTGTCTTTTAACAACGAAGTACAGTAAATACTCAGCCAAGTCAACTTATTTATAACCGGATAAGTAGTAAGTTTTTACCCCGCTTAAATCAAATAATTTGTGCTCGGTTTAAGAAAATCCGAGTTGATACCGGAAATCCAGCAATTTGTATGTGTGTACTTGTACACATCTATGGGATGACATGTGGCATTATCACATGGATATTCCGAACGTACCTGGCTCACTATCCTCATCGCTGGCATTATCATCACTATTCAGGAGTGGAGAATAGCCGCAATTGTTGTTGCCACGCCTACGGCTACGACCTCCCAATATGAGTACCTCGCATTGGAGCAGCTTATCCATGGCTGTGGTTGGAAGTGGAAAGGGTTTGCTGGTCTAGTCGCTTATTTAAAAATAACTGGTCGAGAGTGTTACGACATTTTAGCCAGCATCCGCAAACGTTGTCTATGTGGCGTGTTATCTACGGTAATTTAATGTTGACTAAGTTTTGCTAATGTTTTGCTTTTTAATGTTGTTGGACAGCTACTGTTTGATCTATTGTTGTTGTTGTTATAGACACACACACGCACACATACACCATGGGGCTTTTACTCTCTCGCTCCCGTTCTCAATATTTTACTTATTATCACTTATGCATATACACACACACATATATCATCTTGTGTCTTAATGGATGCGAATACACAAGTAAACGATAAGCAGGCCAACTGGCAACTAACAACTGGCTAACTGTCACAACAGCTGAGCGTCAAAAGCCAAACTGCTCTGTCAAAATGTCAACTGGGACAGCACCCAAGCATCGTATCGAGTTTACCGACACAGTCATTTGACTTTTCACAAAAGAAGAGCACAACTAGAGGCAACTGCGAAACCAAAAAATAAAAAACAAAAACAATAATAATAAAAATATAAACAACATATTCAAGATCAACTGCTTGGCCCAATTCGCGTGTTTCAGTTTCATAGTGTTTTACATATTCATTTTTGTGGGTGCACGGATTTTAAATACACGTGGAGTTCCAATTTTCCGCATTCTCCTAATAAATCCCATATTATTCTAATTTTCAAATCTCATTTTGTTGGTTGTTTAAATTGAATAAGCGCAACGAATTGATTCGAGCACAATTTCAATACCGGAACATGAGTACAAAAATAAAACGCCTTTGGCATTTGAATTTCTAGTCTGAGCACCATTTAAATACAGTGAAAATCAACAAAAACCCCTTTGAATACGATATGTCCAAATTAAACTAGATATTAAGTTTGATCTAAGTGTGCTTAAGCAAAATAATATAATGTTATATTAGGAAAATAATAAGTTGAATTCAAGATATTTCGAATAATTTATAATGAGCTAAAGGTTTGATATTAATCAATTATGGAGTATCACTAGACAATTGACTAGTATGTCTCGTGTCATATAATCATTTATTTGCTTTTTCAGGGAGTTAAAACAAACACTGACAGGTAAAATCAGCATGTCATTGACGTCAGAAATGCGTGCGAATAGAGCGCGTGTACCCCCTTGAGAGAGCAAGAGCGCAAATGAATTGTGCTCAGTGTACTTGACTCATCCGACGTAGTAAATACAGTAAAGACGCCGATAACAACAAAAAGAAAACTTTTAACAATCTCTCTTTCTCTCTCGCACGCATGCGCCGGCAACTTGAACAGCTGTGCTGGGCCCCGTTATGCGCCAACAGTGACGGCGACGTCAATAGCCGACAATGACAATGACTGGAGGGCCGTCAGCTTTAGTTGCGGCTGTGGCGTGCTTAATGTTTGTAAACAACAACACAAATGTTACTAGGCTAAGCGTTAAGCTAATAATGAACCTTTTAATTATAAGCATGTAAAATAAAATATACAATTAAATTAAATAAAATTGAATGTAAATGAACACGAACATGAATAGATGTATGTTAATGTGAGTGGGTAAAATGCATACAAAATACTATAAGTAGCATGCCAATGAAAAAATAATTTATAATGAGCAACCCAGAAATAATATAAATTCAAAGCATTAAACTAAATTAAATTTGTACATGTTGTAATACAACTAAAAGCTAAAACTAAAAGTAAATGTGTCTAAAAATAAAAAGGATAGAAAATAAAGTGACAGTGATATAAATAGCTTACGTATGGGCCTGCGACGCATTCTGGTCACACTATTCTCGCCGCCACTGTTAATGCTGCTAATCGGCTTCATGTTGCCCTCGGGATCGAAGTGGACGACGACTACGACGACTGACAACAACAAGTGGGCGTAAATTTTGCAAAGAAAATATGTAAAAAGAAAAGAACCAAAAGAAAGATATGTATGTGTATGTATGAAGGTACGTTTTAATTGTAAAGCAAAACATTGACAGCCTTTTCTTTTATTTTGTTGTCGTACAGTTCCGGCCAAAACTATTAAGCACACTGTTTCTGTATTTCTATATTTGGAAAGCAAATTCACTGGCTACCGAAACTACATTTAAACCGGTTAAAGAAGCTGTCTGCTGATTTTCTAACAAACATTTACCTTTCCTACTGAAGCGACAAGTTTCAATGTTCAACAACAACTGAAAAGCGAAGGCAAAATCTGCTGCCAATCGACAAAGAGCAAAAGCAGCAGCGAAAGACAATAACAAATGCAAACTAAAAGGAAAGGAAATTTATCTTGTGTGTGGGAGAGTGAGAGAGAAAGAGCATTAAAAGCACAAAACCAGAAACCAGAACCAACGCGACCGCAAATATTAAGTCGCGCCTGAATGACACATGTCAAATAGAGAGAGCAAGGGAAACATTAACTTATCATAGTAATACCTGTTAGATAAGATACGTATGCAGGACGTGTTGTTGCACAACAAGAGCAAAGATAATGGCAAATATAATTTTGTTTAATCAATTGACAGAAAAAATTTCGGAAGAGAACAATAACAGAATGCCACAAAGGCAGAGGGACAGAGATAGAGAGAAAACCAGTGCAGTTTGCGTGCGCATGAATGCAAGTGTGTGGGTGAAAGGCTTTATTCTCGAAAGTTGGTGAAATTTCTGGCCAAGGCTTATGACATTGACAGAGTACTTGACCTTACCTCAACTGCTGACAATGATATTGATAATAACAAACATGAGTATGAACTTGACCTATTTATCGATAAACATTTTTGTATGTGTATGCATACATTTGCATTCGTAAAAGAAACTTAAAAAGAGAACCCAAGAAACAGGCGAATTTCGATTTCATTCATTGTAAAAACACACACAGCAACAAATGCCGCTTAATGCATATGTATGTATGTGTAAGCACATGGCAGCTAACCTACACACACACATACGCAGCCACACACACACATTATAAAGCTTGCCGCCATGTATGTAAACAAAGCAAAGTTTAGAGGTAAGGATGAGGAAATGCCCCGCCTCCTGTCTGCCTCGTTTGTCACGCGTTCAACAAACTTGATTAACTGTTTATTGATTTATCACACACACATAAAGAGCCAAACACGTGTAGGTTCCAAAAAGTTTTGAATTGTCCATAATATTTCTTAGTTTTTATTGATTTTTTCCAACAAGAAGGCGAATGCAGTGTAAAAGGGAGCATGGGAAAATAGCTGCACATTGCAGCTGACTGCGAATTTCATAACCAAATGAAATCCACCCACGAGATTTCTATACAAAAATATAGTTGTTTGTTTATTTTGTTGTTGTTAGTAGCACGTGTAATTTAATGGACGATGCATAAAAACGACTTGCATGATTTAATGCATTTGACTGTTTGTTGTTGTTGTTTTGTTGGTTATGTTACGCGTTTTTCTAGACAAAAAAGTTTTGCCGTTGAATGTGTGTGCATGGAGAAATGGCAACACAATGAAAGACTTTTGAAAGATAGAGACACTTGAACACCAAACAAAAATATACACTTATTAGAGATAAAGAAATCAACGAAAGAAAATAACAACATTTAACAATTTGAAAAGCGCACTCACATCTCTTCCAGACAACTTTAGTCGCGGTAACAGCGCGAACTTGAAGTTTACTCGCTTCATTGACTTACAATTTCAAACTGTCGACTTAGCACCAACAACAACGATGAAAACCGTAGACCGTAGACTGTGGCACTTTCCACCCCATTCTGAGCACAACAACGGACAACAACAAAAACAGCATGCAAAATCAAAAAAGGCGCTTTCGCTGGCGATGTTTCAAATGAAAGCAAACACGGTTGCCTATCGATGGTATCGATAATTTCCTTTTTATAGGTATGTTTTATATTGTAGTTATTTCATATTTTTGGTAGTTAAGCCAGTTAATAAAAATTCTGTTGCATATTGTTGCGTTTTAATTGATTTATGTAAATTCCTATTTTTCTGTTTTATTTAACTGCAAGAATGGGACAACAATTCCGCTTCAGTCCTGCATCATTTTTGGGGAAACTATTTGGGAATTCCTTAAAGGATCTGGCATCCTTGTTCAAAATCTATCGATAGTTCCTTTTTTATAATCGATGTTCAATCGATCCTCCGTCAGTCAAGTCTGGTTAGTGGTCGATTTAAATGAACTTAGACTAGTTTTGTGCAAGCTCGCGTTTAACACGTATAACGCAGAATATTAAGTGCCGGTCAAGGGATATAAGCAGCTAAAAACATTCGTCTGTCTTGTTTTTAAATATTTTCTTCGTTTTTTAAATATCTGTGCACACATGTATATATACTTTACTCGATTTCTTTACGTGTGTGTTGCCTAAGGCCCCCGCCGAATTTGATTTAATAAGGTGGCAAGTGAAAAATTGATATTTTGTGTTTTTCCAACGATACTGAGTTATTAAATAATTTACTTCTGCTCATTCTGCGTAAGTATTAATTATTTGTTCATTCTAAAGTTTTCACGAATTGTGTGAAATGGAATAGTAAAATTACATATTAAATAGGTATACCTATTAATTTGTATATGTATGCATATCGAGACAGCCCTGTCTTCCCATAAAAAAATCACCATACACATACAAACTTAAGTGTGTGTGTGTATGAAGGAAGAAAACGCAGACGAAAAAAGTAACGGTGCAATTCTAGCGTTCGTTGCACTAGCCGCATTGGCTTCTGTGCAAATAGAGTAGATATACTTTAGAGTTGCACAAAGTGAACGACCAACAATTTCAAGATGGCGGCGTTCATCAACTTTAGAGACAAAGAAAGCGACACAGAAGTAATATGAAAATTAGAGATGGGCTTGTATTGATCTAATAAGGACTCAACACGAATTTATATATTTTGAGTGTACAAAAAGTGCAAAATAACAAAACATGTAATGTATTTGTCTATTATAAATAGTTAATTTATCCAAAAAATAATAGAATATTATTAATTATAGCTGTGGAAAATATTCTTTTACATAATTTGGGTCATTTTAAAATTTGTTTGCAGCAATTTCCCAACATTCCCCTAAGTGACATGAATATGATGCTGAGGCGCCCGATTACCTCCGGTAGCCGACAGGCTCCAGATCCCTTTGACCAATTTCTGGAGAGCCGCGGCCTGTACCGCAAGCATACGGCCAGGGATGCATCCTGTCTGTTTCGCGTTATTGCAGAACAAATGTATGATACCCAGATGCTGCACTATGAGGTGCGTTTGGAGTGTGTTCGTTTTATGACACGGAAACGGCGTATATTTGAGCAGGTGCGTATTTCATTTATTTACTAATTTCATATATTACTAACGTTACAGTATTGCTACTTTTATAGTAATGATAATGCGATAGTAACAGTTCTTGAAATAGATTGATTAACTCATGTGGTTTATTATATTGTATTATTGTATTATTTTCTATTTATTATTAGGTATTATTGTCAATAAAACTTGCTTTTTTTTCGCTAAGTTTAACTTATATTACTTTTAATGTGTGTTTTCAAAATGTAACTAAATTTCTACTACTATTTATATAATAATAATTTTTTATAACCTACTATTTACATAATATCTAGTTTAATTTCTTTTCAATGGTAGAGGCTTTTAAAGTTTAAAAAAATATGTTACCAACATTTTTGGGACTTTATTAAAAACATCTATATTCCATATTCATTTGGCAGCATGTGCGTGGCGATTTTGATTCTTATATGCTGGACATGGCTAAACCGAAAACTTATGGAACAATGCTCGAGTTGCGTGCCCTTTGTTGCATGTATCGGTGAGTAGAATAGTAGATAAACTATTCAAGGAATCCTGGCCATAAATTTATTTATCATTAATTTTATTTTAGCCGGAATGTTATATTATTTGAGCCGTTCAATTTGGGCACAGCTGTTACCTATAACAAACAGTTCCAGAATGACTTTCGGGTGTTTTACACCAATGAATATCATTTTGATTCCGTCTATAATGTGGATTACATTGAACTGGCGGCCATTTGCCAATGTAAGTTGCTTGAAATTCTAACTACAAAGTCAACAACAGAGTCAACTGATTAAATTCACAAAATTGCAGCAATTTGTTTTAAGCTACTGTACAAAATGCTCTTTAAACTGCCCGACGTTAGTTTTGCCGTTGAGACAATGTTGCATCCGCAGACATTTAATTGGAATAACTACGAGACGGAGATCGATCCAAGAGGCTACATAATACGCGTTATCTGCTGTGATGGGCGTATCTTTGAACTGGATTTCCCGGAAAGTACCAAGTGCATATTGGAGAACTACAAGATGTGTCAGTTTCATAATAATCCCACGCCGCAACAGCAATCGGTTGAAATGAGTTCAACAGCTCTATCAACGATATCAGAAGCAACTACGAGGCGCTTGGATCTGCCAGTAGTCGACAGTTTGGAGTTGATGTATATGTGTCCCCATCGTTTAAACTCTTGTGTGCGCCAGTTACTGGATGGTGGTAAGTTAAATTTAATTCTCTTCATTTTTCTTTGGGTAATATTAATGTTTATTGTGTTACACAGGTATCACTCCTTTTCCGTATAAGGTGGCCAAGTCGTTGGATCCATATATGTATCGTAATATTGAATTTGATAGCTGGAACGATGTGCGCAAGGAGGCGAAGCGTTTTAATGTCTATGCCAATGATTACAATTTCAAGGTAGGAAATATGGACTAGTTGCAAAGTGTCAAAGTGTCATCTCATATCTCCATCCGAACGCATCCAATTTAAATTCCATCCACTTCCAGCTTATTTGTATCTACCATGACTCTATCTATACTCTTTCTCTCTTTCTCTGTTGTGTATGTGCCAATCCAACATCCTGCTCCTAATTTTCAGGTGGGCGCCAAGTGCAACGTGGATCTACAGATTGATAATGACCGGCAATTGTATACGTGCCACATTCAAAAGATTGGCGCTGACAAATCCTTCTGTTGTGTCTTTGTTGAGAAGTTTGCAAAGAAATATTTGGTAGGCTTTCCAAATCTCCATACACACCCCCACACCTCCCACTAATGCGGCTCTAATCTGAATAAATAAGATATAAAAAATTCGAAATCTAATGGAATACGAATTAAAAGACTAAAGAGCTAAACATAATTTGTATAATAATAACCAACTAATAATTTGTATATTGAAAATTATAATCGTAATCATTTAAGTGCTAATTAAGTAGTATAACTTATCAGTAATAATGTTTATGTTATCTTTGATTTTCTATATTTACCAGGTGCCCTATGACTCATTGCATCCGGTGCCACCAGATGAGTTTCGACCCTGGACAGTGTCGTATCGCCTGCATCGCCAGTTGCAGCGTGTTCAGTTGGCCAAGTTAGTACACAAGCCCAAGTTGCCCAAGTGGAAGAAAGCCAAGATTTTCGATTTGGACAACTACTTTGATGCAAGTAAATGTGAGGGAATGCAGTATCTGCATCAAGATGCTGCCTGCTACAGTTTTTCACAAGTGCGCCATCAACAGCAGCAGCATCAGGTGGCAATCCATGATGCCGGTGAGGGAGGAGAACAGCGTCATCATCATCAGCAGCATCAGCGGGAACAACGTTTTCAGCCACGTGGAGGTCCTTCCCGACATCAGCAAGGAGCACAGGAGCCACGACAAACGATGGTGGCAGGTGGAGGAACACCACCATTGCCAACACCTTTGACATCATTAAATGCCGGTCAATTTGTTAATTTTATGCCGATGGCAGGACGACCCACATCTGGGCAAGTGCCGCCGCCGTGGCTCGGTTCACCAGAGGAGTTTCCAGCTGGGGTCTATCCGGGACCACAGGTGCCAGGAAATGGTTGCATGATGATGCACTTTGGCGGCTTTGCGCCACCTCCGACTATTTCGCAGCATCCGCCGCCGCCACCGTTTGCTGCTTCTCAATTCATGTTTGGACCACAGCCACCAATAATGTTGGCCCCTTCCGGTGGTCACACCAACTGCAGCAGCAGCAGTAGCAACATAGCCACAGGTGGCACACACTCTGACGATCCGTCGGAGGTGCGTCGTTCGATGCGTGTTAATGGTGAGGATTTACCAGCTGATTTGGACACATTGCGTTACTTCTACAAGATTGGATTGGATACACACATGCGCTTGTTTAATGCTAATAATCAAAATTATCATAACACGGACCAACAACAGCAACAACAACAGCAGCAGCAGCAACAACAACAACAAGCACATCAACAGCAACAGCAGCAACAAAACCATCAACGCAATGAAGAGACTGTCGGTTTGGTGGCAAACTCCACACCACCGCCCTCCCCGGATGCTGTGCCAGCAATGGGAATTGCTCATGGAAATGCAATTGGAACTGCAACTGCAAACACATCGACATCAACTGATTCAAGCGGTGACAAGGCACGTGCTCGCAACAACAACAACAACAACAAGCGTGACACTTTCAACAAAGGTCGCAAAGGGAAGCAGCGACCAGAGCAATTATACGATCTAAACAAAGACCATCAACTGTCCCATGTGATGATGTTGCCGACGCCAACGCCATCGCCCAACACCAATGGTAATCAATTCAACTTTCATCCAACCACGCAGGCTCTGCTTCCAACTCCACAATCAATTCCGCTGCGTCCACCGATTTACTTTGCTGCCAACAAAGGTGGACAGGTAAGATAATGATATTCTTTAAGTTGGGTAATTTATAAAGGCTTCAAAATGTTGAGATATGAATGGACATAAATACATGTGTATATGTTTGATTTGATAGTCATAAAATTTACTCAAGTTTCAAGTAATTATTTTAGATAATGCCAAATATTTAGTATAGGAGGTTAATCAGCCAATCTGTTAGCTAAGTTGAGATATCTGAAATAACAAAGTTAATTTATACTTAAGTGTAATTTGCATCCGATTAATTCCATGGCATATATCCTTTCAATGTTGGCCAAACTAGTACAGTATGTAAAAGGCAATAAGAAATATAGAATCTGTAAGTTTTGGATGAGATATCCTAAGGATCAAAGAAAGCAAAGGTGCTTCATATGACTATCGTCATCAAACCTTAACAGACTTAGTAATGTGATCGAGATAGCTTGAAAATACGAGATCCTATTAGTTAGTTACTTAATAAGTTAATATGTATATTCGAATCTTGCAATTAAACAAAAATTTAGCCATCTGCATAAATAGATTGGATTGAGTAAATGAACATGTATAAATCTAGATAAAAATTGGAAACTTTACAAGCCTTAATTAATTTCTGCTGTGTTTTTATAGAATCCCTATCCTTGGGGCATGCCGCCACCGCCTGTTGCAGCTAATATGGTTGGAATGCCGTTCGAGATGGTCAACAATCAAACCATGGATACCAATGCGATTGTTAGTGCCCAACAACAGCAAGCACAGCAGACTGTGTCAGCCGCCTATATGCCTCCTCGTCATTAAAGTGCTTCCTCGAATATCGATATCGAATATCCATTTATTCAATATCATAATCAACGCACATGCAGCATGCCGACTTAAAGGAATGATATACATTTACATGAATGGACTTAACTTATGCTAATTTCATACTCTTTAACGACTTTTTAAATTCACTTACTAATTATGCATCGTTTTAAATTTGTATTATTTATAATACATGCAAATACTGATATATATATTTTAATAACACATTCCAAACAAATTTACCACCGAGCACAAACAATCCATTTACGCTCTTTATGAAAACTATTTAAAATTCTAAACACTTTTTGCACTACTTAACAAAACAAAAAAACAAAAAGAAAAAAGAAACATTTTAAATGTGTCATTTTTGCAATGTTTTTTTTCGATTTTAATTGCTTAATAACTTTACACCATAAACAAACACACACACATAATAAAAACAAATATTAACAGAACACATTTACAACATATTTATACATTTTTAAAGTAATTTGCGTAACAGTAACATATTTAAAGCTAAAGCAGTTTACATTTATTTTATTAACCAATAATTATATTGATGATCATTTTCAAATGTTAAACAACAAATGTTAAGCTAGCAGCTAATAACAATTAAACTTACAAATAAAAACCACGCAAGACACATAAAAAGTGACGGAAATGTTAATTATTGAAGAAATTTCGTTGGTACGTGGTATTTTGGTTGATAAGCAGCTATCTTCTTAATAAAAAGCTTATTAAAGGTGGAAACTAGGTATTAGAGCTGTGAGGTATTAACCAAAACAATTCACTTACTTCATTTAAATAACCTTGCACTGGTCTTGGTGCGCTATAACGATGATCCCATAAAACAATACTCCGATGATCATTAAAGCAAGATAATTCGTTATATACCATATCGACGCATTTCCGCAAAAGAATCGTGTGTCACTTTTATCGAACTGTTGGAAAACTTATGTCTCACGATCCTGCAAAATATTATATCTAAAATCCTTAAACTAGATCAGACAAAAATCACATATATATTATAGCAATTTACATATATAACAAGAAAAACTTCTCTTCTCAAAAATTTGGTTTTTTGACATACCATACTTTCGCGGAAATGCGTCGATATATATGTGCATATTATAACTAAGTATTAAAGTTATAAATAAATATTATATTCTTGAACTGAACGATGAGCTGGGTAAACTAGTTTCTCAGTTTGGAAGCCATCCTGATAAAGCTTGGTACTTTTCGTAGACAGTATCGGATTAACTGTTAGTATTCACCATTTTTTGTTTTCTCATTATTTTGTTTATTTGCTGTTGTCTAATACAGCCAAGAAGTTCAGGCCAAAATATCAAGGAACAAACTGACTCTTGCTTTTGAGAAATTAAAAAAAAAGAGATGGTTTCAAATCGCGTCCTGTATTTTCCCCACAATGGTCATAAGGAACTGTACCAAGGGTGGTATATTACTCCCAGCTTGTCGCTGATCACGTCTTCGAACTGGCGTAGTGCAGTAGGATTCCTCAAGGAAGAGCACCAGCAGCATTAGTGCACATAGCGGGAATAGTCGCATCTTAAACGCGCGCGTTTTTATTTGGGATTCGACGCGTTTTTTGAACGCGTTGAACTTGTAACAGTTTTTCGTATGTCGTTTTTGTTATTGGATTTTGAGTGCGCAGTGTTTTTTTGTGTTTTTTTTTAATGTATTATTTTTGCACTCGATTACTTTTGCTTACAAACTGAAAACGTTTCACAAAAGTGTCGCATTTTTATGCTGAATTATCAAATTGACAAATGGGCGGCACGAGGCGACCTACATCTTAAAGTTGCTGTCGACGTTGGAGTTGAGTTGAGAGTTGAAGTCGGAATTGGAATCGGATTCGATTGTTATGTTAACGCACTCATACTCAAGCAAATTGCAGTCATTAGGTACTGAAGGGGTGGAGATTAAAACCTCCCTATCTCCCACATCAGAGGGACATCAGATTGAGCAATTGAAATATACTTAGTTGTATGTTGCATTAGTTTCCTGATGGGGAGTGATTTTACATACCTACTATGAAAGTTATTTATTTTCAAAATATATTATTAGAGTTTCGTTTTCAATATCGAATCACATTGCGTGGAACTCTTATAATCATTCCGTCAAAAACATATGGTAATTACTATTATAATAACCTTTTAGTAATACTTAATACCAGTAAATTAAAATGAGTTGTAGTTCTTTGCTGGTCTTGTGAAACCTCTCGCATTTCCCATGATCTTGGTTGATATACCTATCCAGACAAACAAGTTTTTTTAATCAGACTTTTGAATAGATATTACTGAAATACTATGTGCACTTTCCAAAGTATGCATTATCAATTTACATCTTACTTTTGCGATTCCACGTAGTTAACTACTTAATTAAAATATTATTTTTGACACTAAATAGTATCTGTTTTAGATAAAAGTTTCACATAACAAAATGAATCAACGAATTTTTAGTTTTGCTTTATCTATAATAAGATAGCTTTATCAATTATCTATTGTACTCGGTTTACCAAATTGCTTCACATTCAAAAATGAATCAACGAATATTTATTTCAACTTCATCTATAGTAAAGAATGCTTGAACAATTTAAAGCAAACATTTAAAAGATTAAGATGATTAATATTAAATACACTGATAATCCCGCAAAGTATAGTGTTTTAAGTTAAACTTTCTGCTTTTTTATACTTTGTTTAGAATTTCGCACTTAAATACATTCGTAGGACATTATTTTGGAGGCTGCTGAAGCCTTGAGAGATAAATTAGTCCGAAAAATATGGATACGCATGGTTATTTAAAAAGCTTCCTTATTATAACTTGATTTAATTAAGATCTGTGCGTTTCCAAGTAATTCTACTATTAATATGGCTAAGAAGACACACAACTCGTTTTGGTAGTAAATAGCGACATAATAATTTATGCTCTCTAAAGTATCTTGTAAGTACACAAGTTTAGCTTTTCATTCTTGACCTTAATAAATATTAATTCGTTTACCTGATGTTAAGTAATTGAAAGTGTTGAAAATCCTCCTAATATTGTAAATGGATTTAAATACATAGAATATAATATAAATAATAATATTAAATACCATATTATAATACATTTCCTATGCTGATATTTATACTACCAATTCACATAGTGCTTTCCTTTATCTGTACTTTATGGCAGCAAATTTGTACTGATTTGACCTAAAGAAAATTTGTAATTATATTTAGTTTTCCTCTGATGTTTGATATTAACAATAATCAGCTCGTTTTATATTTATGTATTCAATCTAATACTCTGCTCAATTATGTTGTTAAACTCTTCATTCACGTTGTTGAAGTTTTAGTATCTTGACCAACTGTAAGTTAGAGTCAGTCTTAAGATTTTTCCCTTGATCAGTTTAACTTTCCAAGATTTGGTAGTAATATTTCAACTATTACTTTATAATTAAATGATATAGTTTAAATCTAATACTCTACTCAAGTATGTTTTTAAACTCTTCATTCACATTGTTGAAGTTTTATTATCTTGACCAACTGTTAGTTAGAGTAAGTCTAAAGATTTCTCCTCCGATCAGATCAAGTTTTCTAGATTTGATAGTAATATTTCAGCTATTACTTTGTAATTAAAAGACATTGTTTAATTTTTTTTTTTCAAATTTTTTATTTGTTTGCAAAGAAACCTGCGCACCCGTTTTGTGGGTGTCCAAGCCGTGTAAAAAACATAGTAACTAATTCCGGCCAAGGGAGGCTGGGTAGCTGGTAGCTGACAGCTGGGAGCTGAAAACTGGTAGCTTAGAAGCAGTTACGCTTAGTACGACGGAGCCGAGTAGGAACCGGATCCGGACTGGGCTGGACCGCCATATTGTTGGCTTTGGCCACCATAGTTACCCTCGCGCTCACCGGCAATGTTGGCCAGGGCAGAGAGACCGTGGTTGCCACCCTGGAGCAGCTGGTAGCCAGCGCTGGCAGCGGCATTGTCGGCACCGGAGGCATAGGCGGGCAGAGCTGGACCAGAGTGCTGGGGACCAGCAACAATTGGGCCGGGACGGGCATGGTGACCGTTGCCGTGAGAGCCGTGTCCGTGAGAGCCATAAGAGCTCTGTCCGTAACCCTGCTTGTTCTCATTGACGAAATATTTCTCTGCTGGGGGCTTCACCACGTTGACGAAGACGGGCTCAACCTTGACGCGACGTGGGTGGTGCTTAACGTAGACCTTGCGGAGAACGATTGCTGGAGGCTTGTGGAGCACAACTGGAGCGGGCTTGACAACCAATGGAGGATGGTTCACCAGCACCTTGGTGGGTGGGCGACGCACAATGATGGGAGCTGGACGATGGATAAGAATCTGCCCTTGTTCTGTGGGTATGTGATCGAAGAGGTCAAAGTGTTGCCCTTGGTATTGGCGGGCTTATAGGGAATGTTCTGGTCAGAGCCATAGGTGCTCTGTCCAGCTTGGGCCAGACCAGCGGCCTCACCATTACCGGCCACAGAGCCAGCATTGGCACCATCACCAGCAACCAAACCACCAGCGTTGCCGTATTCACCAGCACCACCAGCGGATGCACCAGCAGCAGCACCATCGCCGCTAGAGCTGTAGCTCTGCTGTCCGCTTGAGCCGTAGCCCTGACCGCCAGAGCCGTAGCCCTGCTGTCCGCCGTAGCTGTTTGCGCTGGCGCATGCCTAAAAGAGAGAGAAAGAAAGAGAGAGAGTGAGAAATAGAAAGAGATACCAATTGAAGATTGTTGCGTTTTCCATTCAAATAAAAAATATTCAGTTTCAGATAAGCTCTGTGACTGGGGACCAGTGACTAGTGACTTGTGACTGATTGATTGACTGGTTGTTTAGTTGTTTCTGGTTTCTTGGGTTTTTGTTTGGTTATTCTTGGGTACGTACAATTAAGCAGGCGGCTAGCGCCCATATGAAGCTGTGTCTGTTCATCGTTTCCAGTCCCAGTTGGCGTCTCGAATTCGAGTAGCTCGCTTGGAGAACGTCTGCTGTCTTCTGCTGCCTTAACCCGTCCAGAGATTTCTTTAAATATGCTGCCACTGACCATTTGCCACATGCTACGTGACATTTGGCCCCGTCGTGGTTTTGGACTGCTGCCGGTTGCCGCTGTTCCGCTCCAGCCAATGGATGACCCATTGTTGTTGTTGCATTTGTCGGTTGATGTTGATGTTGTTCTTGTTAATTGCAGATTGTTGTTGCTGCTGCTGTTGTTGTTGTTGCTGTTGTTGGTGTTGTTGTGGCCCACACCAGCTAACGAACATGGCCAAATGCTGATAGCTTGCACGCATCTCGTCGCGCATATCTTGGCGTGTTACGTAGAAAGCAATAACAATTAATCCACAGCTGCCATCTCGTTGTATTACGTACGCCCTGACACATAAGCCATATCGAGGTTTTTCAGAATAATACCTACCGACCGTCTGCGGAGATTGCGATTGCCAAATGGCTGCCAACCAGTTCCGCATTGAGAGCTCTGTGTGATTCGCTCGTCGATAGGCGTGGCAATTTTACCAGATTTTCACATTAATAACTAAATAAATACATTTTGAAAAGTTGATGATCCAACGTCCTGAATTCTTACCTAAACTCCCTTAAAGTTACAAATGCACAAAACGGCAAACAACTTTCAAATATTTTAGAATCATTTTGCGATCTTTGTCTGTTGGAAAGCGCATTGCTTAGTCGGTTAAATGTGAGGATTATAAAAAGAAAGATAATTTAAGAAAGAAAAAATTGAAATAGCATTAAGAATATTTTCTATTTCATTAATGATATTTAAATTTCAGAGGTACGAGACCTATAAATTAATGCGCTAGTCTCTACTATATTTGTAGCTCGTTAAATTAGAATATATCTTAGTATATTGTAACTCCAATGAAGATGAAGGGAACTAAAATAAAGGGTCCATTTTAAGATTTTAAAAAGATTTTTCCTAGTATTAAAAGTTATTAGAGATCTCATTTTGTATTTAAACCATTCCTGTACATAGAAAATTATTAATTATTACTTAATTTAGGGCAATTATAAAAGTGCCTGGTAAGTTTAGTATGATATTTTAACCCAATTCAGTAAAAAGTTAAACGACAATAATTATTGCTGATTTTGCTTTATTTGTTTAAAATGTTCCCGATAAACAAGTTTATAATTAATAAAGATTCTTCTTCCTGTTTTTCATTAACATTCAATTGAAGAACTTCAGTTCCAGCTGTAAAGATCGCTATAATTCGCTGTTCATGCTTAATTCCAGAAAGAGCAAACGCCAGCGGAATTTCTAAAACCGTCAGTAAAACTGATCAAGCTTAAATTGCTGAAAAGTTAAATAATGTTAAGTGTTTAACGGTCTTTGACCTTAACCCAGTTGTTGTCTATATTTTCAAAATGTTCTCTACACTTTGCAATGAAGAAGTCAAAGGTTAATCTAATTACTTGTAAAATTAATGATAATATCATTGCAATCAATCAATCTTCAAATAAAGTTAATGTTTAAATATTCATTTGGCTACAGAGAATCAAAGAAAAACAATTGTCATATATATATTTTAGGCTTTTTTATTTGCATTAAAAAAAACAAATTTTTAAATTAATCATCCGCCAAGTTGGCAGGACTGCTCCGCTTGCAGTGCACAGTGCTTAATAGCTGGGAGAGCCATAAGGAGCTGGGCTGGCGTACAGGGGAGAGTCAGCACCGGCAGCATAGCTATCGGAGCCGGATGCACCGTGGGAAGCAGACTGATGATCACCAGAGTTGCCATAAGATTGCTGCTGGTTGCCATAAGACTGTTGCTGGTTGCCATAGGATTGTTGCTGGTTGCCATAAGACTGTTGCTGGTTGTAGACGGGAGCAACGACTGGGGCCAGAGGAGCTTCGATCTTCTTGCCTGGCTTGTAGACCTTGACGTAGACAGGGTTCAGGCTCAGAGGAGTGGGCACCTTGTTGATCACCTCCTGCTGGTAGATGACCGAAGGCTTGATCTTATAGATGACGGGATTGCCGCGCACCACAGTTGGTGGGCCGCTGTTCACATGGGCTGGGGGTGCGCCTGGTTGGTGCACAATGATTGGTGGCAGGGGTTGGGTGGCAATCACCTGATGGTTGTTGTGGCCAGATGGCACCAACAGTGAACGGAACAGATGTTGATCAACAAACTGGGGAGAGACAACATTGATTTTGCCTTGACGGATGTTGCTAGCCAGATTGTTTTCAGCCAGCGTATCGGCAATATCCTCGGAGTTCTTCAGCTTCTGATAGGTGGGGTTGGCGTTGAGAGCCTGCAGCTGAGCCTGCACGCGTCCCAGACGACGAGCCTCCTCGGCGGATGGCTGAATCTCGGCCTGAGCCGTCAGCTGGTTGGACGAGGGCTGGTTGCCGCCAGTGGCAGCATTAACATACTCCTCCAGACCGGCCGATGGACCTCCGGGCAGATACTGAATCTGACCTCCGGCACCACCTGATGAACCGTAATTAGCGCTCACCAGCTACAGATTCAAGCAAATAAAGTAGAAGAAGAGAAATAATAAATATATGTGATATAGAGATTGGGGACTCGTTTTGGGGTCTCTAAGGTGTAGATATAGATAGGTAACGTACCGGTGCGGCGGCGACGGCGAAAAGCCCAAACCAAAGACCAAGTTGCATGTTGTGTGATGTATGTCAGCTCTCAGATGTCTACTGCTCGTTGGATGGCCAATGTGCTAGCTCTTTATAGCGGCCTATGGCACCTCTGATGCGCTTTTATATCGCACTCACGTTGCCGAGACCGCCACGGCCCCGTCTACGTGATCTTTGCGATGCCATTTGCCACCGATTTCCATTTCCGATTTCAAATTGTTGTCTCGCCGACTGTTTTCTGTTCTGTTTGTCTTCAAGCAACGCGTCGTCGAGCTTAACCTCTTGTTCTTCTTGTAGTACTTCTCATTGTTCTTCTGGTAAAAGTTAAACATTAAACGTTACTCGAATCTTGAATTTCGTTTATGGTGCTGTGGTCCGATCGATCCGAATACACATGTAGTGCAGTGGCCTTAACTATGTAATAAGCAAAAGTTACTTTTGATTAACTTGATCAACTGATTAGACTGGGAATCTTATCACGCATATCAAATTGAAATCTACAGATCTGACAAAGCAAATAACACCGGAATCTCAGTTACATGTGTGCATATGTTTATACATACATACACATATGGACATATATACGTACATTTTCCATTTAAAAAGTTAAATCAATCAGCAGAATTTTTTAATATTACAGTGATTTTAAACATTAATTTAAGCAGCAGAATCTTTTAAATTTGCAAAAGCCGTAGACTTGTAAAGTTGCCACAGGAATTCCAGTTATAAGTGTTGGAAAATCCTAAAATGTACCAACTATTGCCAAGGCTGCCACTTAACGCAAATATTTGAACAAGAGTACCATTTTCCATCACAGTGTACCAACTACATAGGTAACCATTGTACAATAGTACAATTGTACCACGTGTGACAAGCGTGGCCAAATCTTAAACTGTTGGGAAGTGTAGATATAAAATGTGATGAGTTTATCTCAATTTCTTTATTTTATAGATATTGTCATGGAATTTAAGATGAGTTTACATTTTGGATGGAATGTATCTACATTAATTTAATCCCGATAATTCACATTGTCATATTGCTTATCGATAGACAGTGATATCGAGCTTTTCAGGCAGAAGTGTATACGTTTAAAAATACATTTTCGTTATAATACATTTATTAATTAACACACATATGAACGCCTGCAAAGTTTATAACTTTTAGCTTTGAACATTGAAACGAAACTCAAATATGTGGAAAATGAGGAAAAAGATGGAAAACTCTAATACGTGAGTTTCTTTCTCTCTCAAATTCTTGACAGAATGAATTAGAAACATGGATCTTGAAATAAGACAAAGGTTCGCTTGTATTTTCTTCATTTATTAAGAACAATTATAAATAGTTTATATACTATATCTAGATGGTAGACTTAGGCAATGGTTGGGTTGGTCAGAGACCACGCTTATAGAGCAGATAGGTAAGATCGCGAGTTGGACGACTGCCGTAGTCATTAAAGGGTGACTTGAAGGGCAGGGGATTATCGATATCATCGCGTCGTGAGGAACTGGAGATGGACGCTGATGCCGCCGCCGATGTGGACGAGGCCTGCGATTGTGCCGCATGTAATGTATCCTCACTAGAGTTGATAATACCCATCGAAGGCCCAGATCCCGTACGGTTCTTAAAACGCTTACGTAATTTTCTGCCACCTCGGCTGTGTTGTTGTGTGTGTGCGTGTGGTGGGTATGTGTGAGTGTGTGTGTGTGAGTGTCTGTTGTTGTTGTATGTGTTGTGTGTGTTGTGTGTGTTGTAGCGTGTGTTTTGTTGCGCGTAACCCTGTTGTTCCTGTTGCCTAAAATAATTATCCTTGAGAGCCATTGCCTCATTATCCAGCTGACCATATCCATCAGATCCAACCATTTGTTGTTGTTGTTGCTGGTGTTGTTGCTGGTGTGCATCCCCTGGACGCTCGGCACCGGGTAAATACTCGTGGTGCACTTCCTCATGGACACCGCCGCTGCTGGTCTGATTAATGATGCGATTGTAATCTTCATTGGTTCCTCCCACTTGCAGATGTATGGCATGCTTAAAATCTTCACCCAAGTGCTTTAACCAGAAATCATCGTTCACTTCGCCGGTGGTATAAATGCGTGTCGTCTGTCCAGTTTTGGCCTTTCCCATTCCAGTGTTGGCCATCACATCGATAACATCATACTGATCATCTGTACTCTTTGGTGTCGTCATTGTATCTGTATCTGTATCTGCAGCCGGCTGATCATTGACCATATTCTGATCATTTACCATATCCGAGCTCATCTGCTCCACACGAGCTGCCTTATTCAGATCTCCGCTTACGACCAGATCCGGAGCAGAACTGGTGCTGGGCACGGTACTGCTACTTAGATTCTCATCATTGCTGTTCGCGGTGTCATTGCTCTGTTCAAAAAGTAATGCAGTGGGAATTAAATCTCAGTTGTAATGCATCCAATTGTATGGGAGACTTACCTGGGCTATTGCCATTCCCACAATTATGGCCATTAGCATCAGCGGCAGCCAAACGCAGTTGGCAAACACGCCCATGATGAAGATGGCTTATTGTGTAATCTTGTGCTCTTGTTCTGCTCTGACTACGGCTTCGACTCCAACCAACTGAACCCAGCGCCCACTGAGAACTGGACTTAAATAGTCGAGAGCTGGTGCGTGAGGTTTTTGGTTGCGACGAACCGTCGTCACCTAGTGCGATCAAAGACGTGATTTACGGCCAGATATCAGATGCATCATCAACATCATCAACATCATCATTGCAAATGCTTGACAACCTTGCATGATCTTGATGCGTCAGCCGGCCCAGGGTCACTGAAATTATTGTAGCTATTCTGGCCACTCAATGGGTGCGTATGATCACAATGGCCATCACCTTAAGCTCTACTATATAATATTGATCCAAAGTTCAAAAATAGCGAGAGAACTCGAGTTCGCTACTCACTTGTCATTGATGAGCGCTATTTCACGCTCAAAATGGCGGCCATTTCCGGATGCTATTTGTAGTTATTAAGCGGCAACTGTACGCGGAACAAGCGAACTATTCCGGCGTTCCAAAGCTGCACAAGCAAAGAACTAACAAACAGCGACTTCTGCTACAATTATTGTGCATTGTGTTTAAGAAAAGTGTAAACTGATTAAGAATTCTATTTTAATACTGCAATTGTTTTATTTGTTATCTAATACACATATTGTTGGTAAGTATTAGGTGAGATTTAATTTTATTAGCTTAAGTCGCTACGAGGATTCCTTTATTTCACATATCTATTGTTATGTAACATATAAAAAATGTATTATTCTAAATAAATAGATACAACTCACATTGATCGCTTGACTACAGTTGACTATATAATATATATCTGCAAATTGATTTGCACAGAGTTCTCTATTGTGATTGTTAACAACTTAACACTGAGGGAACGTGTGCATAGTATTTCGACTTCCGTTAAACTGAACCAAGTAAAGAAAAGAGCACGATTGTGAAACCACAAAAAAAAGACTGAAAAGACTTAAGTAACTTCATAATTGGGTATTTCATCATCTTTCATAAGAATAAGCTATTTAAATTAATAATACATTACTTGTAATGCTATATATATTTCGTTGATTGAGGCCTGTATTTTATTTTATTTGATGAATATCTCTACGTTTGAAGTAAAAAAATCAGTTCACAGCAAAAAATTGGCCTAAATGAAATAACATTTCAATAATTAATATGTACATTGAGAATTTCTACTAAAATGTATTTCATTTAGTGTCCATAGTTTTCAAAATAATAAGTTATTTAAAAGTTAAATTAAATCAAGCTTCGACTTATCGCATTTAATTAGGCTAAAAGGTTCTAAGGTACTTAAGTAAAGTTTATAAAATCTGATGATTCCATCATTTAAGTATTTGTAATGTTTAAGGTAACAAAGTTTTATAAATGGGTGAATAGAGAATTTCTTATAATCTCAACTTATATTTTAGCGACATTTTCTTAGGTTTTTTAAAATTGTTCTGTTATTTTAAATATAAAATTATTAAAAATTGTAAAGGCAGGCAAAGAATAATGACATAAGGCTAGAATAACTTTGTAGCTAACCTTGATAGGGGTCTTGGGATGGCATATAAATAATATAATTAGACAAATAATAATAATAAAAATAAGCATATTTTTAGCAAACAGTTTATTGAATCATAATTTGGGCAGAGTTCTGAAGTGAAACGTGAAACGTCAACAGAAAACGCACCAGAGACAGAAGAGTAGACGAAATGACAGTAAAGTAAACGGACAGAAAAGTGCAAAATGTTACAAAATAAAATTCAATTTACATACATACATACATATAGACAAATGCCAACATATATACAAGACATATATACAGATACATATGTATGTATATATGCAGACAGACAGTTGAAGATACAGATACAAGTGGGCCAATGGCCTAATTAAATGCTCGCCAATATTTGCCTGGCTCAGCAGAATTTGGTTGATTGTTTTTAGCCCGTATTGCTGTAGCTTTGTTGCCGTTGTCTTCTTCATCATCATCATCATTATCATCATCATCATCTTCTTCTTTAATAGCCGTAGCCGTAACCGTCGCTGTTGCCGTAGCTGCAATGAGAAGCGAAGAATCGAGAATCAGAGAATGAAAAAAAAGCCACAATGATTTTCCATTTATTTTGTTATTTTTCTGTTTTTTTTTATCGCTTTTCTTTTGGTATTTTCTTAAGCATTTTAATGTATAGATTTAAAACTAGCCAACTGCACTATATTACAATGTTTTGTTTTTATCAGGACTAGTTCCTGATAGAGATTGGGATGATTTAGAACCAGGCACGCAGATAGTCGCTAATCGGTGGCACATTAAAGGTATCCACACTGTATCCATCATGATTGTGACTATTGAAGCCATATGTCTTGGACGGCGCTCTCGAATAATCAGCTCTGACCGCCGATTCGGGTTCAGTGACTGTATCGAAGCCCCAACCTCCAAGACGACCATCGATGAGCTTCTTCAGAAAGTCGGTGGTTTGCTTCTTTTGGAACGGCTCTGGATCAACCAAGGATCCTTCGCCATAGTGTGAATCTGTGTGCACATAATCCGGATGCTGATATACAATTCCTGAAATTATGCTATCCAATTGTGTGTCGGCCACATGCTCCACCGGATAACCACCGCCAATGCCAAGTACGGGTTTCGCATACGCTCGCCGATTAATCGATTCCAAATCTCCGGCGAATTGCAGTGGTGTGGAGTTTTGCTCTAAGGGATCGGGTATCGATGTGGTTGATAGTAAAGTACGCAATTGCGAATCGTCGACAAACTTATATTCATTATAGGAGCCGGACAATGGCGATGGTATCTGTTCGGGATAATAGCTTAAAGCAGCACGTTTTGAGGGTATGGAATTGATCAGTGATGGTGATTCCGGTTGGTCCAGTTGCTCCGGTTGGACTGGCTGCTCTGGTTCCGATTCGGGTTCCGGACTCGGCTCTGTGCTCCTGTTCATGTTGAAATCCTCTCTCTCTGTGGTTTCGATTTGTGGTGGTGGTGGTGGGGGATTTGCTGTAATTGCACCACATCCGATATGGCACTGTCCACTCTTAAAGTTCGGATTCAGTGTCTCTGGCATGAATTGGATGATCTCCGGTGCCGTTAGATCGGCTTTGGCACGTTCCTGCTCCAGCAGATCATACTCACCCTTAATGTCACGCTTACGACGACCAAAACTTGACCAACGTTTACCATATTTCGAACTCAAAGCGTTCGCTTTCTTTGTCTTTCGCTTGAATTTGGGCGAAGATTGCTCTTGAGTCGGTATCAATCCAAAGAGATTCATCTTTTGATTCTGCATCTGCTGTGCATCCAGATCCTTGTGATAATACTTAACATAACGAGCTGGACGCTCTTCCAGCTGCTGTTGACGCATTATTCTTTTGCGGAGCAGTGAACCATGTGAACTCAGATCACGACGACGACGAATGGAGTTGGAATTGGCATTGACATTGGCATTGGCATTGGCATTGGCATTTGAGTTATAGCTGGACTGCTGGGCTACGTACCTTGGCTTGGCAGCAGAGCAGCTACTGCAACTGCAACTGGTCTTGTCATTGGCCCGACAATCTGTTTAAAAAAAGAGAGAGTTCCATATAGGATTCGAAATAAAGTCCGATGGAAAATCAAACCCACCTGATTTGTGAACTGCAACACGATCCACCTTGGCATACAGTTTGGTTGGCTTGATTTTCGGTGGTGCCGGAGTCCGGGGCTGTTCCACACTGAAATCAAAGCTGTAACTAATCTTGGCCTTGGTCTGAACGGGTTTATCCACACGATAACCGTATTCGCCGCCCTCGTATTTCTTTGGCTTGGGCGGATTGGGCACATTTAGTTGATAGCCCAACTTTGTGGGACAGGCACAGCCTTCGTCACCCGTATAGACAACCTGTACGGGTGTTGGAGCAGCCGTAATACTCCCCAACAACGATAGCACCGTGACCAGAGTCACTGTGATCCAGTGCATCATGAACATGATATGGATATAGATGGAAGTTTATTTTTGATAAATCGGTTTCAAATGGCGTCTGCTTTCGTATCTGACGTTCTGGCTACTAGCCAAAACTTGAACCGTCGCATTCTTTATATCGTCTTTGACTCCATCCAGTGCAATCTCTCACGCAGTTCCAACGACCACGTCTGGAGCATTGTCTGTTGTGGCAAGAACCGACGACTGTTGCTGAACTTGAACTTGAACAATGTTTTTTCTTATGTACCTCTCATTTATGGTTGTTGTTTAACTTTAGCTTTCACTAGTGTTATTCTTGTTCTTGTTGTTGTTATTGTTGTTCGCGTTGACCTTTTCTAAATAATTTGCTCTTGCGATCATTTCTGTCAAAAGTCATGTTCCCAGCGTTCGTTGATTTCAGTGCTGAACCTACAGTTGGACTTGGGACTAGACCCAGCCACATAAATTCGAAATATTTAACTTATTTTTGGATTGAAAACTGCTTTGCACTGCTTGCCATCTCCCAGCGAACGTTCCGATGAGAACAATGCAAGCAGTTTTAAAAACGGATATTAAATAAAAATGTATCTTAGTTTGCCGAAAGTTCGTAAGAGTAAAAAATTGCATAACACTCGCTGGCATATCCGAAAAAGAGCTTAAATCGAATCATTTCTTGCTCAGCTCTCCAAAAATTTAAATACGGCCAGCACAAATCAATCATCTATTACAAATCCAAAAAATTTTTGATCGTCTGCTGGTGAACGGCAATATACAAGACAACATTTGTTTTAATGTCATATTTTCTAAATATTTAAAAAAGTATATATCAAAACAATCTATCGCTAAATGCTAAACTTTATATAAAATATCAGAACATTTGAATAGAAATATATTAATATTAATTTCATTAATATTAATTTCATAATATTTTGATTCGCAATAGGCAGAATCTCATCTAGACTATACATATAATAGTTTGCATATTTTATATGCAAAAATTGCCTTACATTTAAACTTTTTAACAAACCATCTTAATCATAAATCACAATCACAAAATTGTTACATCATGATGGTAAACCACTGCCGTTCAGCAGAAAAAAATTATAGACATTCCATCGATTTATTGACATCGATTTGTGCTGCTTTGGATTTGTGTCTCATTATTTTTCTTAAACATTTTTTTGGTTTCCAAAAGAAACAAAAAATAATTTCTATTTAAAATTGTATATTTTTGCCGTAGTTACTTAGTTACAACTGTACCATCAGTAACATAAATCTTTTATAAACTTTTTTTTTTACTTACTGCAATTAAATTAATCTTTAATGCAATTGTTGACACAATATTAGCAACACTTTCTGAAAGTCTCTTTCATCAGTACCGTTGTGCTGACTGAGGCAGCGATCCAAGGTTAATGCCATCTTTGTGCCGCTAGAAACAATTGGATATTTTAAAAAACTCAACTGACGATATAAGTAAATGATGTTGACAATAAATGCACAAATATGTAGCTGACAAAAAAAACCAACAAATATGTTGATTGCCAAAATTCATTGGCGAATGTTGAGCGATGTTTTAACTCTTTGTTTGTTTATTCTCTGGTTTCTGCTCGCTCTGAAGCTCAATAGCGATTGTTTAGTAAAACTTTATTTGTCGCTTATTTGTTGTTATTTATCAGTCAGTTTAAAAGTCCCTTAAGGATTGCTGTTTAATTCGTTGAACTTATACTGAGTATCTATCGACTGACTGACTTATTATTCTAACTTAACTTCCAATATATTTTTTATTCGTTTTTTTCTAAAAGGAATTTACTTTTTTTATTGATAATTGGTTTGCTTTTACACTTTTTTCAACTAAATCCGTTGTATACTTTTAGGGCAAAAAATATAAAAATTAACGATTATTAAATTAGCCGTTGAACGCATTTTTAGCTTGTCGCATTCTTGATGTGTTAATTCTATATTTATTAATTAAATTTTCTTATTGTATTTCTATCTGAAAGTTATGTTATCGAAGCGTGTACATTTACCCAATATCATATGACTTCCCAAAGCCAGTTTAAATAAAGTAATTGATAATTTATTTAATTAATATTTTTAGTCTGTAAAAAGTGTATTTGGTATTTTTAACGGATTATGCCGTGAGTTTTTATTTTCCTATATGAAAACAGTTGTAATAAAGTATAAAAATGTGTCTTTTAGTTACTAATTAACTTGAATTGTGCAAAATAAGAAGTAAGCCCTTAATTTGCAAAACCATTTCATGTAATACTAACTAATACATACTTCCATCCATCCATCCATAATCATGTACAATAATTTACAGGTTCATTCGATTTAACCGAACATATGTTAATAGGCATCGCTCATCAGTTCCTGACGACGCGCATTACGGTATGAAGTAACACGTCCGGGCTTGAAGCCACAATCGACGGACACCTTGTCACCCACTTTGGCGTAACTGTCGCCATAGTTGCTGGAGCTTGAGCCATAGCCATATGATGTCTTTTTGGTGACCTTCTTGAACTTGGGATTCTTGTATTGCTCGGTTATGTAACCCAGTTGTTTGTATGTCAATTGTGGTAGTTCATCATCATCGGAGGTTTCCTGTTCCTCTTCCTCAATGTATTCCTCCTCTTCCTCCTGCTTGGCTGCATAGTTGCGTTTCTTTAGTGTAATGACTTCGCTCTTCAACTTGAACAGATTCTCCTCGGGCACATTGGAAAAGAAAACCTTTTGCTGTCCATCCACGGGCTTCTGAGCAAATCCATAGGCCAACTTTGCTTCGGGCACATTGATTGCTTTGCCAGCCTGAGCAGCTAGACTGACACTTATGGGATCAGCGGGTGCGGTATCATCTTGGGACTTTTCAGCCGCATATGCAATGCTGAAAAAGGGTTAATAGAAATTAGTTATAGATCGATTTAAAGACTAAAAAAACAAAGGGAATTTCGGGATTGAATCAAGCTAAACTTTGTTAACCGTTGGTTGACATCGGATATTCTTGAACAAAGTACAAAATACTTGATATAAGTCTAATTTTCATTGCACTTGAAATTTTTTTTAAATTTAGTAATTGAAATAATCGAATAATCAAATATCTTAGGATTATTTGTCTATTTTAGGTCTTTTTTCTCAACTTTTGGAAGGCCTTAGAGTCTTGTTGCATTAGAGATTGAATTTTCTTTTCAGGAAATTTTCTCAGACTGCAAGGTTGTCGGATAGACGAGAAAAGCGCCCTTACTATATATCCTGAATATCAAGATATTTTGAATGGTTACGGTATTAATTTTCTGTGTAGGATCGATAATCGAGGGGGGAGGGGTAAATTTACTCACTTATCATAGGTGGAGCTGGTGATGGAGCTGCTGCAGCTGCTATCATGGTTCTTCTGGCATTCGCAGGTGGGTTTGCATGGCGTCTTCTGTGGAAATGATGTGGTATCGAATTGAGTTCAAGTTCTATCATGGCATGGAAGATTGTTGATGCATGGCTCACGTACGGGATGATAATGACGACAGAGACAGAGAGAGAGAGAGCGATGACACGACAGAGACAGCAATAGCGACCAATGATGCCCGAAGCTCATTATAATTATAAGCATGATGATGTTGTGATGCAATTTGCGATGATGATGCAAAAAACTCAACGTTGTTGCTGTTGGCCTATTACTGACCATACTTTTGGTCTCTGATAACGTTCACATGCGGAAATATTACTCGTTGTTATTGTTATTATTATTATTTATATTAATATTATAGTAGAGAATGGATATGGATGTATGCTGAATATAACTGGGATACGAATAAAATTCATTCTATTGGTTACGATTACTGGGTTACTATGAGTTAAAGTTGCAATGTTTTGGGTTATCCACTGGGGTTAATCAACGGCGATAGCCATAGTTATAGCCAAAGTTGGGTGGCAGCATGGGAACGCCACGCCTCTTGTGGCATTCCACATGCTCCAAACGCTGCAGCCGTTCGGCTAGACGTTGTGCCGCCAACGTTTTGGCCTCGATGGCGCCCTCGAGCATGCGACGACTCAAGAGATTATTAAACGCATGTACATATTGGAAGAGCTCACGTACTTTGCCGCAGGTCTTGGGAAGCTGAGCGGGCTCGATCAGTTGCTTGCTGCACCAGCAATTGTCGCCAATTGGCGATAGATTCACATCACTAGGCTCATAATAACGGGGCTTCGGACGCACTATCGTTGGACCCTGACAACTCTGGCAATAATCGGTGCCCTTCTCCGAGCACACGCAGGCGGCAAGGAGCTGGAATATACAAATTGAGATGAGTATATTGTTAACACTTTCATTCAATATTCACACTAATTGACTAAGTTGACATTCACTTAAGGTACAGTGTCAATTTGATGTGGTAATCATTGAAATTACACTAAGTAGTTGACGCCAAGTTATTGTTATCACCACTATTTACACTAGGATTGACCAAGTTGACATCTAGTGTAAGTCCATTCGATGTTAAAGTCAACTATTGCCCAGCAAAGTCAATGCATCATCTAAAACACTATTTACACTAGAATCTAGTGCAAGTCCCCCATATAAAGAGGTGGGAAATATCCGTTCACACAGCGGTTGACCAAGTTGACTTCGAAACTGACTAGTTTGTCAAAATAAACTCCTTCTAACTTAGAGATGAGATCAGTTACTTACGCGCTGGCTGCAGTGCATCGCCAGCAGCAGAGTCAACAGCAATTTACAGGCGTGCATCTTAGTTGTTAGTATTATTATTGTTGATACTGGGTTTTGGATAATGTAGTTTTTAGTTTTCGAATTCTCGTCTCGTCTCTTCTTTGCTTTGCTCTGCTGTCGTTAAACGTTTGAACTGACACCAAAGCGACCCACACGTTTTATACCCACAAGATGAAAAGCTTGTCTCTTAGTTTCTGTTATTGTTTTTATTCTTATTCTCATTCTGACTATTTTTGTTATTGTTATTGTCTATTCTGACTGACTGTGAGTGCAATTCGAGTTAAATGAAATTTTGGCATCGCTTCATCACACAGGGACACTTTCTCATCTCAATAAGCCAGGGTCAAGACTTTAGGCTGTAGTTTACATACAGGTTGAGTTTCAGGTGCTTTCTCTCAGCGACTGCACGTGACCAAGTGAACCATCAACAAATGGATGTCGTTGTGGGATGTGTTGATAAACAAAATACATCGCAAATGCTGCCAAATTCCATGAAATTCATATCGCTAACGCTGCTCTTGTCTCTGACTCTGTCTCTGTCTCTGTCTCTGTTTCTCTGTCGTAGTCGCTGCCGACGCTGCTGTTGTCAAAAAATTAACAATGAAAGTTGTGCAAAATCAAGAAATATTGCGAACAGTACGATTTGTTATTAATTAAGCTACCAATTTGGGTCAACGTCAGCGTCTGAGATTTGCGATTGTCTCCAGGAATCAAATATATATAGCTAGTTAACCTATTTATGCAGACGGCACAAATAATTTGCGACTGCTCTTTGGATTTGCAAATAAATTGTTATATTAAATTGTTTTACATACGTGTTCTTATTTCAAATAACGATAGATACGAACCGAATTTTATAAGCATCGATAACATTTGATTGTTATCATCGAAGCTTAAAGTTCGCTTAAGTTAATCGAAATAATGGTGCAGTTTATTTATTTTTCTCTATTTTCATATCTATACCCTGTGCGAGTATTTTAAGTTAGTCAAAAGTATGTAACAGGCAAAGGAAGATTTTCAGGTTCCCTAAACTATATAGAATATTGATGAGAATCGACATAGCCGTATCTGTCTCAGATATGGTAAGAGAATCACCAAATTTGATATAAATAGTTTTTATAAATTATTATTTTCAAAGAAAACTAAGTTTTTTAACAAAATTAATATTCTTTTACTTTATTTAAGAGTTCAATAAATTATTTGTTATATCAACTTTAGCTCTAGCAGACAGTATTCTTAAGAATTACCTATTAAATAATTTTGATAATAAATTTTTCAATGTGTCACCTATACAAATCAATATGTATTTCAAAAACGAAAACATCAAAAGTGTCTATGACATAAAGGTAATTTATAAATTAATCAGTAAATGATTAAATACGAGCGAGCAGAGGGCAAGCCCCCTAGTGGTTATATATTCTGATCATTCATTTGAAAGTAAAAATTTCGCTTAAAATGTATAAACTGAAGGAAGTTACAAAATCTTAATATACTTGTAGAACCATTAATATCTGATAGCTAACATTTATTGAATCGAATTTCCAAAAAGTAGTGTCTTTACTTATTTTTTTAGATACCATAATAAGATAGTAATAATCTTTGACTATCCGGTTGCACTATGTTTATAATTCACTATCAGAGTCAAGGCCGGAAAACGGCAGTCCACACTAGTTATAGAAATGATATAGAAAAGCCAAAGACAATAGGCTATGATCAACTCAGCTGATGATCAGTTGCTAAGCGCGTGAGCAGTTGTAGATTTGTGTCTCCGCTGGGTAATTACAAGTGACCATGACCACAGATCGCAATGGATGCGCACGGCGCACGGCGCACGGCAACAAAACTGAGGCAGATTCATCCGTCATCAGTTATTGAATTTATCGCCATCCGGGAGTAGCACTTACTGTACGGCGTGACGAGTTCAAAGCGGGAAAACACTTTAAGACTCATTACGGGACAACAGATAGTGACAGTCGTGTACAGTCGAGTTGAGTTTAAAGAGCATTCGTCTGATTCTCAGTCTGAGGCCAAGTTATGAATTTCAATTACTATATGCAGCACACGCTTCAAATTGCCAGCTTATCAGTTGGAAACCGAGTCGAGCTGTCAGTCTGGATCAGAGACATCAGTTTAGTACAATTGTACAGTCGGAAGTGATTGAAACATTAGCGGAAAAAAAGCAGTGGAAGCTTTAACCAGCATCTCCTTTTCATTGTTATTAGTTGGTATCCTTGATATTTAAACAACAAAATGGCAGCAAAAAGAATGGATTTAAATGTGCGGACATTTCTGGTGTTAAGCGGCAGTTCCAATCCGCTGGGCCAGACGCTTGCCCAGGAACTGTGTTCCCGTTTGGCAGCTGGATCCATAGCGCTCATCTTGGATGAGGATCAAGAAAAATTGCAATCGTTGGAGCAAATGTTAAAGGAACATTTAAAGCCAGGTGCGGTGCAAATAATTACTGGAATTTTGGATGAGCATCATAGCAATGGGGGTCAGTTGTTGGACCAGATATTGCAAAAGAGCACCAGTTTTGGGTTCCAGCGCACGATCATAGTGCACAATGAAGGTGATGCTGCTACCCATGTGCTTCTAGAGCCACAGGACGCACAGTCCTGGACCGAGTATGTGCAACGTCAGTTGTACGCTCCAGTGGCACTTAACCAGCTCTGGTTGAACTCAAAATCTCTAGTGGGCGTCGAGAAGCTGGTGATCAATGTGACGTGCATCGTTGCAGGTGCGTCCTTTAGTGTACAGCACATTGTTGTGCTCCATGCAAACGGGCTCGAGACACGTACTTCCGTTCCATGGCATCGGAGGAGAAGCGCTCGAATGTCCATGTGCTCAGCTATGCGCCTGGACTTTTTAAGACACATGAAACTCAGGTCGATATTAACGGCAATATTGTGGATCCCGAGGAACTAATGGGAGTGTCCAAAGAGCAGGATTTCCCACGTATTCAGCCGTCACAGGCGACACTGAAGCTGATCAACATTCTGGAGGAGACTTCCATTTGTCTCCGGTCACGATGTGGACTACTATGACACATTCGTCTTATGAGTAGCAACGCAGTCGTGGCCCGTGCATCCACCTGAATATTGGATGTGGATCGCACTGACACGGACTGCTGCAGACGCGTACGTAAACCTGGCTGATGATTTTGACTTACATTTTATAAATATGGAAACGGAAATGAATAAATTTTGGCTGCTGACTCTCGTGCTCGAAACGGTACAATGCGTGTAACGGAAACAGGAACACATGAAAACGAAACACAACAAAATTCGATTATCATTTATATTGTTTTATGTCGGTTGGGGTAAATTGAGGAGAGAAATCATTATTGGGAATCAGTCTCTCTTTCTATCAGTTCTTTTCTCTTTATCGCTCTCTGTATTTAATGACGCTTAAAGCGAGCAATTGCGATTGCGATCACATCAGCCAATGAACCATTGACGAAATGCGTTCAATCTGTAGCTAAAGCCAGCTTGATCATTGATAAGACATTATCACGATCGCTGGCTCAGCAACAGAGTTGTATTAAGTGTGTGAGGCGGATGACCCACGATGATTAAACCGCAACAATTTTAAAAGAGATGAGATGCTGGTGCTCTCAATAGATCAGGCACTTTATTTATCTCCCAATATTATATTACACAGTACAACAGCTTAGTGCGCTCCGTAGTACACGTAATACGTCTGTAAATATGACTATATGTTGTTCAAGCAATGGTTTTGTAATCACTAATGATGCACAGATTTAATAGCCTGAATTGTTGTTGATTGGCAATTGAAAGAAGCTAAGATTGCAGAAAAACTTAACTTCTTGGGCTATTTAGTTTTTACATTTAAAATTATTATTTTTAGAATGTCTTTAAAAGTGAAAGCATTGAAATTATTTCGTCGTGGAGGAGGGCTTTAATTTAAATTTAAATTCAAATCAGAACAATCGGTTGCTTATATCGATGTTCATAACAGCATCCGAAACTATCGACAATCTATCGATTGTTGTACTAAGTGTACTTAGTACCAGGGAAACTCGTTTGAATAATATTTTAATAGAAATTTTATTCATTACATGAATATGTAAAGAGTACGAAAATATTTTAATTGCCGTAAATAATTTAAAATCCAGTTAAGCAAATGTTTTGCTGCATTCATTTCGAAAGCTGCGTGACCTTGAAGTTTGCAAGAGCATTCCACACAGTTCAGATGCGTTGCCAGTAGTTGATAAGCGGCATGGAGCAGCAATTTAAGCGATTTGAATTGCGACAATTAATAACAATTATCATTAAAATGCGGCGATAACCTTTCTTATGTCGATGTCAATTCAATCAATGCTTAAAGCTGCATTAAGCCGTTAAGCAACAATGTATTAAGTAGTACACACATTAAACGAAAGGCGAATACTCAACGCATTTTCTATCAACATAAATATGTTACAATGTTGCACAGCTCATTAAAAATGTTATAATTTGTTTAGTATTAAGCCGCTATAAGACTTGAGAGTGTCATAACCATATAAAATCAACCATATCAAAATCAAGACAGCCACATATACAAATGTACATAGGAACATAAGTGTGTGTTTGTGTGTAAATGTGACTTGAAGCTTTTGCCAAAGCTGTTTGAAAGCTGCTTTGAAAAGAGAGTCAGTCACAAATTTACAACCAACTGTTGCAGCTGTGATTAAGTCTCTAATTACTTATTGAATTTTAATATGAATCTGAATCAGCGTACCTATTTACTGGTAACGGGTGCTTCCCGGGGTATTGGCCAGGAGTTTGCCCAACAGCTTTCGGGCCAAATCAGCGAAGAGGGTTCTGTGGTGGTGCTGCTGGGACGTAGTGAGCCACAGTTGCTGAATACTAAGGCTGCCATTCTGGCAGATCGTTCAAAGCTTATAGTCCTCACATACTTACTGGAGCTGGCCACATCCAAAGCGTCGGACTTTGCGCGAATTCTGGATGAAACGCTAGAGGGAAAGGATCGCAAAGACTTTGAGCGTGCCATTGTTATCCACAATGCTGGGACATTGGGTGACAGCTCAAAGCATGCTCGTGAATTGGGTGACACTGAGATTCTGGAAAAGTATTATTATGTCAATTTCTTCTCGGCATTGGCATTAAATCGTGAGTTTATGCGAGTGTTTGCCGAGCAGCCCAAATTGATAGTAAATCTCAGCACAATGGCTGCTCTGAAACCATTCCCATCTATGGCCTACTACTGTACGGTTAAGGCTGCACGAGAGATGTACTTTCGCGTACTTGCTCTAGAGGAGCCGTCGGATAAAACGCTTGTGCTTAACTATGCACCCGGTGTTATTAAGACCCAGATGACGCTTCAGATACAGAATGAATCTTATCATGCATCATTGGCGGCTTCATACAGGGATCAACGTGAAAACCAGACTATGCTTACACCACAACAGACAGCGCTCAAGTTTATAGCGGTTCTCAAGGCTCAAAAATTCAAGTCGGGCGATCATGTGGATTACATGGATAAGATCCCACAATAACTTAACTATTGGGATTTCTTGCTTTTCCATTTCAATAAAATAAATTAAAATAAATCTATATGTATTCATAAAGGTTTTATATTTTATCCGCAGCACTTTGTCGTTTTGTAGGAATTATGAAATTCAAATCAGGGGATCATAACAGTGCTCAAATATGCTATCTTAACAAGTTTACTTTAATTGTTGGTTTCTGGCTCTTGTATTGAAATAAAATTAAATAAACTCTTAGATGTGTATCCATTTGTCGAATCTTTAAAAGAAGTCTGCGGCACTTCGTCGTTTTGTGGGAATTTTCAAGAGGTCATCAGTCAAAGTGGATCCCGTATCAATGGGCGTAGAGATGGAGCTGCTGGCTTTGATTGGAGTCTGTTTGCCATTAATAAGAGGATTCGTGAGTACCATTTTGGGAGTAATCTTGACTTTGCTAGGCGTTGGCGTAAGTAAAGGTGTGTGGTTGCGTAATCCCAGTTTTCCTGAGGCCAAACGGCGAGCAGCTGGTGACATGCTAGCCAGACGTTCCATATTGGATCGGACAAAAGGTGAACCAATGTTGCGACGTGCGGTATTCAGTGCTTGTTGTTTTTGGTTGCGCATCTTCTCGCTAACCTTTTCAGCCAGGGCAATTGCAATGTTCTCCCTACGTGAATTCTCATTGATCCGAAACGAGGGTCCGGACGTGTTGCGAAGCGGAGTATCACCACCATCCAGGCGAAAGGGAGTACCATCAATCTCTCCCCAGGTCATGATGGGCGAAAAAGCTTCGCCTGGGCGTGGAGACGGTGATCGCAGTAGATCAAAGCCACGTATGCGTGGTGTAGTTACACTGATCTCTTCACCCGTTGCATTAGCATTCGCATTGACTGCTGCTGAGCTGTCTTTAGCTTCGGAATGAGGCATAGTGGGTAATCTTGTGGCATTGTGCTGAATACTTTGTTTACGTTCAGCCATTTGAACACGCTCCTGCTCGGTCAGCTCCACGCCATCTGGCACATACATAATGGAGTTCATGTTGGTGTATTTCCAGGTCTCAATCTTTCTCAACGGATCGGGCTCCTCGAATTGTTTCTCAAGACTGGGCAACATCAGTGCTCGCTGCAGTTGTTCGGCGGACAACTGTTCGTGATTATACAGCACGGCGTATTTCTGTCGTAGCTTCGCCTCGGCTGTTTCAATAATTTCCTGAAAACTTTGATTATCCTCGCTTGTGTAGTGCTGCAGAAAAGAGTCCAGTGACATTTTCCGGGCAATGTCATCCTGGTTGCCACCCTCAGCAACGCTTCGGTTGCTATTGTTGCTCTTGTTGGACAGCGGTGTGTCTGTATGTGGATGTGGAGTTGTACTGGCATTTGCTGTGCTTAGTGGCGTCTCAAATGTGGCTGGTGACATGGCTAGAAAACAGACAACAATGTTAGTAAATAGGCAACTTAATATTCCCTTTAAGAGGGTATCATAATTCGGGACGAAATGTGTAACACATGGACGGAGACCTCATAAAGGATGAGTCGAGTTCCGTCCGTTTGTGTGTTTTTATAGAAGCTAATCTTTGAGTTTTAAAGATATCTTGCTGACACTTGGTAACTTAATTTACTTACCATTGTTGCGACCATTGGGTCTATTCCTACTCCCAGTACTAGAATAACGCCCCAGACTGTAGCGTGCGCGTATTTCTGCCATTTGTAGAAAATCTCGTCGTGACTCTGCGTCCAAGTAATCATTTTGTGCGCGAAGGCGCTCCAGATCCGGGAAGAAGTCACGCTGTATAATTTTGGACATTTCCTCAATATAACGCTCTTCGGTTAAGATTTTTGGTTTCGTTTTACGCCTTTCACTTGTGTTGGCCAATGGACGCTTAAACTCCGCAAGTGCAGTGTTTTGTGCCTTGACCATTTCCACGGCACGACTGCCAGGAGTGCTGGGTGTGCTTGGTGTCTCAGCCATTATAGTCCACTAGTAAGATCTGAAATGTTGTCGAATTCAATTAAAAAGAAAATCACCAGGAAACAAAACAAACGTTTGATGTCAGCTGGAGGGTTGCCACACTGCAGTAAGACTATCGTATAAATTATCGAACTATCGATTGCACAAGCAGACTAACAATATTGGTATTCCTTTAAAATAACTGAATTTTGAAAATTCATGATATTTTATTCCCAGATTACTAAATTACGGATAAAGTGGCAACAATTTTTGAAAGCTAATAATTGTTTTAAATAATATATAATCTTTTTATAGTGAAATTGTGTAAATTAAAATGCCAATTTACACATAAATCACATATAGGCGATACCACAAATCTTCAGATATTTTAACAACAGTTGATTTTCAAAAGCAACTGTTTTACGTGTTGGTACTTAAATGAATACCTATTATATTTTGATTAAAATTAACAATCAGTTTAATTGTTTTTGGAAATAATCGTAATGACTTCATAGTTGGCAGTTGAAAAATTGTTCATTAGTTAACGATGACGATCAGAAATAATCTACATTCCTTTAATGTGCTTATATACATATTATGTATTATACATAGTATGTGCACACATAGAATATGTATATATATATATATACATATATTTTATTTTATATAAAGTTCCGATCATTTGTGCAATTGCTCCCTGAATACCTTAAAATTTTATCAACCGATCGTGATACCATGACAATGTATTCATATGATCAAAATAATAATAAATGAAATAAAACAATTAAGTTTAAGGATTCACCTGACAGTAATCCTAAAAATAGCACACCCTATTTTTACTTTTAAATTTTAGTAATCGTAGCAACCAGATTCAAGTTTAAGCGGACAGCAAACATTAAATAGCAGATCTACTCTAAATATGTTTCGGAAAGCATTAAGATTATAAGGCAAAAAAAAATTTTACTGCTTAACAAGTATCAACTAATTTGAAATGAATATGTTAACGCATTGCGTATTAACCATGCTTTCAATAATACTATGGCTCAACGTGATTTTAACTGGAACTGGAGTGAAGAAATGCGTGTCAAACTATTTTTTGAAACGGGCTTTTAAAAAATTGGGACCAGAACACTTATGTTCCATTTGTTTAGAGAGCATCAATTCGGATTCCAGTTCTCTGTCTGATGTATATCGTTTGCCTTGCTCACATTGGTTCCATAAGGAGTGCATTTATCCCTGGCTATCTGATAGTGGAAGCTGCCCAAATTGCCGTCATCGATCTTGCTTGTGTTATGCAAATAATGTAATTGATGTATTGGTTTCATTAACGTGGGGCGGTGGTATACAAATGTAAGAACAAAACAATTAAGAAGTCAAGCATCTTTTTACCACGTAGACTTATGAATGTAAGAGCTGCCCTTCATTTATATTTTTGTATTTATCATTTTTAAATTATATTCCTTTTTAGATGTTGATGCCTCCATTTACTTTAGGTTATAGGGATGCGATTGCTAAATTAAAAAAGTATTTAAAATTGGAATAAACATTCATATATGTATTTAAACGTATGTTTATTAAATCTTTAATTGCTTCCTAACTCTGTTTTTATACTATTATTAATTTTTAATTGAAAATATGCAACTATCTATCCATTTAATCTGCAATTCAAGATCTGCAAGGAAAGTTGCATAACTTTTACTACGTGTATGTATGACTTGTGTTACCCATTTTCAATGCATTGAGATTTTCCACAATACAAATGGCAATAATTCCAATGAAAATGACTCAATTTCAGTGGGGACGCCATCGACATCAACATGCCATTATCATTATCATACAAATGTTGCCTTGTGATGTTGTTGCTGTTGCTGCTGCTGATGCTGCTGCTGATGCTACATTGCCAACAAATCTGTTAACAGTTGGCAATAATTGTGCTGCAGCAGCAACATCGTCATAATTTCAGTGTCTGCTTTGTCCCTTTTTCGGTTGCATGTAGCATAATGGTATTTTTCCGGCTATTTTTGGGATGGGCCTTTTATTGTTGCAGGCAGTGTTGTCATCGATGGCATTAATTTTGGTAAGTGCACATTGGGCATAAGGGGGAAGGTCTAAGATGTTGAAGAGACGCTTTTCAACACACAGTGGCAAACGATTTTTATGGCACGACATTTCCGAGCAACATTTTCTTGAATTACTCGCTCAATTTCCGTTGAATCAACACAGAGACCGACTCCGACTCCCGCTCTGATTCCAACGGCCAATTTTCGACTCCTGTCTCCCGATTCCCGTTTTCTCCCGACTCTCGAATCTTCAGCAACTATAATTGCAACAGCAAGAGTGAATGTTAATTGATGGCCTGTTGCAATATTGGGTAATATTAATTATCCCGTCGCGACAACCATCAAAATATAATTTGTAAATACATATTTGCACCCAGCATCTTCTTCTTATATTGGCTACATGATTTTGTCAAGTTTTTATTTCATAATTTTCACGGCTCATAAACGTAGATACTTTGTTGCCTGTCAGCTTTGTTCTTGATGCATTCTCTCTCTCTCTCTCTCTCTCTCTCTCTCTCTGTGTCTCTCGCTCTCTCCGTCTTTCTTCCATTCTCTCGGTTGTTTTTTTTAACAGCCGATCGTCGCCAGTTGGGGGCACGTGCGTCTGTCATGTATATATAAGTGTGCATGTGCCTATAAAAAGCGGTGGTAAGGGCAAGGGTAAGGGTAAGGGCGGAGTATCCTCGTCTTGAGCATGCATCACAGATTTGTTTGTGGGCGTGTCAGCAATATGTCAATATCCACTCGAGAGTTGCGCATGCGTGCACCCCAAATGTCCGGAAAAGGTCGTTTCAGAGTCGAAGGCGTAGCCACAAAGGGTTGCAAGTTCTTCATCTCTGTCTGCATCTCTTAAAGTGGCATTTTAGCTAAAAAATTAAACTATGAAATACCCTACTTTAGGAAGAAAATGATAAGCCAAATAATTATTTATCCGACTGACAAGAAGATATCAGGCGAGTTCTACGAATCTCTCGCTATCCAATTGCAACGTATAATCACTATTCTATTATTAATTTAGAAAAAAATGTTTAAAATATAATTTGATGAAATTTATACACTTTCTAATATTAAGTTTAAATTTTAAATAAAATATTGCGGTCGCAAAACAACGGACATCAAAATGTTGAATATTTGTGGAATACACTTGAGTATCTGAAGAATTTAAGATCTTAACCCTGTACTACATGTACCTCTAATTTTGTTTGGTCAGCTTGAACTGCATTATGAACTGGTTTTTTACGTATTACTATTAAGATTATGAACATTTTTCAAAATATCAATATACTTTATTCTTAAAATCCTATTCTTATAGAGTAACATTGAATTTATACTACTTATTATTAATATAATTAAATTATTAATAACTGTGTACCGCAAAATAAAAATTAATCTACTAGTCATGTTTCTTATGACTTGCTTTCAATAATTTTCCAAGCATGGTCGCAAAATCCAAAACCTGAAAAATAAATATAAATTAATAAATATGATATAAATATAAATATATAAAGCAGAGTTGCAAACAAAATTGATTATGAAAATCTAGCTTAAATCACCCAAGGCAAATAAAATGTTTTTAAAATTGTGGCCAATTATAATTGTTACTTAGATCAATTCCGTGAAATACACACTTGGTTAATATGTTAAGAAATGTTTACAAAGCCGCAAATGCAGGTTTACTGCTACATATGTTACAGGGTATTGAAAATGGGAAAAAAAAGGGAAAATTAGAATACCAAACACACGATGCTCGCATAAACAAAGGTTCAAGTGTCAATGAGAAAGCGGAAAAAATAAGTCAAAATATAAACACGGTTTCACTTTCAAAGCGATTAGCCATGGACGCGCCTTGAACTTGTGCGGAAAATGCTGGCAATAACAACAACAACAACAATACGAAAACAACAACAATAATCACATATACGTATAGCACTGTGCAAGTTGATAAGAATAACAGTCGCAGTCGTCAGTTGTTGCCACTTGAAAACCTTCCAGCCATTTGACACCATTAGGCGAGGCGAGGCAAGGCGAGGAGACCAAGCGATCGATCGACAGTACATACATATCCATCGAATAGGCGACACACCGCACACCTAACACACACACACGCACACACACCGACCAATACTACATCAGTGTTAACAATTCAGCCTTTTTCCAGATAGATATGTCCTTTAAAAAAATACTTTAGCCGGAAGAAGAATTGTCAGACATTTCCTATCAGCAAATCTATCTTGTTTTATAAATTTAAAAATGCATCCGTAAGTTGAAAATTTAAAAAGAAATTACTTACAGCCTTTTTAAGTAGAACAAATGCTTAGTTACGAAAAGTACATGATCCCATATTACAGCTACAATTGACAGAGTCATATATAAAAAGTTTCCACATAATATTATGCTATTACGCTATTGAACAGCTTCAAAATGCAATTTGTTGTCCTTTTTCTCTCCTATTTTTTTAAATTTTGTATCCATTTTTATTTTATTTTATATATTAACTTACAATTGCCGTAGTCATTCATTAAGAGTTTCTGATCAATAATATTATTAAATAGTCAAAACTCTTTAAATTAAATTTAATATTCTTTTTGAGTCCTCTTTTTAAAATTTTTTATCTCTACATGACAAATAGTTTTAATAGTTTCCAAAAAATAAGTTTTTTTAAACCATTTTATAACTTCTTATTCTATTTTCTGTCCTTATTTTCAAATTTTGTGTCCTTTTTTCCATTTCTTCTATTTGGCTTATCCTGTTTTAGCCGCTAAGTGTTGGCATCACTGTACTACATTGACATGGACCTACCGCAGTGTGTTGCCTGACAATAAGTATTTAAATTTTCAATGCTGATATTCATTTTACAGTGGCATCCAGAAATCATTTTTCAAAGGGTCTTTGGTCTCGCTTTTTGCCTTTTGAAGTGCCTGGCGTCTGTCCAGTCCATAATCATCATTATATCGACTGGCGCGACTAAGCGCAATTGTAATCCAAGGCCACGATTGTCATGGGGCTGTTGTATTGGTATATGTCTATAATTTGGACTATGTTTGGTTTAGCATAGTAGAAAAATGGCCCCGACTACGTCATTTTAAGATAAGTCGTATCAGTAACGATAGTAAAAACGTTGCTTTTGATTAAGAAATGCCAAATACTCACAGAAACTTAAGAACTCAAATAAAGTGAGTGCTTATATACTTACACATACACATATACATACATATCTAGGTATATAGAGGCCCCAAGTTGGACAGCAAATAGGCGATATATAGTCTGCTATAGTCATATTAAGTGATATCCAAAGAATTCTAGCTGAAATACTCATACAAATTCACAAGTTGACTCTACCTGTCGTTAGATTGGACAATTATATATTTTTGTAATCAGTGTGAACTGCTCCTTCCGGTTACGTCAGTTTTGTGTAAATGAATCACAGGTTTAGACACTCGTTCAGTTACTCACTATGCTCGAAATGTTTCAAAGTATTATCTGTTGCCAAATACATCATATCAGGTGTATTTAATAATAAAATATAATTCCTCTTATTCAGCTTTAGTCATGCTTATCGCTTTTCCCCATTTCGTTTGCCATTTTAATCATTTTCTTAAAATATTTTTTACCAACATAAACTTGAAAAACAAAAAAGCAACCTACATTTGCATATTACTTTAATATCTGGAATCTACATATTTTTTGATGGAGTATTTCGTTCTTGAACTAAGAGTTTGATCGTAATTTATAAATATTGTTATAAAGTTTATCAAATACTGGATATATTTTTGGTTTTTTTTTTGGGAAAATATATTTTTTCCTTTGTTTTAAAACTTCCTGAGAAGTAAGATAGTAATTGTAAATAGTAGATTGTTTAGAGTAATTTTAATTTATATGTAATTGTAACTTTTTATAAATGACAGAATTTGACATTCCAAATATTTTGTAATGTAGCTGACCAGGGCATATATTTCTCAGATTGAAATTTATAATTTTAAAAATAAAACTTTTTTTTCGTACCATGTTTCAAATTTTAACCGACGCTTCGGCTGTTTCCGATTTCAGATAGTTTAAACCTAATCGACTTCAACATCCCTATTATTGCGTTCAGAATTACAATAAAATTCTTTAGTTTTTATAAGTATTTTAATCAGACACAAGTCTCTTATTGTATCTCAGTGTAAAGTTTTAAAATAAGAAATTTAAAGCAATCACAGTTTTTATTGTAATGCTCCAGATAAAATTAAAAAAAATTACAGCAAATATTGAAAGAGTTTACTTTTTGAAGCTCCCGCGATTTCTTTACGTACTATTTACATTTTAGTCGCACTTTAAGACGTAGTTGAATAATACTCTTAAGCAATCAGACACACCTAATATTTAGCAATGAGAATTCTACAGAAGTATGTGATACTTTTAAGTATTAAAAATAAGTTAGTTTTATTATAAATAACTAAAGATTTCCTGTAATTGACTCAAGATAACTTTGTTTTTAGCACTCTCCCAGGTATTGCCTTGGATTTAATTGAAAATGTAATAATGTTCCAGTAATGTGTTGATGAAATGAATAAAAATTATAAGATTTTCCATACTTATGTATACATTTATCTTAAATCTCTTACTTTTAAGTTTTATTATAAATAACTAAAGATTTCCTGTAATTGACTCAAGATAACTTTGTTTTTAGCACTCTCCCAGGTATTGCATTGGATTTAATTGAAAGTGTTATAATGTTCCAGTAATGTGTTGATGAAGTGTATAAAACTGATAAGATTTTCCATACTTATATGTACATTTATCTTAAATCTCTTACTTTTAAGTTTTATTATAAATAACTAAAGATTTCCTGTAATTGACTCAAGATAACTTTGTTTTTAGCACTCTTCCAGGTATTGCATTGGATTTAATTGAAAATCTTATAATGTTCCAGTAATGTGTTGATGAAATGAATAAAAATGATAAGATTTTCCATACTTATGTGTACGTTTATCTTAAATCTCTCGCAAATATATGTACTTTAGTACATTTTGTAAGTCATCTGTCTGGTTCTCTTCCATCTGGCCCATTCAACACTTTTGGGATGCCTTTTGCCCTCTGTACCGTCGCGACCGTCGCGACCGACGGTCGATCGACGACACATCTGTTGTTCAGTGTTTTTGTGTTATTGTTTTTATGAATTTTATGCAAGTGTTGAGAAATTTATGTGCTCCCGGGCCGTGTCTCAACTGGAAGCCAGAATGCATGCCAATTTGCTGTTATTTATGGAACTAACAACAACACCAACAATACTAATAATAATAATAATAAAAATAATAATAAAAGCAACAACAACAACAAGAAGCGCATCAGCAAAAGCAACTGTAAATGGCATTATTAAATTTAAGACGCCGCGAAAAACTTGGATAAACAGCCCCCGAAAGTCTATGACGTATATGTGACAGCTCTTTGATGATCTGATATTTGGAACAGCCCCGGAACATTTATAATGTGACACGGACAAAGTTCAATAGCGATATAATCAATCTCCAATCTCAGGTTGCCACCACGTCACTTTTTAGATATTTTTGAATTTGTATCTCTATTTATTTTTTTTTTTAGATTTGTATGCTTATTGTGACTAATGAATGTCGCATTTTGACGGCTTGTCAGTTTCTTATTTTTGTTCCTAGACGCATTCATGACAACGTGTGAAATCGAATAAGTCCCATACTCTGAGGTATAACCATATGTACCATAGTACTCGTATATACTGGATTCTATACATGTATATACATATGTGTATATTCACTACACGTCATAAACGTGCCGTTACTAATGATAACGGTTCCACATGTCACACGCTCCAACGCTTAGGCCTCTGTCCTCTAAAAGTATACATATAGTACATATACATATAACATAGGTATTATGTAGCCCAGTATATGGCACATTAAACCCCAAATGCATTACGCTTCGGACTTGGACCCGAGAAAACTTTTACACGAGTGCAATAATTGTTGATAAAGAAGCGCTGTCCATTACTGGAAACTCTCGAATGTGGGGAGCAAGTTGTAATCATATTAATCGGGGGTTTCATAGAGCAACTTGTTGTTAATTTGGTAATATTTACTGATTAGATTAATCAGTATCAGCATGTCTAGATACGGACACACAAGGGTGTGGTCAATTTTGTGATTCATTTGACAATGTGTCAGCTTCTGCAATGTGTAATGTGAATGAATCTCAGCAAAGCCCTGTTCCTTGGATTTAATTTCTGAAACGTTTCATGTTTAAATAAAAAAATCAAATAAAAAATAAAAGATGTTGGGAGAAGCTCAGACCAGAATAACTTTGGAAAACTGACCTGATTTTGAAGAGGATTGTTTTTTACCCTCTAAGTTTAAATTAAACTTAATTTTTCCTATTATGGAATAAAGTTTTCTGTTTTTCTCCCCTTTTGATATTTAAAGATAATTCTATTTAATCCTATGACTGCTATATGCATAGTAGTTTGAATTAATTCAAAATGGATTAAGATGTATTTGTTAATTAAGAATCAACCATGTATAAACTATAATTTTAGAACCATCGTTCACATATGTCACCTTATTAAAATAGTATTCCGAATCTGTTTGGTCAGGAATACATAATTTACAATAAATCACACAACTTATGTCGTTTTTTTTCAGATGGAACAACAAAGAGGTAACTGTACAGTACTGTGACAATTGATATAATATGTGATTCCCATCCAAGATTTATCAGTTTTTAAAAGAAAAAAGACTAATTTGCATAAGAGCAGATAGAAAACTAAGTCAATTGTTCCTGATCATCCTGACTAAGAATATCCCAACATAGTATGTTAGTACTTTCTGGGGTCTGTACCCACTTTATAAAAATATTAAACATGCTTAGTGCATCCGTAACTGCAAAATCATGGAAATCAAGTTTCCACTTTGATCTTCTTATTTCCAAATATGACGACTTATCTGCATTCATCTGTCAACGAGTATAGCTTGTAAAGCGCTTATCAAAATGGGGAACTCTGGTGACTGATAGAGATGGAATCGAAGAGTCGGGAAGTTGGGGAGAATAAAGATAAGCGTGAAAAGAACAAACGAAACGAATTGATTTCAATGTGCACAGATACAAGACAACACAAGACTCTAAGGTGAACATGTGTGTGTGTGTGTGTGTGTGCACACTCTTTCGTTGGTTTATCTCAATTAAATCAATGGCACTCTTTGTTTACACAAAAGAGATAGAGAAACACAAAGACAGAGAAAGGAATAGAGAGAGAGAGAGAGAGAGAGAGAGAAGAAGCGTGGAGGCTGATGAACATAAACATAAACAAAAACAAAGAATGAGCCAATTGCAGGCTGCTGGCGGCCATTTTCTTTGGCTTCCCGTATTTAACCGTAAATTAAGAAAATCACTTTTGGTTTTTGTTAATTTATGCTTTTGCTTTTATTGTTGAAACTCTTGCAGCATTTCAGTGTAAGTACTTAATTATTTGTGTATGTATGTATGTATGTATGTATGTATGTATGTATGTATGTATGTATGTATGTATGTATGTATGTATGTATGTATGTACATAAGTAAAACAGTAAGAGATACGAGATACACTTAACTTACTAAATATATATATATTTTATTTTAATAACGATTAAAAGGCAATGACATACAAAAAAAAAAAAATGTGGTTAAAAAAAATTCAGTTACATTCTAATACAATTAAGACACATTTTTGGCACACTTTTGAACTAGACACAAATCTGTCCCTTAAGACTAGAAAAAAAAATTACATACAGTGAATCAAAGAAGTATAGGCACACCATTAATATTTTAGTTTGTCTTACAATATGCCTCAAATCAATATAACTCCCTCTTAAATTCCAATTTGGTGGAAGTATGGTTATATTAAATATTAACCTCATTTTTTTCTTTAATTTGTGCCAATACTTTTTTACTATAAAAATTGCTACAGTTTATTTGAATAACATATAAAGTAAACCATTAAATATGTATATTAAAATATGTGACATTCTCACTTCTTTTCTAAGTTAATTGACCAGCAAATTAAAATATTACTGCTAGGCCAATACTCTTTTGATTCACTGTATATTTGCGTTGAGTTTAGTTTAGTTTAGACTTGAAAATACTTGTAATACTTGAGTTCAGGCCCCAGGCTGACTATAATACTTTAGACCTTTCCGTTATGTTTTGCTAGGCGGCGGCGCCAAGAAGTCACACCAAATGAGCGATCGGGACGGGATCCGCTAATTATCAGCGAGGCCCCAAATCAATATAACTATTGGGTCGCATCATTTGATGAGCTGCCGCCGCTGAACCATAGAAGCTCTGATAGCTACTCATGCCATAGGCGGCAGCTGCCGCCTGTCGCATGTGACCCGTTGTGACCTTCAGCTTGTCATAGGGGCTGCCATATGGGCTGGCGTGACTGTGACTGTGACTGTGACCGTGACTGTGACTGTGATAGTGCGCCGCCGCATTGTGATGATAGATGGCTCCAAAGTTACTCTGCTCGGCTGCATATGGTTGGCCAATGCTAGAGTAGATGTTGGCCGCAGCCATCACCTGAGTTGCAGCCGCAGCAGCAGCAACACCAGCAACACCAGCAACTGGCGGCGGTGCTGGCGGGGAGGCGGAGCTGGCTGAGAGCGGGGTCAGTGGTTGATGCTGATGATGTTGATAGGGATGATGAGGATAACTGCTGCCATAGCTGCTGGACATTTGATGTAGGCCTTGTGGCTGCTGTTGCTGTTGCTGTTGCTGCTGTTGATGTTGCTGCTGTTGCTGCAGTTGCTGAGACGCTGATTGTTGCTGTTGCAATTGGTGTTGATGCAGCTGTTGCTGTTGCAGCGGTGTTGTCTCCAACTGAAAGCCCAACAGATCCGGCGAGTTCCCAGACGTTGAGCTGCTGGAGGGCGTGGCCGGCAATTGCATGGCCAATTGTGTTGCTGCTGCTGCTGCTGCTGCTGTTGTTGTGCTTCCCACTGTTGTTGCTGTCTGCTGATCAGCAAGCTCTGTGCAGCTCAGACTGAAGCTATTGGGTGGCGTTCGGTCCTTAACTTTAAGGTGTTGCTGTTGCATTTGTTGTTGTTGTTGTTGGTGCTGCTGCTGCTGTTGTTGTTGTTGCTGCTGCTGTTGTTGTTGCTTCATGCGTGTTTGGCTTTCATGGCTCATGCTAGACATACCCAGGCTGCCGTTGGTGCTGCAATTAAATTAAAAAAATTTAAATTCAAAATTGAAATCGTTTCCGATAAACATTTAACATTGCAGCCGCTGCTGCTGCTCGCTGCTGATTTGTTTACAATCGACCCTCGGCCGAAATATGAAATATGTATATAGGAAAGCCAAAGACGAAGATCTAAATTGTTTATGCCATCGCGGCAAGCAGGCACATCTGTCAGCTGCTCCATCACAGCCAGCCAGAGATGCTTATGTTCCACTCACACGTTAGACCCTGTACCTAAAATAAGTATAACGGGTCTTTGAAGTTTGTGAAGCAGAAGGAGTCGTGGTAAATCCCATAAGACATAAATATACTTGATCAGCAACAGTCTCTTTACTTCTCTGCATGAACACCTATAGCTCAGAGACTGTAAGAGCTAGAGGCACAAAATAGAGTACTTAGGTTCCTCTATATCTTACAATTAGTCGGATCAAGTTTGTTTTGGAATTTCGCCATGCTCTCTTTCTGAACCTTCACATAAAACAACAATTTTTGAAAGCAATTTTTAAATTTTCAATTTCAAGAGCAATTTTAAAGCTAACACATCATAATATAAAAATCAACATGTTATAAAAATTTCAACTTAATCGGACAACAAACTCAAAAGTTATTCAACAAATTATTTTTACAGCCTACAAAACTTGCAGAGTTTCTTGTTGTATGTGTTTGAATTGATTTATAGACTACGAACAGGGTCTCTCACAGTCGAGCATGCTCCCCTGTAGCCATTATGGATTTGTGTTTTTGAGTTATTGTTTCATGTGTTTTATTTTTGTAGACGCGACGCGTCGGCAATTCCCGGAATGCCTTTGCCTTTAACAACATCGGTCGACGGGCTGTCTAGTGGGCCACTTGGCTGACTCGGGATTCTGATAAAATTTCAAATGGGAGCTGCTCCAACTAGGTCAATTTTATAACAAATTATCTAATGAAACGAAGAATAACAAGAACAATCACTATGCAGACGTTTCAGATCAAACTGATTACGTGACAATCATTGGGTATTAAATCAATCGACTCTCAAAATTATCTTTTCATTTGTTTTTCCTCCGATAAAACTACAACTTCTTGTAAGTCATACATTATGCTGTAATCAAGTAGTTTTCTCTTTAACAAATTATTGCTCCGACCTATTTTTTCATATATCATGTAATAATTTAAGAAGCTTACAAAAGATTTGTTGGTAAGTTTATTTCTTTCTTAAGTTGGCAGTAGTTCTAATAGCTCCCTAGACAGAAGATACCCTGTTTTTTATACCCATAAATACTATCTTATATATCTTATATAAGAATTAAAGGAAGTACTTACACATCGTTGGTGCCATCATCTCGAAATCCTTTAGCAAAAGGATTGCTAGATATTTTCAGTTGTGTTACCTGCAAATCAAATAACAATTATTTGTAGAATATTTTTAAATGATTTGGCCTCAATTATATTTATTAATAATTCTATTTATGTGTTGGTAGTTTTTAGATTTTGTTTTTTTTAGTTTTTTAGTGAGAAATGCAACAAATTAGAAAATGTTTACAAAACACTAAAAAACACAATAAACTATATAGATGTGGGTACACACACTCACACACACACACACACACACACACACACACACACACTCAACGAACAGAATAAAATTATTTGCAATAAATTGTAGAACGAAAAGTGTTAACACCCACGTTGAGCGCATAAATAATTTAAATACTTTCGGAAAAATGCCGCTAAAAATAAAATGCCACAGAAATTTTCATTTTCATTTTGTTGTTCGTTCATTGTTGTTGTTCCTGTTTTTGCTGTCTACCACTTGGAAAATTATGAATTATACTCTCTGCAACTCTGAACTACAAAGGGTATTACAACTATTAAAACGTAAATAAATCCCTACGATTTTTTTCCAGAAATATTATTTTCTCTTATAAATTATCTTGTTATGCATGGAAGGGAATTAAATAGGATTAGAATCTTCATAATAAAAACACAGACTTGACGCTACTTTTGAGTGATTTTTTGGGATAAATAACGAAGAAAAAATAGCACACTATCAGAAATAAACGATAGTTATTATAAAAATAATAATAAAAATACTTTTGTATAAGCCAAAGTAACTAATAAATATTAATTTTAAAAAATCATTCACGCTTCTTACGAAAGAATTTTTGCAGGCCATAATAAAACTAAAATAATTTGAACTATTGTTTGTTTTACATTAAACAATATTGTCAATATATAGTAAAGGTATGTCCGTTAGATAAAATATGTTAGTGTATCTATCGGTCGATCAATATATTGTCAATATATAGTAAAGGTATGTCCGTTAGATAAAATATGTTAGTGTATCTATCGGTCGATCAACAATTTAAGTTTTTAGGATATTTTGCTCAAAAAATATGTTTTTTATCTAAGAAAGTGTTCTCCTTCTTTATTCGATCATGCGATTTCGAGTTGTAATTTAATAATAGAAGAGCAAAAGAATTAGAAAATATCTGGCCAATTGGCACAAATTGAGCCAACGAGGAGGAGGCTTTGTAAAAAATGATGTGTATATAGTATGCTATAAACATACGTTTTGTATGCATATGGATACGGATACCGGAGATGGGGCAAAAGTCTTGTCGACCAAATGTTTTGGAATGTAAATTTGAATATGAAAATTGGAAATTGGAAACTGGAAAATTGAAAAGCGTTGGCGCTTGTCGTTTACAAGTGGTTCCGATGACAAGTGGGTCAAGTGCCTCGTCTCCATCTCCGTGTCCGTGTCCGTCTCTATCCCAATCATGCTTACTTACTCGCTGGTTCTGATATGCTGTTACGGCCGTAAAGCTGGTCTCCGGGAATATGAATGTGCGAAAGTGACTCGAATGCTCGTTCTCATCTAGGGAAGCATTCTTTGGCGGCAAGTAGACCAAGTGGAAACGCGGCTGGTAGCGATGCATGGAGTTCAGTATGATCTGTGAATTGAAATTGGGGAGGAGGAGAATATATTTACATATATGTTTGTACATACATATGCCCATAAGTACTATGTCGAATGATTTTCGAATAACGCCTGTCGACTTTTGTTTAGCGCTTTTCCACAACAAAAAAAAAATACAATATACAATAAATAAAATGCTTTTGGCGCAGGCGGTGACCAAATGTTTGATTTGATTCCCAGCATAAACAAAAGCCAAGCATAGAATTTATGGCCCACTCAATTGGAACTCTTTACTCACATGGCCATTCTCATCCAGCTGATTGTTGGTCAGCTTCAACTTATCAAAGGACACAATTTGTTTCATCCAATTGGCGCCGGCTGCTGGAGAATCGGGATGCACATGAATTCGTGGTGGCGATATGGCATCCGCCTTTCCTGCCACTACCCAACACGAACTACAGAATACAGATATCGATTGTAGATTAATCATTTGAGTAAGTCTTACGAATTCTACGAATTGATATATACTTGTGAAATGCATAGCGATATCGCTTATCATCCATGGGCACAAAGTCCATCATGCATATGTAGGTGGCATGGGGATCGAGGCCTCCGATCCGCACCTGAAACGTGGGAAACATGCGACGACCCGTTTTCGTAATAATCATCTCAGTGCCTTGTGCATGAAACTGATCCCACAGAGCCTTTGTCTCCAATACGACAATGGCCTGTGCCAATGATGGATGCACTGACTCCGGCTCCTGTCGATTTACAATAAGTTTATTTGTTATCAAAGATTTGGCAGAACTTGAATGGACTTCTTTTTATTATACCCTTTATTTATTTTGTTTGAAAATACTAAAGTTTTCAGGGATTCTATCCTGACAAAGAAGAATTGATTATATAATTAGCAGAATTTGTTGGAGATAACTATTAAAACTGAGGTCAGTTTATTAAAATTAAGTTGTGGATCTAAGCTCTTATGGTACTCGTAAAAATGGAATTGATTTTATTATTATATATACTTATTTTTCTTTTAATGTCTTAGTTATATGCTGAAGTGTTAAGAGTTTCTATCCCTTGACAAATTAGATTTGAAACCTAGTAACAAAAAAAACCGATTGGGGACAATTTTATATATATTTTCAAACATTGTTCGTATACTTACAAAGAGCTTCAAAACCCAAACTTAAAATAACAATTATACGTTATGAAATTATGTGAAATTATCTTACAGAACTAAATAATGAAATTGTTCTGTAATGTGAGGAAGGTATTACATTTTAATGGTTACTTTAAGAATCCCCTTTACAGAGGTAAAACTTCAATCTTGATCAATCTTTTTGTAAAGCATTAAAAAATACATTCTTCATTTTTAAAAAACTCGATAAAGTTGAATCCAAATTTGACACTTACACCTTTGTTGTTGTTGTTGTTGTTGTTGCTATTATTGCTTTTGTTGCTGTTGCTGTTTGACGTGTTGTTGTTTGAGCTGTTGTTGTTGTCTTTTTTGTGGCTGTTTTTATATTTCTTGGCAGTCGTTGTTGCTGCTGCTCCTGTTGTTGTTGCTGCCGCTGTTGCCGATTCACTGTTGTTGCTGATGTTGTTGCTGTTGCTACTGGTAGTGCTGCTGCTGTTGTTGTTGTTGTTGTTGTTGTTGCTATTGCTGGCTGAATAATCGGGAACTGTAGACGTCTGCTCCTGACAGTTTCCGGCGCTGCTTCCTTGGCTGCTGCTGCTGCTGCTACCCGTGCTCTGTGTATCAATATCCGCCAGCTTGGCATCGATCTGTTCAAGTGGCTTATAGGAGGTTCGATCCTTGCCCGCCGTTTGAATGCAAGCTGTGAATGAGGCATGATCGGATGTTGGTTGACAGATTTGATTGTGATGTACATACAACTATAAGTTATTAATTTTAATTTGTGTTCCCTGTTTTTAATTGTATTTATTTAACATCAACTATAAATAGTCTAAGGGCCATTTATTCAATGTCTATAAGGCCTCAAATAACTATCGAATGATAATGTGACTTAACTATATAGAAGCTAATGTCAAATTCGAAATATCTACCCAATAACATTACCCAATTAAAAATATCTTTATAAAAATCAACAATAAACTTTTCAGTTTAGAATTAAACTGAATGAAATTAAATAATATAAAATTAAAAATATTATAATATTAAAACTGAAAGGATAATTTGGTGCATAAGCTGCAATATAGTATTCTATTTCAGTTAAGAATGATACCCAACGTGAATAAATTGAAAATTATAAAATTAATGATTATGATTCTGTAAATATTCATCAAATATGTTCAGTATTTGTTCAACAAATATGTCTAATATTTAATATCTATCTAATATCTGTCTAATAAATAGAGGTATTTGTTATTATAACAATGACTTTAAATAGCTACTTATGTAGTTTGCTTATTGTTATTATATTTGTTAAACATAAAATAAATATAATTAGACAAATTGATGTAAAAACGGGTAAAGCTGAAAGCAAAGTCATTCTCCTTATATACTCCTGTTTATTTGTGTACCTACCTATTATTATTAAAGAGAGTATTGTCAATTATCAATTGATTTTTATAAATCTCTTAAGATTTCTATGACTGTTGCTTTTGCACTGCATTAATTTATTTCTCAGTGTTAACAACATATTTAATTGCTCTATTTTTTAAAAAAACAAATTCTTTAAATGATTTTGAAAGCAAAGATTGACAGAACAAGCTAAATTAAAAATGTAATTATTATATACATATATTGAAAATATGCAGAAAATGACTCGTTTTACGTAGATACAATTTGTCGAGCCTACTAGCAGACTAAAGATGCCCTAGAAAAGCTTGAAATGTGATTGAATTAGTATTATGTAAGTGTGTAGAAAACTTGTAGAAATATTGGTATAATTAATTCGAATCTATAACAAACAAATACATATTTTTACCATTTGTGAGATCAGCTCTTGGTCTAATTTAATACACATAAATTACGAAATATGAATGCGTTTCAGACAACAAGTATTTCAGGTACGACATGGTGCAAAAATTTGCCTAGCAAATGAGCGGAAAAACGTCACACATAAATCAAATGGGGTCTGTCGAGTGTTAGGCAAGAGTTTTCATATTCTGGATAGCATTTTCATATATATGTACATATGTATATTTTGATTTATTTGATTTAAAGTGTGACCGAGGAAGACATCAAACAGATGGATAAGTGGAAGGTTGCGCAGGCGCAAGCCAGAGGATGAATAAACGTATGAGAGGATGGAGTATGGAGTAGGAGTCGGAGACGGAGACGGAGTTGGACGACAAATTGGATCAGGCGACTATAATGAGAGGCATATAAAAGTAGCGACAACAACGCCAATCCAATTATAAAAGTCGTCAGTGCAACTGCTGCTGATTGAGTTGCCGGCTAAATTTAGTGCTTCAGGGCAACCCTTGAGTTGCAAGGGGCAAAGAGGGAGATAAAGGAAGAGAGAGGAAGGGAGGAAGGCCGCAGGCGCCTCGCACTAAGTACAAATTTTGCAATTAATTGCCGCATGCATAAAGTGCCAGCAGTTGTTGTTGTTGTTGTTGCTGTTGCTGCTGCAAGTTGCAGTTGCAATTGAAGTTGCATTCCAATTGCTTGTAGCTCTGTTGGAGTCATCGCCAATGACCCATGACAGGTCGCTGCTGTTGCAGTTGCTGGTTGCTGTTGCCGTTGCCGTTGCCATTGGCGTTGCTCGCTCCGCCATCAATTGTCGCTTAATGTTCTGGCCCCGGCAGTGATTTTGCCGGCAGTCGCTTCACGACTGAATTCTAAAATCAATTAGCGTTTGGCACAAATAATCGTTTTTCTGTCACGCCAACCCAACCATCAAAAAAAAAACAAAAAAAAACAATACCAAATATAAAAATAAAATAAAAAGTACAAAAATGTCAAACCAATTTTTATCGCATGGGACTCGAGAATCTTCAGAAGTCTTGCGCTAATTGCCCTCTTTGTTTATATTCTTGTATTACGTTACGGTCAACGCTTTTTTTGGGTATTATTAATTCGCTTTTTGATTCGGAATACAAATCTTTGCCAGGTCTCAGAGATGCGACTTTGAGAACTACTCAACTTGTAGAAGAACATGACGTATGTAAATTTCTTATAATACCACAGACATTTTATAAAAAACTATCACTATAACTTTCATCCTCGACATTCTATCAGACACTGCAAGCTGCTTCTTCAGTCTTAAGACAAAAGATGACTTATTGTTAAGTATTTGTACTAATTTTGGATTAAGATAGAAATCCTTTAATTTTAAGTTGTTATACTTATTCTAAATAAGTTGAGCTTGGAGCTTTCTAATTACAATCTCCGGATTACAAATCTTTGCCAGGTCTCAGAGCCAAGAGATGCGAATTTGAGAACTACTCAACTTGTAGAAGAACATGACGTATGTAAATTTCTTATAATACCACAGACATTTTATAAAAAACTATCATAATGCTTTCATCCTTCAGTCTTAAGACAATATTTTATATTCATCAAAGATGACTTATTGTTAAGTATTTGCACTAATTTTGGATTAAGATAGAAATCCTTTAATTTTAAGTTGTTATACTTATTCTAAATAAGTTGAGCTTGGATAAACAACTAATGAAATGAACTAAGCAACAAGTAATTACTTAACTTGTACTGACTTTAATGTATCTGAGATACAACACAATTAAGCGAGTAGTAGAATAGCAGAAATGATCGAATTGATATTATTAAACAAAGTTTTCTAATGTTACAAAAATAATATGTTAAATACACAAATCACACTTCAATAGAAAGGTAAAAAAATTAATGTTTTAATTAAGATTTAATAAAAGTCCAGATTTGGTCTGCAATATTTTGAAGGTTCGGTTCGGTTCGGTGGTTCAAACTAAATAGATTTTTGTAAGTGCTATCATATATTGAATAAATACATATATTAGTACATTTTGTTCTATGAATTCTCAATCTCAACACTTTCCTCTTAGCTGTGTAAATTCGGCTCATGATTAACGGACTATCAAGCATTTTGAATCTTTTTCATTTAATATATATAGAAACATACAGTTGTAACAAGTCCGAGCTTAAATATGAATTCAAATATAATTAGAAAACATATATAAAAGCATCAAATTTTAGAAAAATCTTGCCGGAACATGGAGATAGTTTCTTCACACTTTAGTTTGTAGGATATTAATTTAGTTTTATGTATATGCAATTTGTAACTAATGCACCCAGATATTTGTCTGACTACAATTTTGTAGTGCACCTAATTTCATATATTATTTCAGAGCCTATAATCGAAAGTATTTGTTTATTATGCATTAACAGTGATATAGTAAATACTTTTACCCTGTTAACGGATTGTTACCGAAATATAATTAGAACAGGTAAGAAATTCACTTCCATGCCAATTGTAATATCAAAGACAGGTCTGATTATTTCATAGAAATATACGAGGAATCCCTCTCGAGGCTCTCGACTCACCTTCAATCTGTTTCATGGGACTTAGTCCGCCGGTTGTATAGGGTGATGTCCAATAATCATTTGCATAGCATCCATAATCCACGGCCAGATTGCCGTTTAGGCCATTGTCCAGGAATGGCATTGTGGCCACCATGGCGCTGGCACATTCCGTGGGGCCCATCATGTGTGTCATTTGGGCAGCTTATGAAGTCTTGCCTTTTGACGGTTTTTAGATTTAGATCAGAGCAAAATTGTTACGAGATTACGAGAAAATAAAATCAGAAACAAATCACCAGAATATAAAGTGAATTATATTCAAAAAATAAAAAACAAGAAAAAAAAGGAACAACATCGTAAGTCGAAGATTACTGGAATCATTTGGATTTGATTGATCGGTATTCAGTATTGGTTTGTTTTGATTTCAAATGTTTTTCGCGCAGTTGTCAAATTTGATTATTACACTCACACAAGTACACACACATACACTGCAAAAAATTGGGTTATCAACAGCCAGGCATAGGCGATTCGGATATATGTATAAACAAAATTCAAATGAGGTCCGCGCAAAGTGTTGAAAAACCCGAAGCTGCCGTTCAGGTTGTCAGTGTGTCAATCAGAACAACTAACTTGAAAAAAAGAAAGAAATGAAACTAAAATTGCAATTGCTCAACACCTCGACGCAATTTCCAAATATTTTTTACCGATCTTCCGAGTCTTTTTTTTTCTTTTTGATATTTCCAATCGATTTCCGTTTACGTTACGTTTTTCTTTTGTTTTTGTTTTTGTTTTAGAGTTTTGCGTTTTATGGTCCGGTCGTGTTGACTGCCAATTTCTTGTTTCTTGACACTAAACAAATTGATTGAACGAACGATTGATTGATTGAATGATACACTCGACGCGGTTGCACGCGTTAATTGTTGTTGTTATTGGTGTTGTTGTTGTTGTTGTTGTTGCACTTGCGAATTTAAAGCGATGAAGTGTCTCACTTGCCACCTTTCGATCAAGTGCGAATTGATGTTGTCGATTCGTGATCCGCGATCCGTGATCCGTGTTACCACAATACGCGACTGGGGACACTTGACTCGAATTCGAATTAGAATTTTCAAATCAACTAGTTGCCGCTGCTGTTGCTGTTGTTGCCGCTGCTGTTGTTGCTGCTGCTGAACACGCGCTCGCATCCGTATCGTCAAGAGTTTGACTGCGGAATGAGAAAGACGCATCAGAGGCACATCCGTACATCCAATGGATGATTGCTTTGAATGGGATGTTGCTGCTGCAACCGCTGACGGCGATGCTCACCAATCGCCGTGCCACTTGAGACGATCACGACCAGCAGCAGCAGCAGCAGCAGCAGCATCAGCATCCAAATTTAGCATCGCCTTTGTCTCTGTATGTGTGAGTAGATTTATCCATATGTAGATACTCAAAGAGTTGGCCAATAGCAGCACAGCTTCCCTTTGCATTTGGACGAGTGACTTAGACTGACATTGTTGACAGCCTCGATGCGCTTCTCTACAATTTCACTAAATATATGATTAACAACAAATAGTTAAGTATTATAAAAGCAGACAGCAAAAAAACTTAATTCAAAATAAAAGTTAAATTGTCAACTTAAGTAAAATTAAGTTTTCACTTTCTTTGGCCTGTTCCGTTTGAATTCACTTGATATTTAGCTACTTAACTTAAATCCGCAAAAGTTAAATCAATGATTTTATTGGGAAACTTAAGGCCCAGTACTAAAGAGAAGTTCTGTGGAAAATTCTAAGGAAATTAAACCAAATCTAATTAACTATAATCAAAAAAGTAATTGTCAACTATAAGGTAATATAGAAAATATTTGGAGGATATTGGAAATACCAGATTATCTCGGGAAGCTTAATAATGAATTCTGCAAAACTCAAAGACTTTTTTCAACCAAAAATTTTTGAAGCTTTAAATGTCATTGCAATAATCTCCATTTAGGAAAAATAAACTGTAAAACAACTGAAATGATCAACATTTTCTTCGTAGCGTACGTAATTAAAAATTCTTGAAGCAGCAGCTACAGTCAACACTGTTGCATGGTGTAAATTTAATCATATTATTTCATAAGCATAACATTTAGTTTTAGACTTGAAAGTAAAATGATATATTAAAAGTAAAAGCTAGTTGGCAACAGGGTTAAGGGCTGAAAGTTGAGTGGATATTGTTGTGATGATATTTTACTAACCATTATTAGTTGAGCCCACTGTATGCTCTCCCTCTCAATTATTTCTTATGTATGATCATTGATCTTAAAGTCAGACGAAAGACCACGCCCCTCGGGGTCTCATCACTGGTCGAGGCAGTTTGCCTAAATTGATATCCCTCTCTCTCTCTCTCTTTTGCTCTCTTATTCCTTCTCATTCTTTCTCTCTCCCTCTCTCTCACACTCTCTCACACACACTCTCGCAGTCTCTCTTTAGAGAGATTGTTTTGGATTTGAGTGGGCGTGCTGAATCATTGGATACTTGTGCTCTTTAGAAGCGCAATAGCGGATGGTTCACATGGCCCTCATTTGGAAAATGGTTTTAATTGGACTGCTTCCACATGGTGGTAGTGGTCGGCTATGGCCGGGGCCATAAATACAAATTGCGCCATAACCTCGACACTAAATAAACCGTAAAAAAGCGGCCCTAGATGAGATCTGGTTCTCCTGGGCATCCATGGTTGCAGCGGGGCATTGGCATTATTCCTGCTGTTGCTGTTGCTGTGGATGTTGCTGTGGATGTTGCTTTACCATATACACAAACAAAAAATGGCGTCTGTTAGCCATAAGCATTAGCCTGGAACTGGCTATGGGTCTGGTCTGGGGTTGAGACTGCGCCTTGGCCGATCAAAGAGAATACTACGAGATCGTCAATTGGGATCCGTTGCGGGTTGCGGCAAAGTATCTGAAGTATCTGAAAGTGTCTTTGATGCCGCTTGTTGTTTTTGTCGGCTTTGTTGGCTGCTGGTTGCTGGTTGCTGGTTGTTGTTGGTGTCTGCTTTTCATCACCCACACTCATTCAATTAAACGGTTAATGCAGCCGCCGCCATTTCTTCTTTAGTTGCCATTCGATTCGATTCGATTCGATTCTATTCCATTCCATTCTCCCCACCTGGTCCTCACCTGACTATTTGTTTACCTCTGCATTTTTGTTATGTATATATAGGCGAGTGTATTCTGGCTATTCCATTATAAATCTTAACATCCAGTTACGCCCAGGATTCACATATTGCCTGCTGCTCTGGGTGCTGGGTGCTGGGTGCTCTGTTATTTCTCTGTGAGCTGTTTACAATTATTTTGAGTTAAGTAGTTTGCAGTTTGTTTGGTTTTTCTCCTCTGGCCCCGCCATGACCCTGTACCACAATCACAATCACATCCATAACACTAGATAACAGATTAGTACATTCTAACCTTTACCAAACCCACTTGAAATAATCCCCAGATGAGAAAAAACACTTTAAACAATTTACTACGTTGGGTTTTGTACTTAAATAATTTTTAAGGCTTGTCGTTTTTATTTTGCCATTTTTTAGAGATAAGCCCAATACCTTTATAATATTTTTATATTAATAATAATAATTTTATTTTATTTAGAATAAAAGTTCTAATACTTGTAAGAAAATCTTTTGGATATAGTATCCAGTTTAGGTCGTAAGGATCGGTTTTAGACAAACAATTTGCGATTATAAATTTTGGAAAATGAAATTAATTTAAAATTTCAAAATAGAAATCTTCTCTTAAAATCTAATATATTTCAAAAGATTATTTATTGAATTTTATTTAGTTGGGATTTTCAGACGAATCATGATGGAAAAAAATCCCGTCCAAAGTTATTGTGGTCTGAACTCTTTGAATATCTTGTATACTGTACAGATCTGACAACTTTTACGAATCCACAAAGGATGTTTTTCAAGAGTATTAGTAAGTAATTGGAAAAAAGCCAAATTTTGTTGCCTAGTGTAAGAAGAAACCATAATCAAACCTGAATCCGAATACATTTGATTGCTTATTGAATATGGTAGATCTCAGCAGCAGAGTACATTTGAGTACTCGTAAATAATGAATAATTGAATTTATGAATACACTCGTAAGTTCTCTAATGAATGCACTGAGTTATGCAAAATTGTTTATGCTTTATAATAGCCACTATTTATTGGTAATGTTTTCCAAAAATGCATATCATAAACATTAAATTCAAATGGAAAATGGAAATGGGAAATGTTAATATTCTAGTAGATAAATTTAAACTAATATATAAATACTTAACCATTGTAAATTAAATAAGGGCTTCGCTGAAAATCTTCTTCACAGTTTTAGTTTTGACTTTAACAAAGTGGATATATTTGTATACATTTAAGATAGAGAAGTTGAATGCAAATCCTGATAACTGTCGACTGACGATATACTATTGTATTGAACCTCTATTTAGACAAATGGATCTATGAATCTTATCCAAGAAAATGTGCTTAACAAAAGGAAGAAGAGACAAGGTGCTGTGTGTTTACTTTCACCACTATTCATCACTATTTGCTCTTTCATAATTGTAGGTACAGGGTCTCCCACTGTCGCGCTTGCTTCACTGGATCTTTTACTTTAAGAACTATATACTTAAAAACATGAACATATAACGTAGACATCCTTTTTAAGTTTGCTCTGCAAAATGAATTATCACGGCAATAATTCGAATTTGGAATAAATTGCAATATAATTAATATTTAATGCGTACATTTTGAAATTTGGTTAATCGAATGAAAATCAAAGTGAAATGGAAATTAATAAATTAATTAGAAATTATTCCAAATCCTGATCCTAACTCGTTGAGCCAGTTAATTGAAGCCAATTGATAGAGCTATTTATTTCTTGCACTTGTTCTGATTTTTCCTGATATTGTTGAGGATACTATTAGACATTCGGCCGGCTGTTAGACGTACTCCGTTGCGAAATGGTGTATGCTTGCATCCCAAACAGCATTGTTCCAGAAGCTCTTCCAGAAGATTGTCTTTATCATTCTTGAGCATATTGCAAGAGCACTCTGCGCAAGAAAATGAGCTTTGAAGCTCACAAATCATATCTGTATTCTTAGCATCCGCTTTAATGTCCTTCTTTATATTGGGTTCACAGTCTATTGTTTTGTTACTCTTCTTCTTATCAGTCTTGGGATAGCACCAATATTCAGTTAGAAAGTCAAGTTCATCAGAGGATGTCGAGCCTTGCTCCTCCTTATCCTTATCCTGATTCTGATTCTCCGGTTGCTCCGGTTGCGGATCATCAATGCTAGACAAATGGTTCTCCTTTACTTGGTCAAATGTCAACTGTTCGACTCCACTGGAAGTCCTTTCTTCAGCGTCCTTCTTGAGGACCTCCTGGTCATAGGTGTCGACAATACGTGATAGATGACGCTGCTTCCGATCCTGTTTGTCCAGTTCCAGCTCCTTTTCGCGATATAGCTTGGGCGTCAAGACCAATGGCTGCCAATATAACTCAAGCGTGGACATGCGCTTGACTCCCGCATCCTCCAGGATGCTATCATTAGCCAGCAAGCGTCCCTTATATGACAGCTTACTGAAAGCCATCGGCACATTCATAGTCCGACCAATACGCTGCTTTAAATCAGCCACATTCCGGAAGCGATCGGTCTCATAGGTGCTCTTACGACCATCACTTGTCAACACTTGAATCTGTAGTTTGCGCATCTTGGTATTGGTAATGGGATGAATTATGCGCAAATTGTTTGTTTTACATTCAGAGTAATAAGTTAACTGAAAATGTAGCCTTTAATCTGTACGTTTGACAAACGAATTTAGAGTCATGGCATGGTGTATCAATTGAAATTGATTCTCCATTTTAACTTAAATATGAGAAAGATATAGGGAAATAAACATATCCAGTTAGATGTCTCTAACTCGTTTAGTCTCTGGGATCTATATGTTCATACAGACAGGCAAGCAGACTGAGTATGCATTTTTGAAGTAATATCGTTAAGAGTATACATCTATATTCCTTATGAGGTCTGTCCTGACAAATTTTATAAATCCGCCTCTAAACCAGAATCAAAAACGCATTTCAAGTACTACGAATTTCAAATACCAGTGCCATCCAAAAATAAACTCTATAAAACCAAGGACACTTTAGCTAGCTAATTTCTTATAATTTAAGAATCCGTTAGATATAAATTCAAAGAACTCTTAACTTGGAGGAATTGTCATTGATCAATTTAAAATCTCCGTTTAGATCCGTTTGTTATTGATCACATCAGGGATCATTGAATTTATATGTAAAATTGAAATTAAATTGCCTGTTTTTAAACGCCACATCTATAAGTTAACAGCAGCTCATCAATGAATTGGCAGCTCTTGTCAAAACACCCATTAATATACCCTTTTCAATTAAGCAAAATGAGGGTATAGTTTGCGGGTAAAGACAGGAGAATTTCATTAGGTTATGATACATATTTGTACAACCACTGAGGCGATGTGAATTATATAAATAATTCCATTTTAAATACCTTCCTCAAAAATCAAACAAAATTAAAGAATCCTTATCTTCAAAATATACAAATGTCTTTTAGATAAAGATCTATTTACGGAAAAGTTTTTATCTTAATTGTATCTGCTTCGAGTGGTATTACCTTCATTACATTTGTACTGAATTATTGGTAGAAATTTACGTTTAATTATTTTCAGGATAGAAAGAAATAAAATTACAGTAAGATGCTTAGCTCGAACATAAAGTCAATTACGTTAGTTTCGTAAGATAGTGTCTATTTCATAACTATCCTGTAACAAAACCAAAAATTTAGTAGCGGAAGTAACTTCATAGGCCGTTTATACTTTTTTAGGATCAAGGTCTTAACAAATTAAATATAATCTAAGTCTGCACACGATTGTTATGTAAAATCAGTGGACAACGATTTTCAATTTATATATTGATTTATCATTAAAAAATCTTTAACTAATAGCTTACAAAATTGATCTGAGAGACCTGAGAAAGAGACCTGGCTGAGAAACGCAATTTGTTGTGCTTTTACAGTAATAAATATATGAAATAAAAAAGAATTGTTTAAAAATCAAAACAGAAAACGAAAGAAAAGAATGGGAGTTTTATTAAACCGTTAGTGAACTGTTATTTTGAATTAAAAAAATGTTTCATTAAATTCCAGAATATTTGTTAGTTTTACTTAATACAAATACTAATGAATTCTTATGGATTTTAAGAATCGGAATTAGTTTTAGTAAGGCTATTTCTCCCAGTGTATGTAGGTGTGTAAAGAGGTAACATGTAAATGCACCCAAGAATGTTGACTAAACAAATTAATATCCATCTTTCACAAGTATGCAAGTATATGCAAGTAAATTTGTATGTATACATCTATACATATCTATGTATTTATGTATATAGTAATTATGTATGCATGTATGTTATATGTTGGATACTCGGCAAACTGCTTCCGCATTTGTCCCATTCAAAGTAAATTGAGAGACTGCCGTTTGTTTGAAGGCGTTGATAAATTTATGCACCCCATTGGCGCAGCTTCCGGTTCCATTTGGCTGTACTTCTAAACTATTCTGTATATGAGTGTGAGTATGTGAGTGTGTGTGCGTGTGTGTGTGTATGATGGAAATGTCAACCGTTAGACGGGCTGGCTGGCTGGCTAGTGGAAGTGGCTAACTCAATGGCACCTCATAAACTCGGCAACAAAATGTGACTCAGAAAGGAAATCTTTGTTGTTGCAGATCAAAGGCGCGATAATTTCATCAGTTTGTCTTGTTTTTCTTAATTCTATTCTATTTTATTTTCTTCTTACTAAAAATAAAATACTTAGGATCACATGCAAATAATAAAAAATACTATTTAAGAATCTCGTTCAATACAGTTAAATAAAAATACATTTTTGCTTAGTTTTAATTTAATTTTCATTTTACTAAAAAAGATAAAAGGGATCAAAGCTATTTAAAGTTATTGATGCAAAATTGACCTAAAAATACATTTTCAAATGTCCCTCAATGTTCAACAGTTGTCAATAAAAATACAATTTTTCTTAATTTTTATTTTATTTTCTTTTTACTAAAAAAAAAAAGGAATCATATGCAAAGGTAATAATGCAAGATTTAAATAAGAAAATACATATTAAAAATGTCGTTTAATGCTCAACAGTTGCTGCTAGCAGTAGGCAGTTAACCGCCTCCAAGTCCTTGCCACTTCCCTTAGAGGGTCAAGCTAGTGATGCCACATACCATCAGCAGTGTCATGGACAGGATGACCGAGACGGCGCCATCGCGAGCCAATGGAATGAGAGCGTTATCTGGCTTGAGGGCGTTGCAGCCACGTCCATCACAGGTGAAACAATTGCCCTCCTTGATGCACAGCTTGTTGGCCTGAGCTGAGCTGAGGCATCCACGTTGGAAGGAGCCTTCGGCCAGGCGTTGGCTGTTGCGAATGAAGCACTTGTCACCCAGACGGTAAATGGGACACACATTTATGGCAGCATTGTATTCGGTGGCACATGTGGAATTGGTTGAGTTGCCGGAACATTGAAGACAATGGGCACGATGCTGTGGGAAGAGCACACGATTGCAGCCCTCAGAGAACTTACAAATCAGACACTCCAACTCATTGTTACATGAATTCCGTGTGCTATTGTCCAGATCGCTGGCACACCCACGAATTGTGTATCCATCTGAAAAGAGCGCACTCCTTAAGTTACTTCAAATTGAAAACAATTTTATTTGTAGTATCTACACACCCAGCACTCGGGTGTAGCAAAGACCATCGTTCGACGTTGGACAGTCCTTGGCCAGAATGGATGTTGGATCGACGGCACAGCGCACATCATTTCTCGAATTGCACTGAACGCATCCCTCTGTGGACATATGTAAAAAACAAAGGGTAAGAGGTAAATAATAAGATACTAACATCTATTGTTAATATTTAATTAATTTCCTTTTATTTATAATTCTATTTTTCCCTTTTTTTAATATTTGAAATATTTACACTTTAATTTATTGTAAATTACTTGAATTGCAGGGAAGATTGTATCTCGAAGCAAACACTTGAAATTCAAAACTTGATTCATTTGGTAACGAATTTTAAATGCTATATGACATATGACACACTTTTCATTAAACATACATTTGGGTATTAGGTACTATTTGTATTTGTCTACACACACTTGTAAATATATATTTGCCATAAATTGATAATGCTTCGAGCTTGGCATTTTAACAGATAATAAATAAGTGTGACTGTACTAAAATGGAAATTCCTTTTCGATAAAATGTCCTATTAATAAAGCATTTTAATGTTAAATAATTATTTAAAAAATAGTGAAAAAAAATCATCATTTAATAATAATATTTTATTATAGATTAAAAACATGTCATAATAAGCCCCATATCAGAGCAATCAAAATGACAGTAAAGCCCTTTTTTAGACTGCCGCAACAATTTTATGGTTGCTTCAAATGTTTGCCTTTTTGACGGAAAAGATAATGATATAAGATTGCAGCTAAAGTATGATAGATAGCTAGAGCAGTGTCGTTATTCAGGTGTGATTTATTTAACTGATATATACATTATATGTGTAGTTAATTGTGCTTCATGCATTTGCAAATTCTACAATTACGCTGCGTTGAGAGCAGTGAACATTGTGCAGAGAACAGGAGTTGTTTATTATCTTGTTATTTATAGAGTTATTTAATATATACATACAAATGTATATATTTCAATTTGTATAAACTTTGCTCTCTTTTAAAATGAATTTTTAACCTCGATCCAAGCGAATAATATGACTGACTTATAATGATACCGATAGGAGATTGAACCTGAAATATGATAGATAGCTAGAACAGTAACGCAATATGAGTAACTTATTTTTCAACTTTTATATGTATGTTATGTACTAAGTACATTCATAAAGACAATGACACTTTGAAACAATTGAATATTGAATTCTTTGAATTTATAGATATTTAAACACTCAATTTGTTAAAACATTTTACAGCTGCAGTATTTGGAGTTAAGCATAATATCAATTTCAAATATATAAAATATATACATATATGAATGACGGAATTAATCTCACGTATATGTATATGCATCCGTTATTTGAGTTATAACCTGTTTTGACTCATGAATCGATGACTCATTATTGCAGTAAGTTGGGAAATAGACTTGGTTTAAATTAAAAGTTCACTTGTAGTCAAAACTAAAGCACAGGTAAAGCATATTTCAAATATTTTTGTATTCGCATGTACTTAAAAAAACGAAACAGTTGTAGGGCAAGTGTTTGCCGGCTATATGTATCTACAAAAAAAATTAAATAAAAAAATCACTCATACACCATAAAAGCCCTCACTTATCGAGTGATAAGCACATATTGTGTGCATACGTATACATGTATGTGTGTATGTTTATACAATGATAAGATACCGAGTCTGATTATAAAAAAAGATCGAACAACTTTGGCAATCCATTATTATATAAGGCATTCGCACAATTAAATTCCATAGTTACATAACTGATAAAACAAGGAGAAAAAAATTCTTTACCGGAACTAACGTATGCCAAATAGGCAACAGCAACAAGCACCAACAAATAGAATTTCATATTGAGTATTTCAATAGTTGTCACAATATATATTTAACTATGTTCGAGGCAGCGCACTACGACCGTACGGACTGAAGTTCAGATAATAACTATTAATACAGTTGTAATGGGAACCGTATTGAAGCGCTTTTGATGGTACTTATTATTGGCGTTATCGCGATCACCTTATCGCTGTTGCCGTGAGGCGGAAGATAAGGCAAATAGGGGATGACTAGTATGAGGGAGTAGTACTCATTTATGTACTTAGTATAGTATATAGGCAACATACTAAGGTGTGCATTTATACACACACACACTCATCTTTTATATCTACATATACTTATATATGTGCCATTACGGAAAAGTGCAAACATTAAGAGGCTACATTATCTTCAAGCCTGACCCATTTCCTACTAAAAATGGGGCAGGTGAATCGATAGCTAATCTACAAGTGATATATCAAAGATTTTATATCAAAACTATTGACTTAACTTTTATCACAAAACTGAAATAAATCCTGGAGTTTGCCTACAATATTTTTACATACATGTATATTCTTTAATTTCTATTTATTACACTTGATGAAATATAGTCTTTGAGCTCTTTTCTTTTCAAGATCACTCTAATAGTTAAATTCAAACTACATATAATATGTATCAAATGCAATTTAAAGCGTTACATATTTTATTTCCGCAACTTGTAATTAATTCCAAGCCGCTGAAAACGGATCATTTTAACGTATGTTTGGTGCCTGGGCGAAGTTGATGAAATCGATTGTAAAAATCAATACAAATTTTTATGGAAACTCTAAAAATTGTAACAAAAATTCATGCCAATTCTTTTTCGTCTTATCTTCCGGTGCCGGTGAAGATATAATTTCGACCTAGTCCTGAAATCGATAAATTTTTGAAAACGAAGGCTGCCACCTTTTAAAAAAAGTGACGCCATCTCTTGTTTGTTAGCGCACCCATCTATCGACTTGCTTACTTTTAAAACTATCTTCTCATATATCGGCAGATCTATCGATCTATCGATATGTTTCAACAAGCCTAGTCACATTGAACAGTTTATAAAGAAAAGCAGACATCGACTGTCACACAGTTAAATTTTCGTAAACAACTTAAGAACTTGTATTCTTCAATTTCAACTAAATAAAATACAAAATCAAACAAAATGGTACGCCGTGGACGTTCTGCAAGCCCCCACCATCAGTTAGACGGTAAGTTGGAAAGAACATTGGTGAAGTGTAAACATAACGAAATCGAATTGGAAAATGTGAAATGACAATAGACGTAAGAGACATGACAATTTTAAATAGTTTTTGCAAGAAAATGGTTGTTATTATAAAATTAAAGGGTGTCTACAGCACTCTGTATGCCAATAATGCAAAGGAATATATGTGAAATATTAAGATGCTTCTGGAAGCTTCGCTTCCGCAATCAGTTACGTAACCTTAAAAAAAACACATAAACACGGACAACGTCAGAGGTTGGCTGTGCAACGTGCAAAGTCCAAACGCCTGACAACAACAATAACAATAACAAAAATATACATTCAGTCGGTAAAGCCCAACCGAAAATACCCTGTGCAAGTACATTTTTCAAGCTGCAAGCTAGCAGCTTATTCCAGCTATTGTTTCTCGATCTTCTCTCACTTGAGTATGGCCGGTGTCTAAAGTTAGCTTGATCTGCTGGCAAATATAGAAAGTCTTGGCACCTTTCGTTTACATTGACAGACAGATTGACATGGCTATATCGACTCGGCTAATGATGCTGATCAATAATATATATGTATGTGGGGTTCAGTCTATTCCATACTTTTGCTTTCCCAACAAACTTAATATACCCCCACAGGGTGTAACAACACTTACCTATCTTTATACTAATTCATTTTCTTTGCCTTTTGCAGTAGCGCACCCGCACCTGCTCCGGTGCCCGCACGTGCCGCTGCACCACCACCAGCACCAGCCCCAATGGCGGCGCAACCAAGCGCCGTTGGTATGCCGGCACCACAGCAGCCATCGATGTTCCAGCAAATGGCTGCCACCGCTGGCGGTGTTGCTATTGGCTCAGCAATTGGCCACACTGTTGGCCATGGACTCACATCAATGTTTAGCGGATCGGACGATAAGCAAGCTGCAGCTCCAGCTGCTGAGGCACCAGCTCCCCAACAGCAGCAACAACCCTATTACGCTCAACCCTCACAGGCAAATGAACCTCAAGGTGCTTGCGCCTGGGAAATTAAACAGTTCCTGCAATGCGCTCAGGGTCAATCGGATTTGTCGCTCTGCGAGGATTCAATGAGGCGTTGCGACAGTGCAAGGTGCAACATCATATGCAATAAATATACAGCAGCAACAACAATTAGCAACTAACATCATCAACACATCTATACTCCTCGTTAAATGGCGAAAATGTTGAGCTGAAATTGTTTTTCTTTTATTTTTTCATTTCGATTAGTTTTATCAATTTATAATTGTTAATGAGACAACCAATTGTTTAATTTAGTGAACATGTTCAATAGAAATGCAGGCAAAGGCGTTCGACAGCGTAAATTCCTAACCGCGCTGTCGGCGTCGCTGCAAAAAAAAAACCAAAAGAAAAGCTTGATTTTTAATGGGAAAATATGGGAAAATCTATCGAGCCCTACCATATTTAGTTTTCAAAAGGTCAACAACAATATTTCAAATTCAAATTGTAAATTTGGTTATTTATAAGTGATCGTTTCAATTATATGAAAGCTCGAGTCAACTAATACCCTATATATTAATTATTTATTTAGCATCAACTAAGAAAAGTTGATCAAAAGTAATTAACAAGAGAGATACTTCAATTTTATGCATATTTAAATAATTTGAATAAATTATATATTTAAACTTATAAACTGAAAGCACAACAAATTAAATATTTTAAGGTATAAAAATTTAAAGGTGTAAGTTAAAATGTTTCCAAAAACAAAAATAGCTTCACTTTATAAATAATTCAATACTTGCTGGTCTGGCAAAAATCAAGAAAAACCAAATGAGATCAATAGGTATTAGCTTTAGTATTAATACGAGTTTTAGTATAAGTATTAGTATTTATGTTTCTCAGAAATCAAGAGGTTTTAGTAATACTATTATTATTAGAAATAGTCTAGTTTTCTCGAAAAGTACAGCAATGGGGAGGAACATTTTACAAGGAATTGTGAAATGTTACAGTTATTGGATGGCTGCCATTTAAATAGTATGTGTGTATTAACAGCTATACAGATTTAAATTTGTTTGTCATTATCACGTGAGCACGTCTGCATGACCTTGCACTTTTGCGAGACGCAGTGCGTCTTAAAATAGTTGCCCTGATTCATTTCATCAGATGCATAAAGGGCTAACTGGGTGAAAGGGGGAGTGAGATAGCAAACATCGCGTGCGACGTCGTTGTGTGTTCTGCTCTGCTCTGCTCTGGTATGCTTTGTTGTTGTTGTTGTCATTGTTTTGATTTGCTGCGCCAATTTCAATTCATTTTGGCGAAATGGTCAGACCAGGCCAAGTAAACAGAATCAATTATGATAAACATGTTTACGCTCCCAATAGGTGCACTCTTGATTAGTCACATTATGCTCTCTCTCTCTCTCTCTCTCTCTCCCTCTCTTGCCTACTTGCTTCTATCTGTTCCTTTCTATTCTATGGCTGCGCTGCTCACTTTCGATTTCAACAGTTTCTAAATAACGTTACAAATTTTTTATAAGAATGGTAAATGTTAAATGGAAATAGTCTTCCATTTATTTTTCCATTTAATTGGACAATAAATAAATAATTTCACTTGCTAAGAGCTACATTCAAACTTTTACCAAACGCCATATACATAAGGCCAAGTATTAGGGATCTGTTTTAAAAATGAAAACTTTTAAGGTTTTCTGAGGTAACTTTATTTTTTCATTACTTAATCCTTAATCCATAATGTTTATAAAGATATCTTTTATTAGAAAAATCGCAAAAAACAGCAATAAAATGAACTTTTAAAATTTTAAGGAAAAATGATTTTTAAAATTTGTTTCATTACATAAATTAACAAAGTAAATGAAAAGTAAATAAAATAAAGGGGTTTGAGTATCGCGCCAAACGAATAACAAGAAATCTGTCAACATATCAGTCCCAATCCCTCGAAATCCGATTAGAGCCGTTTTATTTCGACGTGTTCTATCAGAATCCATCATCAGATCTTGGCGCCAAGAAGTCGGACTCTTTTGGCCACTGTTATCTATCACATCTGGTGTTAAACTCAAAATGGTAATGTTAAACTCAAAATGGTCTGTTAAGCGCATCAGGTATCGATATACTCATTTAAATCGCTTGCAAAGTTGCATTTGTGTTGTGCGCTCCTTGAATTAATATCGTAATTGAATTTGAATTATAAACAATTGGAAACTAATGCTTTTAATATAAATTACATTGACTAGAAAATTGTAAAGGCCAATCGAAATGATAGTTATTCTTAAATTAAAAATATTACTGATTTATTAAAACTAGTTTGTCAATTATAGATAAGTAAGTACGTATATTTAAAATATCAGTATAGATAAATAAAGTATACGCAACTTCCTGCAGAATGAATTTGCTTAAATTTGAGAAACTTTTCAGAAAATTGAGTTTGTTTGTTATATATGTAATCATGTAATGCTACAAATTAGGAGAAATATATCAATATTGCATTTATATAAATTAAGTGATTTTATATTTTTCAAGTATAGAGAGAACTTGGATCATTTAAGTTCTACAAGCTACAAGAATGCCAATTGAGATTCTTAAATAAGAAATGTAAATAAATTCCATTTCATACAGATTGTGAGCCCCAGTAGGAGCAGCTGGAAGTTCGCAGATTTCGAGTTCCGCGGAAACAGAAGCTGTCTTGGCAACAATCTCTGACAGCTCTTGCTGTGTTCTGGCCGGCACAGCTGTGTTTTATAGTTGTCTGCAGTGCTCGTAAACAAAACATGACCAGCAACACCAAAAAAGAAGAAGAAAAAAACAGAAAAAAAACAGCAAAAAAATAAGAAAATAAGAAAATTCCCTAAGCTTCGATAAACAAAAGCTAATCCGAAACGAGGTGGCGGCTATTGCTCGCGTGCACCTTACAGAGAAGCAACAACTATGGGAACAACAATAACGGCAATGCTGCGTGTTTTCTTTTAAGTTCTCTTCCCTTTTCAATTTACAAATGCCAGCAAAAAACAAGAGAGAAAAGAGATAGAGAGAGAGAGAGAGAGAGAGAGAAAAAAACAATAAATTATGAGCTTGAGATAAAACAAAAAAGCGCAAATTGAACTGGGCGTAAATTAAAAAAGAAAAAACAGAAACAAAAACAAAAAATAAAACGAGTAACGACCGCAGACGTGGCATCACCTGACGCGGACAATGGATAACTCGGAGGCATTTTATATAGAAACCTGGTCGACCAGGAGGCACAAACATTTTGACGGTCAGTCGGGATGTCAGCCTGGAGCTGACCGCCTGGGCTGCGTGCCGAAATCAAAGATAACGACTCATCAACGGCGTCATAAAAACGTGACATCAATTTTATTGCTGCAGGACGTCAGCCACGAGGCTAAGACAACTAAGACTGCGGCAATGGTAATGGTAACAAAATATGGTAACAGCGACGTCATCGTTCGCGCGTCGCGACTCAAAAGGTCACGCAAAAGGCAAAGCCAAAGCCAAAGCCAAAAACTAAAGGCAAAGGCAATGACAGAGCAAAGCAATGGCGACAGAGCGACACACAGACAGACAGACAGACAGACAGACAGACGGACAAAAAAGTATTGTGGCATAAATTGTGGGGCAAAAACTAACACATTGCTAGAAGTGCTTACCAGCAGCAGCAGCAGCAGCAGCAGCCACACTACTCTTAATTTGAATAGAGACAGCGGAAAATTAGCATTATCAAATCATAAATCATGAAACGCAAGAAACCTGTATTAATTCAAATTATTCCAAAATTTCGTCTGCGGCAAGTGTGAAATGAAAATTAATGATTGTTTCATAAATTTAACATATACCAAGTTTATAAGCGTAAAACACAGTAGAATTTAAATCCTGTTTTAGCAAACTAATTAGATAAAATTTTGTTTTAATTTTTATTTCAAATAAAAAATATATATTTTTTGGAAATTTCTTTTATGCGCTGTTTCTAATAGACGAGCCAGCGCTGTAAACAGTTCGTAGTTTCAGTCTTGAGCTCAACACAAAATTGCTTTAACTTTTTGATCCTTTTCAAACATGCACATGAAAGATTTAAGTTATTCGATTTATGGTTTCAACAGATCCTTACAAAGGATATTATTTAAGTATACAATAAAATCTTGTAGCAAAATATCTCATAAATGGTCAATGGCTTGAAGAATAGGGTAAATTGGTTGACTAGTTAAGAAGGTAGATTTCTCTGACATCTGTTTCCAATTCCTTTCCATAAGTTGAGTTAATTTCACCTAAGTACAGGAATATTGAGTTTTGATGAAGCTAGATTTGTTACACGCTAATCTTTGTTGTGTAAATATCTTATTGATATTGATAAAAGTTATTCTTTTTATTGATTTAAAAACTTCAAATGAGTTTTTCTTTAAGTTCTTTTGTTTTAGTAATGACACTCTTCTAGTGAGCGAGCGACATGTATGTCTGGTTACTCTAATTCAAGTTTGCCTCTGTACTTATCCATGTGATGAGCAAAGTATTTATACAATAACATTCTTATTGATGTTTGTATTTTGGTTGTTGTTACGATTTCTGCTGCTGCTGTTGCTGCTGTTGCTGCTGTGTCTGCTGCTCATGCCCCATTTTGTTGCGCAGCCAAAGTGGCGCCAGCGTTACGCACAAAGAAAAGGCATATAGAAGCGAGCTGGCGACGAAAACGTTACAAACGTTATCCTTACAAAGGGATGCTTTTCAACACTTTACTTTTTTTATAAACTAATTTTTCACTAAAAAAAACATGAGGAACTTATTAATTATTTTCATTTATTGTATATGTCCCAATTTTTTATATTTCAGACTAATGTTTACTAATTAACATTTGATATTCGTTTAATCTTGCACAAACTTAATTTTTAATAATTTGACTTGATCCTGGTACAAAATTAATTAATTAAATTGACTGAAATTCAGACTAAAATCAACTCTATATTTGAATATAAGTACATAACTTATACATTTGATTAATCAAAAGCTTTAATAATCGTTTAATCATAAAACTCTTTTATTATGGAGCCAAACAAATAAAACAACAAACAATTTCAAGAATGGAAACAAGAATTGAAGTTGAATAACAAATAAGAGTTCAATCTACGCTTTGTCCAATTGTCTGATTAATTATTAAATGTTCCCTTGGCGTACATTAAAATTCATTTGATGCGTTTCTTGTCGCCTGTGCAAAAGTTTGTTGCTCTAATAAAGAATTTTTTTCTTTTCTTTTTTATATTGTTGTTTGTCAAGTTGTGGGTGGGTGGGTGAGTGTGAGTTAGTTGATGAAATGCTTGGGAATTGCTCAAATGGTCGAATGGAAGACTCCTCTGCACGTCGAGATATTTCAAGTATTTAGACAAGTTTTTCGGTAGTTGCAACATAAATAAATAAATGAAATCAATTCGCAGAGCTCTCGATTGCCGATAGGGGTCACAATGTTAGCGAGAGAGGGATGGAGAAACAGAGAGGCAGGGCAGGGCAGGGTGTGGGTTGCTGCTGATTGTCGCCTGACGTTCTGGCTCCTTGTTGGATGTTATCGACCACCCCGTTACGCCCCCCACGCACGCACGCACCAAGTTGATTAATCGTCATCGTCGTCGTTGCCGCAGTTGCTGCTGCTGTTGCTGCCACGGCGGAAATAAAATGGCAACAACAGCAACAAATGCCTCAAATCACGTACAACAACGAAATGTCGCAGGTGAACCCGAGTGGCGAATGAAAGTAGACAAGGTGGGAAGGTAGGAAAAGTCTCAGGTAGCTACTTAGATTTAGCTCAGAGTGGTTGTTGTAGTTGCTCCTGCTGCTGCTGCTGCTGTTGTTGTTATTGCTGTTGTTGTTGCACGCATTAACATAAATAAATCACTTGGCGCCATCAATCAGTCTGTTTGCATTTGGCGCACAGCCACAGCCACAGAAAATCTCTCACACCACTGCCACCACTGCCACCACAGTGCCATGCCACACCCCACACACACACACAGAGCTTGCCACACTCAATACCACCTCAAATGCCATCTACACAATTTCCTTTGTGGCATTCTTTGTGCGCTTTGTTGTCGCCGCTTTGCTTTATGCTTACGCGCATATTTCTTTGATTTATCGATGTCTCGACTATTAAGCAATTAACTTTTGGCGCTGCCTTTGCGTGTCCTAGACAAAGACCCCCATCTATATATGTACAAGGGTCTCAAGAGCGCAAAAACCTCAACAGCAGCAACAGCGACAGCGACAGCAGCATCCACAACCACAACAACAACAACAACAACAGTAAAAGCAGCAACAGAAAGTAAATAATGTGACCAAATGCAAAAAGTTGTTGCCACCCTACGGTACAAAGTGCAAACAAGCAATGGACGTTGCGTTGCGGTCATTTTTATTCATTACTCCCATTCGCCAGGGGCTACAGAGGAGACGCGAGACTGAGAGTGTGAGTGTGAGAGAGAGACGCAAAGATAAAGTTAAAGGAGGTGACGGGGAAGCAGCAAGGACATGCAGTTCCAAAATAAGTAAATAGCGTACAAACTGAACAAACTCTCGAAGCAACCTTCATGTTATGTTGCACAGTCGTGTTGTACTCTGGATTAAGTTATCCACAGATAGGAATTTATATTGTCAAGAAGTGTCTATCTAGATCTATATGTGTTGACCAGAGAAAAGATACATAAATAGAATTTTAAATTGAATTACTTCAATACATCTTTAGAGACTTTGATTAGCATAAGTTGCTTGTTTTAAAGTAACACCGGATATTGCTTTGGCATTACTTAGTACAAAATCCATGGCTAAGCGAAAAGACTCTTTCTGCTGCAGAGTACGCTGTGAGTGAAGCTGTGAGCAATTGCACTCAAGGTCTCGCTCATGTAAATAAATACTTAATTATGGCATAAAAATGATGCTCTCGGGATTGTGAAAACAATGTCAGCTCAGCTCATCTTGGACTCGGTTTGGTTTAGTCTATGCATACATTTCATTAATTCCTTTAAGCGTATTGCGGATTCTGGGTAGATTTAATGACATGCGCCATCTAGCGGGCAGGCGGACAGGCTAAGGCAGCTCAAGTTACAGGAGCATAGCATACTTTTCTGCTCATTACACATACGTGGAACGCGGAACGCATACACAACCACATGCTCATGTTCAGAGATGCATAATTAAATGCCACAGAAATGAGCTTAATAATTACTTAGTTGAACCCAAAAAACAAAAACGAAACGAAACGAAACGAAACGAAAAAAGAAAAGCACAAAAGAACCTAATAAATAATAATAAGCAAAGCAAACAGAGACCAAAAACGAAATAAAATACGGTGAAAGCAAGGCGCAAATTAATTGAGGCAACACACGTGTCTGTATGGGTATGCGTATGCGTCTGTGTGTATGTGTGTGTGTGTTGTAATTTTCGCCTGAACAAGTTTTGGTAAAGTTTTTTTCACTTTTTGTGCTTTTTAGTTTTGCTAAATTTTTAATACATTTGAAAGGCAGCTTCGTGTTGGCCAACGACTACTATTTACGACAGCAAACATTTTCAAATAGAAACACATTTGACATGCCACACACACACACACACACATACACGGCACACACATAGGCACACTTGGCAAAGTATCTGCAGCTTATGTGTTCATGTGTCAGCAGTTCAAGCAATACGCTTTTAGAATAAAATTCATTTCTTTAGCAAAGCATATGTCTATCAAACCGTCAAAAACAAAATAAAACAGATACAAACAGTATATGCCAAAAGTACGTGCATATCGTGCATAGTAATATACTCAAATGACACCATGTAAAATTCAGTAGAAATCTCTTTTTGGTAAACATTGAAAGGTAAAATTAAAATTATATACAATTTTTTTATTTTTACTTATGCTTACTTTTGTACTTAAAATATTACTACAATTTATTTTAGTTAAAACTTTTATTTGATTGTTTTATTTTTATACTCACAACATAGAGAAAAAAATATAAATTATCTAAAATATACTAAGTAAAAATATTTATTTAATCATTATTCTTAAATAAATTTTATTTTTAATATTTTACAACTAAATATTAATTTTTCACTACACTGAAATCAAATTAATTAATTAAATACTAAGTATTCTTAAATTAAATGCAAAATGTACAAATATCTTAATTGTATACTTTGCAGCGTCCATAATGCGCTGCTAAGTTGAAGGCAAGGCGCATACTTTTGCAACAAACTGTAGCCGTAGGCCAACATTTGTGGTAACTTGGTTTGACTGCGAAAACATAAACAAGCGAAATTTTAGCTAGACTTTTGCAAGAGTTTCCAAAATAGACAATGGCTACTTTTTCAAAGCAAACGCGCCCTCAACAACTTATGCGAAAACAGCAGCAGCAGCAACAACAATAAACCAGCAACAACAACAGCAACAGCAGCAACAACAACAACAACAAAAAGAAGAGTGCAACATTTTCAAGGCAGGCAACAAAACGGAAACAAAGCCGAAAAATTGCCTCAAAGTCGTCGACAAACACACAAAGAGAAGTCACTCGGCCAAAACGTGCAAAAACTATTTTCAAACTCTAGCAACTTTGTAAAGCAACAACAACAACAATGAGAACAACAAAAAACATTAGACCACCAACAACCATAACAACAATGTAATGTAAAGAAAAGAGTGTGGCAGTTGTTGGCTGGCGACGAGGCTGCCAAAAGTATTTGCTAAAGTCAAGGGCAGCCAAAGGGACCAGAACTAAAACCAGAACCAAAACCAGAACAAGAACCAGAACCAGAACCTGAGGCAGAGACACTGGCAGAGACAGTGGCAGAGACAGAAACAGAGTCTCCTTAACACCGTGAACCTCCTGAACCTTCTCTGACCAGTCAGTGCATGAAAAAAACCAATCAATAAATGCGAAAAATTGCCCCAAAAACCAACACACACACACACACACACATATAACAAATTTAAAAAGCCGTAAAAGAAATGGCACAGCAAAACTGCTAAAAACAAGAACAACAGAGATGGGCGAGTGTAAAAAAGCCACAGCCAAAAGGGAAAGAAAAGCTGCGTAAAATTCGAGCAACCTAAAGAACAAAAAGAGAATATCACATGAAAAAAGTCAGTTCCTCTTTCCATCACATATGCGAATCACTGCGCAAAGTACGAATATCCTTCTATCATTCCTTCCTTTAGACTTTTTGTCTTCTTTATTGTTTTTAATTGAGGCAAAGCAAAGTGAACACTTGGCATGGGCTCTACTTTTGGGGATTGGCTGCAATACACTCGTAAAATGGAATAAAAATAAGAATAGTAGAAATATACTATATATTATCATCCTCTTATCAAGGCAACTGACTGGCTGGGGAAAGTTGGAGTAAAAGTTTCGAGGCCTAATTGCACCTTAATTGGATTTAAGTTTAACAACTTGATGGCTTGGCGGCTGCCAGTTGAGCCAGTTGAATGCGCAAGTTAGATACCCTGTAAATACAAATGAACTAGCTTGTTTTTGAAATTGGAAAGTAAATTTTTGTTCAAGTTAAACCTCCCCATGGAGTCAATATTGGATTATTCATCTCTTTTACTCGTATTTGTCTTAATTTGTCAACATTGGTGTTGCCTGAAATTGCTTTTATAATCAAATGGTAATACAATGCTAAATCTATTACCACAATAGTCTGTCTCCATTCTTGCCCTGACTTTGGCTTTTGGAAATACAATTCCAGAAGACAAAAGTAAGTAAATAACCCAAGGATGTAACGTGATTAAACTTGATATGCATGACTAATAAGAGTAACACACACAGACACACACAGGACATACAGGACATATTCGTATATATCTTTTTTGTGATAGAGTGTTGGATCAGCACATGCAACAGGCCAACATCAAGAATCTTATTCATGTTACTCGCACTCTTCGCAGTCATGTCCTTGCTTGCTCATGTCCATGTCCATGTCCATGTGCATGTTCATGTCCATGCTATCGAGTCCAGTGTCCAGTGTCGAGTGTCCAGTTGCCCACTTACAAATTGAGCAACACCAAGCCTAAGTGATGGATGTGGTTGTGCTTCCAATGCTGAAATATGAAGCCATACATACACACACCGGGACAGGGAGCAGGAGAAAGAGATAGACAATGAGGCAGAGAAAGAGAGAGACAGAGAGAGCACGAATGGGATTGGGAAACAGAGCTCAGCTTTTGGCTCTTCATCAGGTACAATGACGACAGCAGCCACAAAACTTTTGGCACAGTCAATTGCGGCAAAATGTCACTCAATTTAAAGTTGCCACTAACTGAGTACCTGACTACTTGGCCACCTTGCCCCCACGTTGCAACCACCTTGGTGGCTGGTGGCAGGTGGCAGGTGGCAGGTGTCTGGTGGCTGGTGGCTGGTGGCACCACCCATTCAGTTAGCTATTGAAAATACTACAACGACTACTTGCAACTTTTATTTGCTGCAAGTTTGCGTTGCTGCCCATTGAAATGTTTGAATCGTTGCAATGTCGATGGCGTTGATGGCAGCTCACGAAATCGAAATTGAAACCAAAATCAAGCGTAAAATTCATTTAAAATGTTCGCACCACCCCCAACCACCAACCACCCAACCACCAACCACCAACCAGCAACACCCAATTGCCAAACAAACCACATAGCATAGTGAGTGCTAAAAATAAGAACATTTTTAGCAATCCTTTTAGAAGTCCCAGGGACGGAATCAATCATCATACAGGAAAATTTTAAGAAATAAGGTGAATAAAAATAGCTTTTTAAGTAATAATTAATTTAATTAATAATTTAATCAATTGCTTGTCTTTAACTTTTTTATTTTATCGTTCAAATAAATATGCAGGCACATGATTTATTATATGTATCAGGATATCTTTGTAGCACTCAGAGGAAATCAGAATTAAATAGATAAAGAAATAAACAAATAAATATAGAAATATTTGCAAAATGTTTTCCATGAGTTTCTTCTTCTTTAAACATTTTCAGCTCATTTCTTATATGTAGATGATATCGAATGACACTTACATAATTATATTCTTAAATCGTTGCTCATTTTCATTTTAATCGAATTACGCGTCTTGATTTTGCAATGAGTTTCTGTTCAAAATGCAGCCCTGCATTTAGAAATTTAACCTTCATTTGCTACAGTTAAATGCGTGGGCGTGTTCTTGTTGTTGTTGTTGGTGGGGGGAGGGGGCTGCGTGGGGCGTGGCACGTGTGTGGGTAATTGTTGGCGCGCTTGATTTGATTGAAAGTCGTGGCAAGTGCCAGGCAATGAAGACGCAGGCAGAGCATCAGGCGACAGTTAAAGTGTGTGTGTGTGAGTGTGTTTGTATGTGTGTGTGTATGAAGGTGTGGCACTGAGCTTGGCATATGATTGTGTAATTGATTTTATCAATAGTAAAAGCAAAGCAAAAACAAAGAATAAGGTGTTTCGTGGGATTCCTTCCCTCTTCTCCGACTTCTCTGACTTTTTGGTTAAGTTGCTGCCAACTTGGCTAAAGCCAAGTATTTGTTGGCCGAAAGGAAAACCAATTACCAGCCACGAATTGGACAGCAATGAAGAGACACGCACGTACGCATTGTAATTCTTTTTTGTGTATGTGTGTGTGTATTTCTTTTTTTATTTTTACATTTCTTTTCTATTTTTAGGGCATTGCGAGGGCGCCATTAAAAACCATCAAGCAAGTTGACCATTGCCATTGCCATTGCCATTGCTATTGCTATTGCTTTAGATTTTTTGGGCTACTTTTTTCAATACTTCGTTTCTATTCTCTTTCTATTCTTTGCTTTCGTTTTGAGCTTTGCTTTTCATTTAATTTTCGCCAACTCCTTTGCCACTGTTTCCACTTGCCGCGTAATTTGTTCTAATACGATTTGGCCATTCACAACAACAAATACAGCGACAACAACTTAAAGCAAACCCCTCAAAAAAAAAAAATAGAAGAGAAGAAAAACTGTGGGCCAAGTGCAAAGTAAAGCAATGGCAAAGCTAAGCAATCTTTTGGCCCCCATCAAGGCACCATGACTTGGGCATCGACATCGGCATCGGCTACGGCATCCACATCGATTTTCGGCTTGTGGAAAGTGGATTGCCGGATAGGATAGAATAGAAAAATCCGCATTGAAAATGTGCCGCGCATCTATTTCCATATAAATTGGCTGTCGTGGAGCATCTTCAACGCTTTCGGGCGTAGCGTAGCGTTGAGCAACTTTCCCAATAATAAAGCGCCATTAGTGCTGCTACATAAAATGGAGCCCCGAATGAAAATGGGTATCTTTCTAACGGTTTCTAACACGGGGTGGCTTGGCTTGGCTTGGGTTGGGTTGCCTGCAAAGACCTGCTGCTGCTGGAGCCATGCTTCCTGGGTAGTTTCCCCATTCGTATTTCGGCTGGCTCCCTTTTTTCAGTAGGACGGCGAAGTCGGGGGGGTTACGACTTGCCTCGGGTCGCTGGCAAGGGACCGCCAGATAAGCTCCGCCAGAGGTGTTCTAACATCGCATCGCACGCAGGTTTTCTCTCCTCTCTCACAACAACAACAACAACAACAAAATAAAACAAAACAACTACCATAAACAAGCTGCAAATAAAATTGATGAAAGCCGCAAACTTAATGCTCTCAAAATTATGATTTTCAAATAGCCAACAACGGTCGAAAAAACGGAAAATAAATGAATATGAAATTTTAATTATAACTAAGCATGAAGTCCTGCTTGCTATGGAACATAACTGTTTAGCACCTCGTATTTTCAATTGTCTTGAGATGCTCTTCAGTTTCAGGGTAAATGTCCTTTGAACTCGGCTAGAAATAGCACATCAATTTTCTCTTTGTCTTTCTCTGTTTATCTCGATAGACTTTGCATCTTGTAGAACATTAAAACGTGAATTAAAATGCATATTAAAGATGACTTCTTCTCTAAATTTGTATTATATTTGCTAGTTATATTCAAATTCAAAATAGTAAAAATATTAAATTATTATTCTTCAAATACTATTTCGATTTCAATAAAATTATAATATTACTTGAGTTTATGGAAGTAAAATTTATTTTAACAGTGATTTAAAGTATGAATGCAGTACTCGATACGAAAATACTACTATATTTAAATATTTAATCCAAATTGGCAATGCAAATTTTCCAGAAATAAAAATAAGATTTCAATATTTAATCCAAATTTATTTTAATCAATGCAAAATGCGAAAAGAAGATAAAAAATACTCCCAAATATACACAGATCATTTAAGGTAAACATTCAAGGGATTAAATCATGTTTTCAAGTGTAATACAAACATAATAACAGGCTTATGGCATAAAACTCTGCCTACCTCTTTACCCCTGCTCCTGTTTCTATTCCTGCTCCTGCTCCTGCTCTCTGTCATCCTCTTTCTACACAAAACAAAAAAACAATGGGCAAATGAAAATATGTCGAGGGGAGAATGAAAAGCCTTCGACAATTGAACGGAACGCGAATACCGCAACAATTCGTGCAGAATATTGTTTATGTATTCAGTTTGCTATCGGATATCTTAGTATGTACACACACACACATACACACACACACGTGTGTCGAGTCTTGTAGCATACTTTCGTGCGCGGCGAAGTCTGAGGCTGCTGATAAACAATATCGCTATCGTTTATTGGGCGTCTGGAGTTCCTTAGGAGCTGGAACTGGAGTTGGAGTTGGAGTTGGCTGAAGTTTGTTATGGTTAAAGTTTCAGTGGTTGTTGTTGTTCTTGTTACTGTCGAATATTTTATTGCTGTCCACTTCCGTTGGGTCAGCCCCCCGCCTCGCCTCACCAAACATTACTTAGCCTGAGGGCCAAATCCTCAGACCCTTTCTACTTGCACACATTAGAAATCCCCGTTAAACTCGCACAACATTGCCAAAGGCTGCTGGTGGGTGCTGCTAGTGTTGTTGTTGTTGGTGTAATGGCAATCAAGAAAAGTGTTGCGATTTTATGGTAGGGTCATATGAAATCATTTTGCACGCAAAATTCCTAGACTGAGTGCTCCCTAAATAACACATATATGTATATATATAGTACATGAATGGGTCATATATGACCACCATAGAAGGCCACAAAAATATTTTATAGTGCTCGCCCACGCAATTTGTTGGATTGTATTTATTTAAACATACACTTCCACTCAACAACACGTACATCCACAAATATGCAAAATATGTACATTACCTGTTCACCCTCATAGATCATTCTGATATACTCTGTACGCACCGAAAATTAGTCAAAAAGAAATTGTATAAAATAAATAGAAATAAACAAAAAAAAGAAAGGAAGAAAGGAGAAAACGTGGAATACTTAGGTTCGAAAGCACTCAGTACCTCATTGCGTAAAAATGTTGCATGATAAAAACCGTCACTCTTATTATTTCAAGCTCAGTCGCAATTTTTAGACCCAGTACTTTAAAAAAGTACAAATGGGTCCATTACGTTTGTGCAAATGTGCGTAAAAGGCAGAAGGAGGCGTGGCAAACCCCATAAAGTATATATATTCTTGATCAGCATCAACAGCCAAGTCGATATAGCCATGTCCGTCTATCTGTCTGTCTGTCTGTCCGTCTGTCCCTTTTTTGAGTAACTAGATCTCAGAGACTACAAAAGCTAGAGACACCAAATTTGGCATGTATGTACATCTATATCTTGCATTGAACGAGTTTGTTTTAGGTTTTTGCCACGCCCCCCTCCGCCTCCGCAAATTAAAATACAAAATTTTCAAGTCGAATTACAAGAGCACCTTTAATGCTAGCGCCTTGATTTTTGATATGTATAATACAGACTATAGTTCCAACCTATCCAGCAAATTTCGTCCAAATCGGATGATAAACGCGGAAGTTATGCAACTAACAATATTACGGGCAAAGTCAATCTCTGAAGTGGCGCCATCTATGGAAATTTTTTGAAACTGAAATAATCTGTAGTAATCGCATTGCACTCAAAAAGTACTCGGTCTCCTACTGTCGAGCTTGCCCCACCGTAGCTTAATGCATTTTTTAAAAGTTTTTTCAAACGAAGTATCTTGTTGATTATCCTTCGTACTTAATATTTTTATTTTAAATTAAAGCTTAAATTATGTATATGTTATATTCGTTAAAATGAAAGGAAAATTAAATAAAGGCAAATTCAGGCTTTATTTATTTAGTCAATCACATTCAGGGCAATTTTTTCCATATCTATATAAGGTCTGAAATAACTATCTGAATGATAAATTGACGTAAATGATAAACTATCATTATAACGGTCAAAACTTTTCGAAAATGTTCTACTATCTGACAACTTCTAGCAGTCAAATATGAAAGAACTTTAAGCTACTTTGAATGCGATTTGAGTGCAGAGAACTAGTTTAAAAATATCTACAGAACTATCACATAATATCTACTATAAATATCTATATTATATCAGCTGCTTGATGATGAACTTTTCAGATAGAATAAAGTCTTTCATTTGTCTGTATATACATAATTTGCAAAGATTTAAAAGACCCTTTGCTTCATATTTGTAATGAGTACTCTTTTATATAAACATATTTAAAGAAATCTTTTTAATATGCCTTTAATATATAGGCTTTTTTAATCATGATAATAGCTCAGCACAATTTGTTTATGAACTGCAAACAAAACTCATCATTTTAAGGTGTTTACGAAATTTACGAATTTCCTTTTCATTTCGAAAAGTTTTTGGCAATTTTGAGCTTAAATTTATGAACGAACGCTGTACAAGTTAAAAAGTTAACGGCAAGCAAAGTATACTTTAAAATCATCTCACATATATTACTGTCATGACACAAATTAGTGTATATGTATAGTATGCGTGTATGTATGTATATGTGTGTGTATGTTTATTTGGCCATAAGAAATTTTGCATTATCATAAGCTAAACTTTGATTTTCGAAACGCTTCGAGGGGCGCTTTTTGTGGTGATTGTGTAAAGTAATCATTGAGCAGTGCCTACGGCCAATGATGCGGCACATTCGACAAAGATACAAACATACACACACATACATATATATGTATATATGATGATGTATATACATATATACGTGTGGCCTGAAAACGCTTTGCACATAATACAAACTCAATTAATAAAGTTTACTACCTCAGCGAGCGGAAAAGTGCGTTGATGAGGCGTAAAAGAGCTTAACCCTTAACACAATAACCTCGGTGGTGTGGTACACCTTGTAAAATGTAAATGGGGTTTTGTGGAGCATGTAATCGGCGCCAGGGGGCGCCACAAATGGTCATCCTTGATATTTGATTACATTGCCCCATTGATGAGGCACTCAACGCAACTCAACTCAACTCGAACTGAAATCCACAAAACACAGAGGAAAAAAATTTAGTGAGAGAGAGAGAGAGAGTGGGACTGAGAGCGAGAGCGAGAGCGAGACAGAGAAACGCTACGAAATGGCGTAAAAATTATGTAAATAACAACAGTTTTGGACTGAAAGTTCCTTGTGGAATCCAAAGCTGAGGATCTGCTAACGAGCTAACGTCGCGTCGCCGACTCTGTCGCCGTTGTGGCTGCCAGCCACAAAAAAAAAAACAAAAGCAACAATGCAAATCCTCCAAAAACAACAATTCACTGATGATAATCTCAGGCAGGTAACGAGCCAGCCCAAAGTTTCCGTCACGCACCCGAAGCTACTCCCAACTTTCAAAACTCCAGCTGCCCCTAATCTGCTCCTCTCCTCACTCTCCTCACTCTCCTCACTCTCCTCACCCTTCTCATTCTCATTCTCTCCTTCCTTGAACTCCCAGCCATCTTCCCTGCCCACCCGTTGTGTTTTATGTTAATGAATTTATTTATTATTATTTCATTTTTTCGTCCTCATCGTCCTGTTACGTTTTTATGGTGCTCCCGCCACACTTCCACAACCACTTTTAGTGTGTTCCGCCTTCCCCCGTTGCTCCCCCCGTATCTCGCCTTATCAGTCCCCGCCCCATCTCTAGAATGCTGAAAATTAATTTTGTGTGTAGCACCCGAGAAAAAACCAAAAAAAAAATATGTAAGCCGTAAAAGCCAACATGCGGCAAACAATGCGCATACGCCATGTGAGCCGCCTTATCGGCCATGAAATACATACACATGTATGTACATTGTACATATTTATATATGAATATATGTGTGCTTGTGTTTGTTTTTCTGTTTGTTTGTTTGTTTGTGTTTAAGTCAGAGGTGCTGCATCACTTTCATCAACATCAACAGTATAACAATGTTTCAATAAACTTCAATTGATATTTGATTGTCAAGTTTTTGGCCAAGTTTCGATGACTTCAATTCAGGAGTTTAGACTTCAATTCATAAACAGTTTAAATGCAGCCCTGTGGCTGTAACTCTTTTTATACCCCAACAACAACAACAACAACAGCGACAAGAGCAACAACATCGGCTGCAACATTAACAAATGTCTCCCTTTGGACGCCGAGCGAGCTAATTACGCCAGCCACGCCTCCATGCCGCCCACATTAGCTAATTATTTAAAATGCTCACAGACATTAAAAAGCACTTTCGCCTGAAACTGGAATGATAATCGCAAAACGCTGCCTGCGTTCCTAAACACCGCATACCACAACAGCGACACCGACACCTCCCCTCTTATTTTCCACCCCCCGTTCTCCATCCCCTAAACACAGCTGTTGTTATTGTTTTTGCGCTTGTTTAGTTGTTGTTGTTGGTGCTTTTGTGGCTTTTTTGATAATGACGCTGATTAGTCAGCGCTTACGACGACTCTACAACGTCTTCTTATTTTCATTTTCATTTTATTTTGCTTCTTGGCTCCTTCTTTTTTCCTCTTTCTTTCTTTCTTTTTGTTTCGTGCGACCCTCAACGAAAATGTTAGCGCTTTCCTTAAGTTAAAAAGGGAGAGGGGGCAAGAGGCGGAAAAGTGAACTGTTTCTTATCTATGATGTCTCTCTGGTTCTTGTCGAGCTATCGAAAAAGAAAACTTTAAAACCTACTTTATCCGAGTGACGCAATCTCGTTCTATGGATTAATAAACGAATACAAGTACGACGGGTATTGAATGTAAGAGTTCTTAACTATGTTTGTACTGTCTTTTCGACTGCCGACAATTTCCTATACTCACACTTTCACTTTCACTTTGACTTAAACTCACACACAAATATACATGCATATATGTATCTATGAGTAAGTATTTTTGGCTAAAATGGGTTATACACTTGGGCACGTTTTTCCCATGTTTCTGTCAGCATTGATGTCAGTTGACAATAAGTTAAATTGCCTGGTTTGCTTCTTTTATGTATATCCTACTCTCAGAATGTTAATGTTGTCTTATGCCAAAGTGGGCTGTGAATTTGTAAAGTTTATCTTTAACATTATGGGATGTAATGCTTTTGTATCTTTTTAAAAAGATTTTAAAGATTTATCTGAATGGAGGAAGTACAAGAGCTTTGAATACTTTGTTCTTAAAGTGACAATCAAAAATTTCAGAACAAAAAACCTTCTTAAATAATTGGAAAATATGTAATGATTAAACTAGTTTAATTTTGGTAAATTCATGTAGTATTTATAAAGCTGTATCATAGTTTTTTATATGTATATATATATTTATAATATTTTTTCGGAAATAACTTAGTATTGAGCTAAACATATATTTGTAATTATAAGAAGAAATCTTAGAGCTGAATTTGGAGCGAGCTTGTTGGAAAATAATAAATATAAAATATTTGGCTATTTTTTTGTATTTTATAGAATTTAATATACTACAACTATTATATAATTCCTATTATATAATATATATTATTATATAAAATGTCTTCAACTTTATAACCATTCTTATTATACTGATTTAATTAGATAAGTGCTTATAAACTTTACATTATTTTTTTGAAAATTTCTGCAACTTTTAATTAGAGTAATTTGAATACTTTAGAGATCAAAATTGCATAAGTTCAAGATATTTTGTAAATAAAAATTGAATTTATATTTGTTTCGATTTAAGATTGCTCTGTGAGTTCGTAAGTTACCAACAGTACTATTTATTATACCCTACAGTTATAAGGCTGTAGGGTATAATAAAGAATGCACTTGTGTTTCTTTTGCATAATATTTTAATATTTATATACTCATCATATAGTTATGTATATTTTTTTGTCTAAATTCGTTAAATATATGATCATTTTTGCGTAATATTTAGAGAATATCTTTTAGTCGATCATTGATGATGTTCACTATCACTCACTTTAATTATTGATGTTCCCACCTAATCATCGCAGTTCGTTGCTAAATTTTCCAGCTATATGAATTGACAGCGATGGAATGCTTAACTAAAAAATTGTTTATTTTGATAACATGATATACGATTAGCATTAAAAAAAAGAACTTGGATAGATCTATAAATTATGTGAGCTCTCGACTATTTTATGCCTAAGCATAAACATTTCCATCATTTCGGAAAAGTTCTTTTCATTAAATGTTCTTTGGCTGGTCTGAAAGTCTTGTTCGTATTGAGAGAATAAAATGAAAAAAAAACAACAATTATACAGACAAGCATACAATTTCAATTGTGAGTCAATTTCAATTACCAATTTGCTTGTAAATTGTCTTAAATTAAAATTTGATAAAGTGTAATCAGTTTCCTGCCAAATAAACAGCAACAAATCAAAAGAGAGCTTCACAGCAATTTTGATAATAATATGTACATAATATTCTATTTTCAAGGCATTTTTCAATTTCCTTATTATTTTAAGATATTTTAGCGTAAGACTGAAATATTAAAGCTTTGTATTTAAGAGATAATCTATTAGATTAGACTAGACTTAAGACTGAAATAATAAAGCTTATTTTGGAGAGGCCAAAAATAGAATTCCTTTACAACATATGTAACTATTCTAACTTGAATGTAAGAAACTCTTTTCATATTAACCATTTTACTATTTACTAATTAAATTGGCAATGTTTTTTCTATTTAATTATACTTCAATTAAAATAATCCTTAAAATATGTGATTTATTTAAACTTTTGAATATTAATAAAGCTGAAAGCTTTAAAAACATGTTTTGTAATAGTTTCTATGTAGGTAGTTAGTTAAAGTTAAAAATTGATTCCGTGTACGCTGTCATTTCGCAGTCACTGTAAGTAGCTGGCACTACTGTTGATAAATGTTTAGTATTGGATTCGTTTATTTGTTTTGCAAGTTTCACAAAGTTTTCTTGTTTAACGTCGAGTCAATTTACTATATCTCTTTGGCTTCTTTAATGTCTGTCAAGGTTTGTTTTAAGCTCTTTTGATTTTTCCCAACTGACTGAAGATCATTATTGTTAACTTATCAGAGTATCACTAGCTGTTTCCGACTATCTGTCTCTCTCACTCTCTCGCTCTCTCCTTTTGTTTTTTCTGTGACTATGCAGTAGTCTCCTTCAAATTAACACCTCATGGCTGCTTGAGTCCCGGAGCCATAAAAACTGACGCCGCGGCCACTGGGCAATTAACAAGCGTAGCAAAAAGAAAGCAAAAAAAACAACAACAGAAAAAATAAAATAAAAATAACAAAAACACTAGAGAAACAACAACAACAACAACAACAACGAGAGCCACATCAGAAATGTAAATGTAAATTCTTAACTGGGCGAACTCTCGAATGATGATGGGACCTCAATGGGCCACCCACGTGGGCATTCAGTTCAACGGTTCCATGGTCCGTTTAGTGCTCTCTGTGTGTGTGTGTGTGTGTGTGTGAGTGTGAGTGAGCGGGTGGTGGCAGTGGTTACGTCATTTAAAGACACGCAACTCGGTAAAAGGCGAATGTTTTCATTATTATGATGTGTGTGTGTTTGTTTGTTTGTGTTGCTTTGTTTGTTTGTTTGTTTGATTGTTTGACTGGCAGCAATGCGTAGACGTCAGCCAAAATTGCTCGGTGCTCGGTGTTTTCATTCTTGACGCACACGGCATTCATTGAATGAATTTGACATCTACTACATTGCCAACAACTATTATTCATTGTTCTTGTTTAATTCCATTTGAAGTTGTTGTTTGGCTTGTTGAAGACATTTAATGCTTTGATAATTTTCGAACGCCTGGCAATGGGCAATGGTAATTTTATTTTTGGAAGACAGTGTTGTTGCTGTCGTTGTTGTTGTTGTTGTTGCTGCTGCTGCTGATGGTTTTCTGTTGTAAGTTCTTGTCGTTTTGCAGCTTTTAACACGCATACAAGTGCGTCTAACACGCACACCAATGCACGCCATTGCTCTCAGCTCGTCTCTGTGTGTGTGTGTGTGTGTTTGTGTGTGAGTATGGTGAAAAGCTCTCGTCGTCGTCTGTTGTAGTGTGGTGTATTTGAATGGTGAGTGTTGTATTTGCGCTGCGCTAGTGTGTGTTATATAAGTCCGTTATGAACCGCAACCCGCTGCTCCACATGTGACATACGCAACGCACCGCACAGTCACAATCCCAAATATTCACCATACGACAAGTTGGCAGCTCCGTGCAGTCATTCATACATACGGCCAGCAGCGATTGTAGTCATCATCATACTCACTAATACAGAGAGGTGCACACATACACGCACACACACACAGAGACAGAGACAGAGAGACACGGCTCTCATCTGGTGGCACACCATTAAATGTTTGTCGGTTGGTTCGCTCGTGGAACGTGGCAACGCTTTCAGTCGTTGATTTGACCGCCAAACAAACGCAACGTAACACGCGCGTGCTACGAGAACATACACAAAAACAACACAGAGCAGCAAGCGCAACCTACAAACAACAAGAACATCAACATCAACAACAACAACAACAACAACAAATAAAAAGTCAAACACCAACAAATAATATTTAATAAAAATATATATTTTTTTTGAAATTTTTTTTTGGAATTTCCAATTTTTGCACAACAAATGCCTTAAAAAAAACAACAACCAAAAAACAAAACAAATCTGCACGTAAGCTGATCAGAGCAGCACCAAAGTGTAAAGTATTAAAAAAATGTATATAAAATATTTATTTAAAAAAAAAAGTAAAATTCAAAACAAGAGTTGTAAATGAAAACATAAAAAATATAATGGCAGCCCTTCTGCCATTAGCATAATAACAATAACAGTACCAATAACAATAAGAATAACAACAACAACGGAAACAGAGTTGAAGAACAGTGAAGCTAAGCAGGCAATGATAAAGAAGCTGGAAGAGAAGAAACAAAGGACACACACCGAACACAGAACAACCGAACATCAAGTGTTTATATATTACATACTACTGTGTTTTGTGTTGCCTACTTTTGTGCTGTCACAGACCCAAAGAGATTAATTTATACAAAAAAACAAAAAAAAGAGAATAAAAAATAGAAGAAGGCATCCAAACAGTTGAACTAGTCTATATGCATGCACACACATAGCCAAAGGGGTTGTAGTGAATGGACGAGGGCAAGGGAAAGGCAAGGGAAAAGGGTGGGACTGTCGTAGCGCTTACAAAACTTGACCCAAATTTACGTTTTGCGGTCCAGCAGTTGCCGCTTTTCAAAAGCAGCTCAAAGTACAGGGCTGCAGGTGGAAGCTGCGATTTGACTTGCACAGCCAACACGCACACAGATACACCAATACAAATACAAATACTAACACAGATAGACACAGACACAGACACAGACAGAGGCAAGGAGACAACGTGCAAGGATTATGTAAACAAAAATAAGTTGATTCGCTCCCACGCAGCCATCGCAGTCACAGTCTCTATTTCTGTTTCAGTCACAGTCACAGTCGCAGTCGCAGCTGCTGTTGCTGTTGCCTGTCAGTCTGTCACTCTGTCAGTCTGTCAGTCTGTCACACTGATGAGATGCCTTTTTCTTGGACTTCTCTTTCTCCTATTTCCCACCTCAATGGGTGCAATCACCCACACAAAAGCCATGTAATCATAATAAATACAACACGAATAGAAAAAAATAAGAATACCAACAACAGGAAAAAAGGAAACAGGGAGCACTGACAGGGATGGTGGATAGGGATATGGGGTGTGGGGGGGGGGGGGTTGTCCTAATGCAACTCAATCTGTAGTTGAATTCCATTTAAGCTTGCGTGCCGAGTGCCAATCGTCGCACAATCGAGTGCTGTTGATTCTGTTTCCCATTCCCATTCCCATTCCGATTCCCATTTCGGATTCAAGCTGAAAGTGACAATAACAACAACAATGACAACAACAACAATAATGCCATAAAGTGCTTTTTAATTTACACCAATTATTTGATAATTGGCAAATGTAACAAATCATTCTGCATTAGCAACAACAGCAGATAAAAAAGTGACACATTTTTTTTGGATTCATTTTTTTTTTGCTGCTTTTGCTTGTGAGTTTCCATTTTGGCCAGCAGCTAATTGGAATTCCTGGCAGTTACCCAAACATTCGTTTCGTTTCGTTTCCCTCTCTTGTCTTCAGCACCAACTAAATTAAATTAGAAAGCTTATGCGATTAAATGTAAATTCCGAAATTCGTTGAAACTTTGTGAATCAACTTACGACACAGAAGAAGTTTCCTCATTTAGACGAACACGCTTAATCTACCGAAAAGGCAAAGAGTATTTCCTTGAATTATTATTGTGATACCTTCCTCAACTGTCAGCAGTCTCGGTGGCACAGGTAGAAATCAAAGATTAAATTCATCCAGCCATTAATAAAACAGTTAAGCGTGCTCTTGTTAAGTGGATTCGACAGTCAGATACCTCTTACGTAGATCAAAACATCATTTCTTGTGGCACTGGCAAGCAAATAAATAAATAATAATAATGTTCTCTCTCATTAAATTTTCGGATCGAATCGAAGTATTTTCAATTTAAATTCAATTATTTATATCCAACAGCTTTTGAATTTGTCTTATAAATGGATATTTTTATCAACACAAAATGTTTAAATATTTATATACAAATTATCAACAACAATTGTTTTTGGCTCTTATTGATGTGCAGACTACTCGACATTTGAAGTTGATTGTTATATTTTATTTGAAGTGTACTACACCCGTAATAGGTCCCCGTAATGTTGTAGGGTATTAAAGTATTATCGCGTGCGAATCACACTTATATGTATTTGTGCGAATTTACATGTAAAAATCTATTATTAAAGTCACTTAGTTGCTTGCTTAATATTATTATATTAATAATAAATAAAAAGCACTCTTATTTTCTTTTTCTATGATCCGTTTTGAAATATTTATTTTTATTTCTATTATTTCTTGGAGTTTCAAAAAATCTACTATGCACCTACATTTTTTCTAATAAAATATTTTACACTTTTGTGTTTTGTGATTTTCTCTAAGTATACAAATCTTCTCTACCAAATCTTTAAGTTGTTTTGTATTCTTAATTTTTAATGACACTCAAAATAGTAATCTTAATATTCTGAAGTAAAATAGTTATTAGTTTAATCAGAATCCAATCGAAACATTCTGAATTTTTTGCAGATTGAAAAAGAATCAATTTTGCAAACCGTAACTCTGTAAATTTTGTTAGTTTTACAATCTGGTTGATGATCCTCTCGTTATGTACATAATACATCAACGCTGTCGGCAGTTAAATACAGATAAAATATTTAATGTGGCAAGTACTTGTAGACACACTCATATTCACAATCACATTCGCATTCAGATTCTGATTCATACTCGGATTTGTTATGACTGGCCTGCTATTCGAGTCGAGTGTTGCAGAAATATAATTTACAATCCATTTAATTCGAATAACTCGCTGGATTATGGGCCTGGCGATGACAACGTCATTGCGACAAAGTTGCCTACAGTGCTACAGATTTGTTGGCATGTGTTCTAGATATCTCTCTCTGTATCTGTACGTATGTGTGTGTGTGTCTATATGTGTGTGCACAACGTACAGACAAGAAATGAAAATATGAAGAGAAGAAAAAAAATGTATTGCATACTCGCAGGCTGCGCCTTTTAAGAGGCAGTTGCCGCCGTGAGCCGAAAGCAAAGTAAAAGATGAACACAAAAATGCAGCAATAAAACTGCAACAGCATGAGAAATAAACGCTTCACAGCAACAACAAAACTAACACACACACACACAAATGCACAAATACACTCACATATACTCGCACACACACACGAAGTTAGAGAGACATTCATTCAGATAAAAAGAGTCGAGTAACACCTACAAGTCAACATATTGGTTGAGAACGGAAAGCAGTGAGAACTATGTATCTAGAGGGGGGAAAAAAGGCAGGAGTGGATGGGGGAAATATAGCTATCTTTGTCTAGCACTGCATTAGCAGCCAGCTGTGAACGAAATAAAGGTAAAAATATTTTTAGTGTGAACAATTTCGCAAAAGCGAGAAGCGAGAAGCGAAAACTGAAACTGAAACACTGAGAAAACTTTTCGCTTGCATTACACACGAATACACACAGACACACCTAAACACACACTCACACACTCAAGCACCTGACAAGACAACGGGCAGTCACGCACACATACACACATACAGTCCTACACTTACACATACATATACACAGATGAGTCGTGTTTAGTTAGGAAATGCCAATAGTTTATGTGCCAAAAAGAAAAACACCCAGCCAGAGAGAGTGTGCGAGTATATATACACACACGTGTGTGTGGGGTATGTGGGTGTGTGAATAGTTAGTATGCGTTTCTGTCAGTTTTGTAAACAAACAAAGGCGAAGAGACTATAAAAATAATAGCCAAGGAATGCAATTTCAGCAGATCGAATTTTTAATGCCTTTGTTTCCATAATACTGTTAATATTTCGTAGATTTGAGGAGGAGTACTTTGTAGCCAGGTTAAATTCCTTTAAAGAATTCCATTTAAAAAGCTTAAATTTCAATCAATTCCACAAATATGTGTACATATTCAAAGCATATTTTGCGGATAGTCTTGAATTTACTTCAAATAAAACACTGCGCTCAAAAATATGCTATGAAAATATTTTATGCACTGGAATTTAAAAAATTTTTAAAACAATCATTTGTTATTGTTAAAACTTTTAATAAGTTTATTTGCAAATCATTGAAATTTGTTAAAAATACATAAATTTATCTCAATTGAAATATTTGTTCTTATCAATTTTTCGAATCTTTTAAATTAACATTTAAGTGCAAATGAATATTAAAATTCAATTTTAGTAATTTTTAGCTGATTTGGCTTAGTGATTATTCAAATATTTCTGTAATTTCCATTGTTGTGGTTGAAATTTATAATTCAATAAAAATGAAATAAGAAAGGAATTATAAAACAAAGATTTATAAAACAATTTATAAATATAAAAAGCTGTATCATTATTTATGTACAACAGTTAAATGTTTTGTTTAAAACTAAATCTCATATAATAACAAAAAATTTAATTCATTTAAAATTGTTATTCAAACGCAAATCAATTTATAAAAAAAAGGCTTTCGGCATTATCTAAAATGAAATGCAAATTTAATAAAGCTAAAAGCCTTATCGTTAACAAACACATACACTAAGCAGTATACGTGGTTAGGTTTTTTTCTGACAATCTATTTAAGTATTAAATATAGAAATAATTTGACATAATATTGGCAATCAGAGTGAGAATATAGAGCCCAATTTTAAAACCATTGGTATTTTACTGAAAAAAAAAAACAAACAATTGCCAAATGAGCGAGGTCAACACAGGTCTCAATTGTTGTAATAAATTACAGGCAGGTGAAATTGCATTCAAAAAATATTTTCCATTTATTATGCATAGATTGAACTTTTAAATCTATAAATGTATTACAAAAACTGCTGTTGTTGCTGTTGTTGCTTTTGGCACCATGAAGAGGGTTAGGGCTGAGGATCATTTCCGAACAATGGCACTTTGAATCGTAAAAGGAAAACGCTGCATACTTTTGTGGGCTGAGAATGTGCGGTTTTGATTTCGACTACTGTCCTGCCCGTACTTGACACTTTTGTTTCACTTTTACGGCCATTTTGCATGCCACAACTCAGTGGCAGCCTTGTGAAATAGTTTTGTGCTGCTCTATGTATATGTATATGTAGTTGTTGTCTGTGTCTGAAATTAACAGCATTTATTTCATTGCATTTTTATGCGCCTCATTGCGGGCGACATTGTGAAAGGCGTCGTCGTCGTCGTCATCGTCATCGCCACTCGTGTCTGTGCCTGAGTAAACAAAGGCAACTTATTTTTATGCTATGCGCGTCAGCCGCAGATACAGCCTCCTCTTTTTACCCTCTTCCTGCTCTTCATTGTGTCATCCCAACATGAGCAGAGTTAAGTTTTTTTTTTATGCGCTTTTGTTAGCAGCTTCCCGTTCTAACCATTTTTAGTTGTTGCCATTGACGTTGCCGTTGCCTTTGGCAACTGTCATGTAAAGTTCGAGTCTAGAGTTGACCTGAAAAAGTGAAAAGTGTGAGCCATACTAAACTGTACTCTACTCTGTCTACTCTGCTGTATTCATTATTATTCCTTGTTTTACTTTGTCAGCTACGACAAGGATGATTCTCAAATTGAACATCAAGCATGCCACGCCCACGCCCACGCCCACTAGCACTATGTACTTATCTGAAGATGTCAGAGTCAACAAAATGTCTCATGTTGCTACGAGTATTCCATTTTGATATCATGCAAATTGCACAAGTTCTCAGCTTTCCCACTAATCCCACACAAATACTATACCAAAATGAGCAACAACCAGGAAACATTCTAATTCATTATTTCTGATGCATGTTTAGCTTAAGCTTTGAGAGTTGCCATTTATAAAGATATACATAATATTGTCAAGTCTACTTGCTTTAATAGCCTATATAAAGATTGCCAGTTTATTTTGACGCATTTGATTTTGTATTCCATTTTCCTTTTAATGAAAGAAATAAACTTTTCTTTTACAAATTTAATTTTAAAGTATTGTGCCTCCAATAAAATATTATATGTTTTGTTTTTGTTATATGTACATTTCACAAATATTTAAAAGCTTAAAAGCGAAGTGTGTAACAGCAGATGATCTTTTAATAAGAAACTTGAAGCTGATCAAAGGGAAAAAATAGAAAAGTTTCACATATCATAAGAAGATTTTACTCTCAATTAGTTACATGGGAAAATATACGTAAAATCTTTTCAACCCTCAAGACTGCCAATCAATCGCTCAATCAGCTAGTCAATCAATTAATCACTCAGCCGAAAAACACGATAACTTTCAAAATGCTTGAAGTATTAGGCACAGCCAAAGCTATCAATTCAAAAGTCGACAATAAACACATCCAATAACTGACAAGTTGATCAAACTGTTTAAACTGAACATATACATATAATATATATATTGAATAAAATCAATTGTATGTATTAAGAGGTGCATTCAATTTTTTCCTCTTCTTGTAATTGTTTTTGTTGTTCCATATTTTTTTTATTTCTGAAAGTATTATAAAGCATATTAAAATACTTATGGAAAAGTTCTGAAAAAGAAGGAAAAAAATTAACTTGCTCAACAAAAAAGTTTGGCACTAAAAAGCAATAGCAGTCAAGTATAGCCAAAAGGTGGAGCTTCAGTAACAACAACAACAACAACAACAACAACAACAAACTTCAGCAATAAGAGTAACAACAACAACAACAACAACTAACAGAGCAGTAAGAGCAACAACAACAACAACAACAAAAGCAACAGTAAGCGGAAGGACAACATGGGAAAAAAGAGCTCGAAATTGAAACAGGATACCATCGATCGTTTAACAACTGACACATATTGTGAGTATCAAAATCGAATTCATCCATCCATCCATCAATAATAAAATAATAATATTCAAATATTTGTGGCATTCTCGGTTTAGATTATAATTATTTGATTGACCTCTTTATTTGCCTGAAATTTATAGCTCACATCAATCAAAGTAAACAATTTGAATTATACTCACATTCTTTGAGACTTTTCCAATTTTGTGGGGGAGAAAAGAAAATTGATTTGACTTTAGTAAATGTTCGACTTTGACTTCCGTTAACCAATAACAAAACAATACTTAATACTAAAGTTATTGCCTGTCACATTACACGTGTCAATTAAAGCCAACTCACCAGTACAGTCAATTATTTGCTGTACTGTACTGTGCTGGTGCTTAAAATTCCCAAATGGTTTATGCAGTTGCCAAATGATTAAGTTGTTTCTTTATGTCTGTCCATTCTGTCCGCTGTAATCCTAATTCAACTGCTGTTGATGCTAATGTGAGAGTGTAAGCAAAGTCTTACATTTTCTTAGTCCCACAATCGTTGTTTTTATTTTTTTATTTATTTTTATTTTTATTTTTCAATTTTATTTCGTTTTTTTTGTGGCCTGCTTAAAAATGCAAGTCGCCAACTTTGCGCCTAAGAACTTTGTTGACTAATTGCTTTTTAAAGTATTTTCGCCCTTTTCACTCAGTTTGTGCCTTTTGCGGTCGAAACGAAACGAAACGAGACGAAACGTAACGAGACGAAACGTAACGAGATGAGACGGGGAAAGGCGATAGACGGGAATATAAATAATTACGCCGCTGGGGGGCTTTTCCGAGCACCTGGTTCATGGAGACGGAAGGGGGGGGGGGATGCAAAAGGGACGCTGCTCCAAAGTGTTGACAGATTGCTGCCAAGTTGCCAGTTCTTAATGTCCTGGTCCGAGCAATTTGTCTTTCGTTCCTTGGTCCTGGTTCCTGGGTCGTCTTCTCTCAACTCCCAGCTCCCAACTCCTGCTTCCACATAGACGAATAAGAGAAAACACATTTTGTTGAAATTCATTTTACGCTTTGCTATGCATCTCAATAATCCACCTGATGTGCATGCTCTTCATTTAAATGAATACAAATGGATATATGTATAAAACATCTTCTTAAAAAGGATTATTCAAGAGTATGTATATCCTAATTATGTGCTTCGGTGTCTCTTGCTTGTGTTGACTCTTTGTCTTGGGGTCTTTTGGGTACTTTTGCTCTTCTCAGTCGACAGACGCAAATGCAATTTTCTGCAGTCGGCAATTTTAAGGACACAAAATTTCTTGAATCATAACTTTGTCATAAGCTGGCCGCATGCTTGGCTTAAAGTTTTTAATGCCAAACTTTTGGCCTGAAAAGGCCGTCATTTCAAATTTGAAATTTGAAATTTGAAATTTGAAATTTGAAATTACTGCCTGCACCTGATAGCAGTACCAAAGACAACAACAACAATGAATTTCACTTTATTTATTTCAGCGAGCAAATGAAGTGAAATTCAATTTATGACCAGTTTTAGAGTTTTAGAGGAGATGGAGCAAAGGGACAACGGGTCGTATGCGCAATATGGAAATTTTCTAAGCCAAAACACTTTTCTCTCAGTCTTCTCTCTCAGTCTTTTTCTCTGTCATTTCCAAGTCAATATTTATGCTGTTCACTGGCATGTTGCTGGGCAATCAATTGGGAATTGCTTCCATAAAGACTCGCCCCCTCAATTTATATCTCTGCACATATTCGTTGCAATCCCACTGTGCAATTGGTTAAAGAAGCCGCCGTCGCCGTCGCCCAAATGAATGAATGAATAAATAAATAGCTAGAAATTTGATTAGTTTCGGATGGGTTCGAAAATCCAATGACCCCAGCAATAAAGGCAAATCCCAAAGTGTGTATAAAATAGAAACAAATTACGGTCTATGTCATGCCAAAGGCAGATATAGATATGAGCACATAGGGACAGGGTAGGACTGGGTAGCAATCGGAGGGTCATCCGTAGGTCATCGGTAGCCACAATCTTCAATAAATAAACGAGGCTTTTAAATGTGTCTAGTGTGTAAAGGTGTGTGTGTGTGTGTGTGTGTGTGTGTGTGTGTGTGTGTGGGTGTTGTGCGTGCTTCAGTCCACAGGTGTTGTCTATGAACATGTTTAGCAGCCCGTTGAATTAGCAAGTTTAATTGATTTTAAAATTGTTTAACACAATGTTCGACATTGCGACACAAACACACACAAACACACACGCACACACACGCACACACAGGCACATGGCCAGCATACAGATGTGTCCAATTTGTCAAGCCATAAAACAACATGGTCATTAGCTGAATAAAATGAAAGATAATCTATGTTGGGCACTACACAAAATGATTGCCATTGCTTACTTGCCGATTAAAGTTGAATGTATTGTAGATTAAGCGTCAGATAGTCATGTTATCCTAATGGATTACAAGCTCCATTTCACAATCATCCATAAACAAATTGGAATTCAGCTGAAACAACAATCTGCAGATAATTTGATAATAGCTAGTTAATAGATTATTACTGATATACATATGTATTATTAAAACTGAAATCAAAGAAGGATTCGAATCTATAAAATATATTTTTTATAATCTAACTGAGGTATTTATTTTAATACTAAAGGATATTAAAAACATTACATTTCTGTATTTAAGGTGTTTATTATAATTAAAATAATAAATTAAATATAATGAATAATGAATACTTTTGAGCTGAGTTTGAATTTGTCATGCTTTTTTCCAAAATCTGAAGGGATTATGTATTGATGGTCATTGGATTTCTGATTAAACTTAGTATTTGTTTTGTGTATCCTTGTGAATTACTGGAAACCTACACAGTTTAGTACAAAAAAATCTTGTTAAGCCGTTTAAAAAATATGAATTATATTTTTGATTTGATGTTTAAAATACTGAAGAAGGAAAGTCCATCTTAAATTCTATGACAACTCTAGTCAGAGTATGTGCAAAGGATTTAGTGTGAAGTGTGGAATTTGTAACCCATTGGAATAGTCATTTTAGATGCTAACCGTCCATGGAAACAGTCGTAACCCAATTAGCTCGCTCTAATACAGTTCAGTTAGTTTTTAAATGGAATCGAGAAATGCTATTGAATATTTGAACGCTTTCCTCTCCTGAAATACTACATTGTGAATGAATTTTTTAAACCATTTGGGGTTTGTTTTAGGTTCCATAGCTCAATTACATTTCGGTATATACAGTTCAGTGAGTTTTTTCTCGACTTTTTTTTCTTGATCTTTGTTAAGAGGAAATGGAGGTTGGATTGAAAACCAAACCAATCGGAATTTTTCGAACAGTATTGTGGTGTACTTTGAGTTTGAGTTTGAGTATTTGTTTGGCTTTGGAACATGTTATACACACACACAAGCACACACACACACACACATACACGAAATAAGACGAGAATATTACAAGTTCCACTTCACGGACCGGGTAAAATGTTTACCTGCCATATTTCTCGACATGCCCCAAAAAACAAATGTTGCTCATCTGCAAATGAAAATCGTGTGTGGAGGAGGAGGAGGAGGGGATTGAAAGCTAAAGCAAAACCGAACCGAAACTGAAACCAAATCGGAAACGATTCGAGGCTTCTTCACACAGTTTCAGAGGCAGACAAAATGCAATTAAAAGCGCGTTGTAAACACACATATTGATGGCAGCGATTACACAAATATTTCATGTTGCCCATTGCCAGAACCGGAGAGAGTCCGTACATGATACATGCCACAACTGCCTGTGCGTATATGTGAGTGAGTGTGTAGGTGCTGGTGTGTGTATATTACAGAGCATGGAAATCAGAAATGCAGCGTGGCTCACAGTTTCGCATGGAGCGCAGTTCCATTTGAATGACATCAACAATTGCCAGCCACGAATTCTCAATGCTCCATCGAGTATACAGAATTCAGCAGTTGCAATCGGTGCGATTGCATTAAGGGAAGGTAGTGGAGTGGATATGGCAGAAGGGTAGGACAATGGACAACGGACAATGGCATTGTGCTAAAACGTGAGCTCTACGCATCAGACATTATGCATGATTCTCAATTGAAGGAGTAATTCAACTACGTGAAATCTGGTAACGCATATATATAACAATATGTTTACCACCCATTGAGATGCTATCAGATCTATCAATTTCTTATTAAATTCAATCAAACATAAGAAGATTATTTCACTATCGTTAGCTTTAAATATGTATGCGATGTAGGTAGAACTACTTTAAAATTTAGAGCTGTAAACAAACATAGCTAAATGATTCAATTTCGTTACTTCAAGTATAAATAGATTAAAGAATTTATCCTGCATAGTTTTATTACAAAAGTAAAGGCAAAAATTGAAGTCTGTTAAATTCTTTTAACACATGCAACAAAATTATTCAACTCTTAAAACTGTATATCTTTCATAAATATAAAATGCTGAATCTAAATATTTAGATCAGTAATTCTTAGAGCCCATTAACGCGTCCCAACAAAAAAGCCCATTAAAATTTCATAAATTTTAAAATAAACACAATCACAAATTCAAATACTTCGCAATGACTTAAAACATCAGTTTTGTAGCCAAAAATTAACAATTTGGCTAATTCTTATGAAAGCCTTTTGGTTCAGCTTTTGAATATTTTTTGGGTAAGACGTAGAAATCATTAAAATAAGAGATATTGAATAAGAATAGTATCAAGGGTAGATTTGTATAAACATATATCCACTTGATGTAGTAGATGTTATATAATTTCAATAAATAGATTCCAATAAAAGATGCTCAAAATAATTGCCGATTGTTAACATAAAGTAACATATAAACGGTAGAAGTAGGTTTTGAGAAGAGTGTATGAATAATGAAGGCAACAATGGAATGGAAATGGGATGGTGGTAGCTTCACCGGGAATGTTGACAGTAACGACAACTGTGAGAGACAGACAGAGGGACGAATATGCAGAGAGACGGACAGACAGGCATTCAAGCACCAGTGGCAACAAGTCGTATGAGCAATATGCGCTTTATTTACAATCCATACAACGCACACATTGGGCCAGTAAATGCCGTTATATTTTTCCATGCCACACATCAATAATACAATGCAACAGAAGCGGACATAAAAGCTGTTGGGGATAAACATGAACGCGTTGTGGGTGATTTATTCCAGCCAGCTCCAACCTCTCGATTTCCTCCCATTCCCATTCAATTCCTGTATCTGTCTGTCTGTCTGACTGTCTGACTGTCTGACTGTCAGTCTGTCCGTGTGTCCGTTGACTGTTGTTCCTCTGTCTGTTTGAATGTCTGACTACACGACGCGCTATCGATTACCAATCAATTCAATACCGGCTTTGGCAATTGTTGACTTCATTGAGTTTATACGTTACCCCTGGGCAATAGAAGGAGACTAAATGTGTTCACAAAGGACCATAGAATACTAATTAAAATACAAATATAGAAATGTGATGCAATCTAATGCAGCTAATCAAAATGAATGGAACAAAGGAGTAAGCAGCAAGTGAATATAATATACTTAGTCAGAGCAAAGGGATGAATGATGATGATGACCATAAAGTTGCTATGAACAATGAATGTGGTCAGCTTTTAGGCACGGAACGGTCAATACTACACATAAGACACTGCTGGTGATAATCCTGGGTACTGCTGGTGGTGTCCCATGGGAAGCAAAGCAACGCTTAACAGCAATTCCAATGTGTGTAATTTTGCGTGAATTTATGTTTTGGTCTCAAACTTTGTTGCCCAAAAAAGATACCCTCTAACAGGCGTCCAGTCAACCACCTACCACCTACCACCTAAGTATATCTGGCCATCTATCCGTCCATTGCACGGCCGCAGAACTTGTGGGCGGAGCCCGTAACATGTGCGCCATTCACACGCCCATAACGGTCACAATGGGAGCAGCAGGCGTCGGTCAGGGATCGGGAGACCCGTTTCTTAAACGTTTTGTAAACGGCCATTAGGCCACGGCAACGGCAGTGGCAAACCATGACCAAAAATAATAATAATAATATATATACTTATATAAAAATAAACGAACAAACTCAAATTGTAATACATTGAGGGAGAAAAAATTTGTTTGCCCTGGGCGTGGTCCGGAGTCCGGACTATGGACTCCAGACAAGACCAGACCAGACAATGAGAAAAATGTAAGTAAAAAACATTTACAGAAGCTGCACAACTGAATTGGTCTATTCGATGTTTCTACTTGTAGGTTAAGGGGCCAAATTGTGAGTGTATTACGCCCAAATTCTCATACTCCTCTTGCACCTTGTCTGGTCTGGTCTGGTCTGGTCTATTTTAAATTGTTTATGTATTGAAAATGGTGTTGGAAATAAGTACATTTCTTGAATTATTTATATAGAATGCACAGGAGATGTGTATTTAAACAACTACTCCATGACATTATCCAATTGTAGCATTTCTTTTTATAATCACATTTCCTTTATAAACAGACTTGAGGGTGTAACTAACCTTATGACTTAAGGTTAACACTCTAAAGGGTAAGAGGGTCTGTTCTCTTGATTACATTTATAAAGAGTTATTTTCTGGGGTATTCAACAGAGAGTATTTCTCATTCAATATGAATGAAAATTAAATGAATAAATTGAAAAACCTATTTAAAAAGGGTTGCACTACAAAATTAATCGATTAATCGATATCAATTTCAATCTTCCACGCTCTGTTTCTTTACCTAAACGAAAAGCGACAGTAAGACAAATGTGTTTAAAGTTAACTTTTAAAAGACTTAAATATATAATATTTCTTCTATTTGTATTAAATCAAAACCAGTTTGTAAAATATCTTTCTTCGATTTCGATAATTTACAAAGCTATTCATTTCATACAGCTTTTATTGTTACTTGAACTTTGAGATCTAAATAATTGTGACTTTTATAAAAATGTTAGTCAATTGATTGACGTTTAATTTGTATTTGTTTATTTGAAGTGCTCCCCAAATATTTCAACTTATTGAGATTATTTAAAATTCTTATTTTCGCAACATTTTATTTTTATATATACATATATTTTTTTCTCTATATGTATTTTTGCTATTGTGAAATTTATTTTAGTACTTGAATCATAAAAATTATTTCATGCAATTTAATAGACATTATTCTTCTCTTGTTCATTTGCAGTTACAGAAAAAGAAATACGTCAATGGTGAGTATGGAAAAGTGCTTAGAATATATGTACATATAACAAAAAATACATTTTTCTAATTTTAAATACTTGTATATATTTTTGGAAAAATATACACAAACAGGCACAAAGGATTTCTGAAAGACTGTCCGAATGGTTTACTCACAGAGCAAGTACGTACTACACACAAATACAAAGATACACACAGCTACACACACACACACTCACACATACACACAAACATAGACAGAGCCGGAAGTGTGAGGCAGAATTTAAGCGGCTCCAATTCATTCAAGTCATACAGTTAATTAAGTTAATCTTCTCAATATGTGAGCACTAATTTCAAGCAACAGCAGTTGAACAACAACAACAGCAGACAACAACAGTTGCTTCAAAATGTATACGCCCAGATGGGCGTAGATGTTCCCACTCCTTAAAAGGAATACAGTACATCCTTCTTATGTTGCTACCAAAATGAATGGCAGCCCATTTCCAATGTGTTGACGGCAACTGCTGCTGCTGTTGTGGCTGCTGTCGACTGCTGTTGATAATGAAATTTATTAATGTGTGCCTTATTGGAACACAACTTGAAACACTTACTCACTCACTCACTCACTCACTCACTCACTCGAACAAACACAAACGGAGACAGACACAGAGATAGAGACAGAGCGACTGTAACCGAGAGTAACCGCCACGCCCACAACGCCCTAATTGTTTTTCATCTCTTGCCAGGGTTTTATCAAAATCTACAAACAATTCTTTCCACAAGGCGATCCTAGTAAATTTGCATCGCTTGTGTTTCGTGTCTTCGATGAGAACAATGTGAGTATTAAGGCCACCATCATCTCATGTCCTTGTCGCTGCTCAATCCCCTTATCCCCTTATCCCCTCTCCCCCACCCCCCTCATTTCATATAATTCACGCCTCCATCCCCACCACTTGCCACTTGCCACAGATACTTTGCCAAGCTGCCTCATTGACATTGATGAATTTGTACGCAACTCGAGCGCAAAAGTTGACGGTTTCGGCCAATTAGCCGAAAATTGTGTAATAGACTGAGTTGGCTAAATGCTTCTTGGCCAAAGAGCGTATACACTGTCGAACAGCTTATGAGCTTGTAACTACACAAGTATTACAGATGTACATAAATAATTCCCCTTAAACTTCAGCTTCAGATTATTCAATAAAATGTGCGATAGGCTGTTAAAAGTTAATTAGTTTTTCACACAATCGAATATTGATTGAACATTTATTGAAACACAAAATGACTGTGAATATTCGAATAACTTATGTTTATGCATAAGTGAGAGCAACAATTCGTAATTGGACTGGGTAAAATGTCAATTCATTCTTACGTAAGAAGTTACAGAAATTGTGTTCACACAATTAAGAAATTACAAAACGAAATAATCCAATTTAATTATCAAGTCAACAGACTAGAGCTATTAATATTTAAGATAAGTTTAATAACAATATCGTTTGAAAAGCTGTTTTCAAATCCTTGCCACAGTTGTCAGACTTCAGAGTTCGATTGGAAAAACTAAACCGATTTCCAGTAAACGTTTAGATTATTGCCTATTTTTGAAAGAAGACAATTGATTTAAGGAAATGTTTATGTTATAGACATTAAATTTCAATTGTATTTGAAGAAGTTTCACTGTACCTTGTTATTGAATTAGATCATTTTGATTGTGATGGAGAATCGAGTTTGCATAGATTATCCGAAGCTGTCAGTCAAGAGTTAAATTGAGTGTTCAAGAAACGCTCATATAGAATTCATTAACAAGTTTTAATGCCCTTCCTCGAGGGCAACCTCCCTCTCTCTCTCTGGGGACTCATAAAGTTGCGCTCATTTTATTATTTATGGATTATGGTGGTTGTAGTGAAGATGGTGAGACGGTGGTGCTGGTGGTGCTGGTGGTGTGGATGTTTGTACCATCAGCGATTCAGCGATTATGATGGCGTCCCAAAACCTGTTCGATGTCTGGGTTTCTGCACTGATTTGTGTTGCTGTTGTTTTTCTCCTTTTGCTCCTTTCGTTTTTGCTTTTGCTTTTGTTTCTGTCTTGGCTTCACCAGGATGGGTCAATCGAGTTCGAAGAGTTCATACGCGCCTTATCCGTCACATCGAAGGGCAACCTGGATGAGAAACTGCAATGTAAGTTGGTTTTCCCCTCCTCAACGATAATATTTGATGAGACCAATCATTTCAATCGATGGGCACTTCTCCAATTAATGTCAATTGCCATATATACCCATATTACAGGGGCCTTCCGTCTTTACGATGTCGACAATGATGGTTACATAACGCGTGAAGAAATGTACAATATTGTGGATGCAATCTATCAGATGGTGGTAAGTAAACATGCCACCTCCTCATTCCACACACTTTTACGCTATTTACGGTATATTGTTCATGGTATTATTATTGAGCAATTTGATTTTTGCATTGTTGTTTTGTATCTTTTTTGTCTATTTAGGGACAACAACCGCAGTCGGAGGATGAGAATACGCCGCAGAAACGTGTGGATAAGATATTCGATCAAATGGATAAAAATCATGATGGCAAATTAACATTAGAAGAATTTCGTGAGGGTAGTAAAGCTGATCCACGTATAGTTCAGGCGTTAAGTTTAGGTGGTGGTTAAACGAATCGTGGTTAGAATCGCGCAACAACTATTTATTGTAGCAACGACAACAGCGACATCAACAACAACAAAAACAACAGCAACAGCAACAACAACAACTAGATAAAACAATAAAAAAAACAAACCGTTAATAAAACAGCAAAAATATAAAAAAACGCAGCTAAACAAAAGTTTCTTGACAACAAATAGAAAAACCACAGAAAAAATGCTTTTGGGATTTGGCTAACATTTTTACACTCTCCTACACAAACGAAAAATACCGTTAAAGCAATCAGAAATCAGAGTCGCCAACAACAACAACAACAAAAGTTTCAATAATAAACAACAGCAAAAGTCTATACAAAAAATTAAAGAAAAACTAAAAAAGCAAAAGAAAAATTTTTTTCCTCGATTTCGCGCGTCGATTAACATTCAAAATGATAATAATTTTTTGATATTTACGAATATGAAGAAGAAAGACAAAATTCAAATTTAATATAAATATATACATATATATATAATATAAACAAATTATATATATACTTATATATCTATATACATATGTATGTGTAGACATACTTATACATACATACAAAATATGGCTATAATCTAAATCGTGGCGTAGTCAGAACGCAGTTCATAGCGATAAATACTTAAATTACAAAATAAAATAATTAATTAATTAATTAATTGATTGATTACAATGAAAATGCAAATGCGAGAAACGTAAATCAATTTTTGAGCATACACCAATTATTAGTAAAGAAATACATAAAACAAAACAAAAAAAATCCATTGCATATTTGAATAAATTATAAAAAGAAAGAAAACAAAAAACCCAAAAATAAAAATAAAAATAACAAAACAAAAGAAAGAAATGAAATATTTAACGAATGCAGCCTTCGAGATATTTATAAAAATTAAATTAATAATAATATTGATAAAATTTAAAAGGTAACACCTAAGCATTGTTGATATACGAAAGCAAAATAATATACCATATATACTTATATATATATACATAATTATATATACAATATATACACCTTGTATGGATTATATGCGGCGACAACAACAACTACAGCAATAACAACAAGCTACAAGAAACAATAAACAGAAACAGAAACAGCAACAGCAACTTAATTAATTAATTAATTATCAAAAACAGGCATTAATCAATGACAAGTGCAAAAGCCGCGCAAAACTTAACGCAATATTTGCAATTAGGCACAAACACACACACACACACATACACATACATAACCACCCACATCTACACACACACATACAGACTTATACACACACATACATTCATACACATGCGCTAAGATGAGAGCGTAGAAAAAATCGCAGTATTTTTACACAATGCGAGCGAAAATTCTGATTTATTTTTAATTTGGTTCAAATTGGTTTTCATTTGCGCAATTATTACCGTTAAGTGGGCAACAAATTGACAATAGCCTCCAAAAAACAAAAAGATAGTTTTTTATTAACAAAACGCATAAAACAACGCACTGCAACAAAAAAGAAACAAGCAAACAATAAGAAATGTTTCAAGCTCTTGAAAAAAACGTTAACTAAGCTACCAAAGAGAAACAGCAACAGCAACAGCAACAACAGCAACAAGAACCACATTACCAGTTTCAGCAACAACAACAACTACAACAACTACTACAGCAACATGAACAACAACAACAACAACAGCAACAATAGCCCAGCTCTCTCTGTACCTTTCTATGAGACTAAAAGCCCCGTTTGAGAGCCCAAAAAACAAATCCATCATACGATTTAATTTCTATTCTATATGCGGTTCAGCTTTATTATTGCATTGATTTACTAACCCAGTTAATAATTTATTACAATCTATCTATATACATATATTTATCTATATACATATATATATTATATCAACTTTATCACATATTTGCTACTTCTTATGAATATGGCTAATCATGCACTTGGACAGTTACACATGAAGCTCACACACACATCCATACCAATCCAAATCATACCCTAATAACTTACCCTAATAACTAAAATATATATTTACATATATATATATATAAAAATAACTATATATGTATAGGCGTATATATTTCATAGTAAAATATACATGCTTAGCTTTTTGACTATCCTTATCCCAAACTTATCCTATTCACACCCATGCTCATACTCATACTCACATTCATACCATACCAACATTCTGGACATGGCTCACACACACACACTCTATCTCTCACTCACACTCACTTTGATTTCTGGATTTTCCATTTTGATTTAGCTACTTAAATTTTGTCTACTTAAATGCGTGGCCTTAAGTCAAATTGTCCAATCGCTTCGATTATCGAATTTTATCGGCACCCAGCATTGAATATTGGCTTTACCTACATATATACGAGTACTATATATGTATATAATAAAACATATATAATTACATTCTTACGATAAAACTATAAACAGGTCTATTCCGAGCTACATTTACGCTTAACTTTTGCAGAAAATTGAAAAAATTGAAGCATACTTTCGGAATTTGTAGTTGTAAATAGTACAAACAAAGAAGAAAAAGTTAAAGCGAATGCTTCACTCGGAATATGCCTCATTCAATTTTTCTATGCAACACTTTTTCTTACATTATAATTTTTCCTTAATATTTTCTTTCGACTTACTAAGCGCACGCCAAGCAAAAAACAAAAAAAATTGAACAGTAAATAAAGATGGAAAACTGTCGCCTAACTCAGAAAAAAAAGCTAAAGAATCAAATTTCAAATTTAAAAAATAAAACGAAAATGAAATCGGCATAGATTTACATATACACACATATATATATGCATATAGCTATATACCTATACTTACATACTAAAATATACTTATAGTAAGCACTACAATCTAATGAAAGTTTAACAACAACTACAACTACCGAAAACAAAAAACAAAAACCAAAAAATAAAATAAAATAAAAAAATACAAAACGCTTCTAAGAACCTCACTGAAATTCTTCGAAAAGCAAGAAAGAAAAATATTATATATACTAACTAAATTAACTAACATATGAATAAATACCATACACACAATACGAACACACGAGTATATTAATTAACAAACAACAACAACAACAAAAAGAAATGAAAACTTAATCAATAATTAAATAATTCGAAAGTGATATAGCTGACAAAAACAAATGTGTCTGTAGTTCAGTAGCTAAACGTAAAGAAAACTAAAAAATTCAAAAATTGAAAAAGAAAAAACAATAATAAAACATTTAATAAAAATATACTATATATACATATATGAGAAAATGAAACATATTTTCAATTATATTAATTCTTTTTTTTTGTGAACAAAAAGAAAAAACAAAGACAAAGACGAAGTATAAAAAGAAGCTGTAAATAACACTTAAGAGCATCACTTATACAGTCACTTATACTCTCACTAACACATACAGCTAAAGCTAAATGAATACATGATTCAACTGAGGCTAAGCCAAGGCAAGGCCCCGCCCAGAACTAAAGAATAAGTTTGTTAACACCAAATATGATGACGGGTCTTAAGTAAACAGTAAGTACATAAGTAACTTGTTTTTTTGTCTCGCCATGCAGCTAAACACTAAAATTGTGGCATCAAGCATGGCATTATAAAGTCAATTGTAATACGATGAATGAGAAAATATATAGTTACCATAACAAAACAAATAAAATGATATGATTTGCAATGAATGGCATGAATGTTCAGCCGTCGTTGACAACACACGAATGTCAAGTTAAACGTTTCACAAGCAATATTTTACATAAATTATACAAACATTTATATATAAATATATATATCTACATGTAATTAATAAATACATATAGCTATATATATAAATATATACATGGAATACATACTGAATATTATAACTAACAACTTGACAATTGGTATAACAAATCAAATATTGTAATAATTATTTTATGCGCAATGTCTGAGCAACGCAACATTTACATTAAACCGTAATAATAATAATAATAATAATAATATACATAATATACACATATACATATATTAACAATATATATATAAAAATATATATGTGTATATATGTGTATAATGGAAAACAATATAAGAAAATACCACACATTTTTAGTGATACTCTTTAGCAAAACTCAAATCTGATTTCTTTGCTAAGAAACGAAATGAAAATGAAAATGAAAACTAGAAACTTAATTCTAAATCGAAAACAAAATAATATTATTATTAATTACGACAATTTCCCTTTTGTTCTTGATTTGATTTGTTTTTTTTATAACTATTTACTGTTATTTATTATTATGATGATGATGATTATTATGTATACACATACTTATATACTTACTTATACTTACTTATAAACCACAACAACAACAAGGAAAGAAAACCAATGCAAATTCTTTTACCATATTTTTTTTAAATGTAATAAAACAACAAAAAATCTAAAAACAAAGAACGAAATGAAAAGGGAAATTTATCTTGTTACTGTCAGAAATATTACTTACTTCAAATAAAAATTTTAAAACGAATTGTTCAATGTGTTATTAACTCAATAACCACTTTCCCAACAGACCAACTTAGTAATTGCCAACCACAAAAGGTAAGTATAATAACACTGTCCCGGCATTCAATGTAAACTACATGTACGAGTTAGTATCCTTCTAAATACCATAACAGGACTATGCGAACTGAACAGCTGTTTGGGGACCACTTATTCTGTGGCTCAGTGTATTTAAGTAATTATGAGGACCTGACATTCTCAAAGGTATCATATTCACAAGTCCAAACAAACGCAAAACACAGCAGTCAGTCTGTCTGTCTGTATTTGTATTTCCATGAGGCTCAGCTCAGCGCTCAGTTTTGTTTAACGACCTTTACGTGTAATAAAATACAAACGGTCACATTGCGTATGAGCAATTTTAGTTAATTACAGTTAGAATTGCATAGATTGCTGCCGATAATAAAACCAACAACAACAACAATAAGCTGACATAAATAATAGAGCATTACTGGTAAGTACCTCAAGTACCATTCAGTCTACACGGAATGTAGATATTATTGATTGACTAGACGATTTAATATCTTCAAGTCATAGACTAACAATCAGTGGTTAAATAAGAGATTCTTGAGATTCTCGATTCATTGGAATTTCGAAGTAGTTCTTATTATTATATGTAAGTGAAGGAAATTTGGAAATTTCATTTAAATTAACAATTAAAGAGTCTTGAAGTATAAAAAGTTTAAGCTTTGTTTTACATATAGTAAATTTACTGTCATAGATTGTAGCTATAGGCAATAAATACATAAGAATTTATCTATAGCCATCCCCTTATGCGTGTTATATATGTATATAAGGCATATCATACTAATGGTTCTTGAGTATCGTCTTAAATTTAGTATCTTTTCAATCAGCTATCTTAAGACTCTTTAAAAGCATTAGTCTTACCATGGCAACTGTACTTACCATGACCTGTAGTGAAAGACACGTATGTTGGTTGTCAGCGAAACTGTGACTTCAAAGTCCACAAGGACGTGTATCTCATTCAGAATTGCTTTTCATTGAGATTAAATTGTAAAGGCAATCATATCGTGTTCGTTCATTTCAGCATTTAAGCTGTCTACAAAAGAATATACACTCCTATCCATATGCCCCAAAAGACGCATTCACTTTTATATGCATCCATCTATCTATAGATTTAAACAATATTTGGAAGTCGTCATAAATTGAACGACATAAACTGTGGCATCATCTTAAGCCCTAGGTTTTTGCCATAAAATTCTATAAGCTCATTAATTTCTGACATTTTGTGGTAGTCCTGTGCACTGAAAAGGAAATGAAAGGACAGCCGCACATTGGGACTTTTGTCATTTGTGGTCAGTGTCCAATTCAAACTATTCAAACTATTCATTTCGGTTCAGTTCAGTTCAGTTACTGGGCCTCAGTGCAAGTTCATTTCTGGTTTTGCAGTTGATTTGATTATGTTTTCCATTTTTATTATTCTTTATTTTAGGTATATTTAGTACACACTTTGTGGTTAAGGGGGGGCGGCAGCTGCCACGCCCACAAATTAAACTTGAGCTGTGTTGCCTGTATGTGAGTGTGATTTGACTAACTGTTGACATTTTGCTGTGGTCGACTTGACAGTGGAGTGGGTGTTTAATTACCTTTTTGCTTTTGTGGATTCCTATTTTAGGCTGCCAAATTGAACATGAAATAATAATGGTTACGAAAAGAAGAAATGGGAAGAATGGGGAGTGCTGTGGGGTGGGGAGAGGAGAGGTGTTGCGGTGGTGTCATTTTGGCATGCACCACCACTGTGGCCAACACCACGTGCATAATTAACTAATGTGGCGAGAACGGCAACAAAAGTATCTGCTAGATACTTACTACGTAGTATCTGTATCTATGCGAGTGTGTATTTCTGTGGATAGCAGCAGCAGCAGCAATCGGCGTCTGTTTATCTAGGCAGCCCAACTATTTATAATGAAAAGGCTGCCAAATAAAAACGAAAATAGCTTTTGTATCTTTTGTTGTATTTGTATCTATAAAATTTGCGCTGCCAGTAGCAGCAGCATCAGCAGTAGCAACAGCAACAGCAACAGTAGCAACAGCATCGCACAAATAAGCAAACAAATAAACGAGCAACTGATAAATGTTGTTGCTACAATGCAAAACAATGCCTCATACATGAATTTCAAATTCTTTCTTTCCTCTCGATAAACCAAAATTGAAACTAACAATTTTACAGCCTAATATTTCCAGCATTGCCTGCAAAGCACCTCATTCCAGTCAACCGCTGCCCCTTTATTGTTCTCGCCCCCCTCCCCTCCACCCTCTCTTACCGCACGCTCTCTCTCTCAATCCCTGAACTCGTGCGATCGCAGTTCAACTAAAAACAAATAAACAATAATTGGCTGCGTTTAATTCCTCAGCATTTTCGTTTATGCGTTCCCGTTTATTGCCACCGCGACGTGTCGAAACCGTCGCTGCCTCTGCCGCAGCCACTGCCTCTGCCACTGCCTCTGCCTCTGCCTGCGTCAACGTCGACGTCAATGACGCGCTCAGTGTGCTGACCACCAACGTTAACGTTAACCACTGGCCAAGTCCGCATCCGCGTCCCAATCTGCGTCCGCTTAGGTGCGTCGATTGTCGATGACTTTCTTGCCCATTAAATGTGCCTCTTATAGTTATATAGTTATATATAGTTCGCAATTGAAAATTATTCTTTGCGCGTTCGAATTTTGGTAGCTCTACAAACATGTCGCGGTGGCTCCAACGTTTGCTTAGTAAAATCATAGCAGAGTTCGGCGATCAGAGCCAAACAAAACCAAACAAAACGACATTTGTTAATGCTGATTGTTATTTTGCAATCAAAATAAATATGTTAAATGAAGGTTTTATTTCTGGTCAACTACTATTTTTAACTTGATCTTACTTATTAAATTACTTAAAATTAGTTTTGAATATCTTCCAACTTCCAACAATCGCTACCTTAGTTTTCTTTTTATTAAATTTACTTTGTTTTTATTAATATTAATTTTAGCTAAATTCTGTTCTCTTTTATGAAAATTTGGAATTTGCAATATTTTTTAAAAATATTAAAATAAAGTGACTATATAAATTGCAGTAAGGTTTTTAAAAATAGAAGTAGAAGTAGAAGTATAACTTATGCAGCATAAGTATTTATACAGCTTTTATAATTGAAAATATTGAGATAATTTACAGAAATTAACCATATTTAACATAGAGATAGAGCGATTAGTCAAAAGAAAAAAAAAGTAAAATTTATGCAATATATTTGAATAGTTACTATAAATATGTATGAACAACAAATAACTCTTTTGTTTTTTTCAATTTATGAGATTTAATTCTTTTTACATATATAAAGATTAGGAGATGCAATTTTAATGGAACTAAACAGTATTTGATTTTAAACAAAATCCTCTATTCTATATGTTTCTTAACAGAGATTTTTTATTGTGATTTTATATTAATTTATATTCAATTTCATTTCAAGCTTATTTTGAATTAAAGTTATTCCAACTGCAAAAAAAAACTTTACTTTCAGCTATTTATAGAAATTGAACTTATTAGCAGTGGATTAGCCAAAATAAGTTTGCGATTTATTTGAGATCTAATATCTTTAAGTATGTATGTGAGAGCGCCATCTGTTGTTACGTAGCGTATGCATAAGTCGTTGCTGTTCGCATCGCTTGCCAATGATGATGTTGCCGAGGGAGGGGCTTAGAGGTGATGAGGAGGGATTATAGCAAACAAATTTGCGCTTTATTTGCGCTTTGCCGTATCTGTTGCGCTTTATCGTTTATTTCTCTAATTGTTGTTGTTGTTGTTTGTGGTGTTGTTGTTGTTGTTGTTTTTGTGTGTGCCTTTTGTGCTTTCTATGCTTCGTACTGTTTTAATTATTTACTATATTTAGGCAGCGAGCCCGCCCCGATTGAAACTAACGATGCTGCGATACAAATACAAGTACCTATTGCTGTTGTAGTTGTAGTTGTTGTTGTTGTTGTTGGATTATCACAATTAGTCAGCAGCAACAGCAGCAGCAGCAACAACTACTGTCGGCACTTGCACAAAAATGCAAAGTAAATACTCGTACCCCATTCCCAATTCCCCATTCCCCATTCCCAATACTCAATCTACAAATTCTTATTGTAGTTCCGCCTACGTTGACGTCGCTGTCTTTCCGCTGTTGCTGCTGCTGCTGCTGTTGCTGCTGTTGCTGTTGCTGCTGGTGGCTGCCACTGGGCGGACTTGGCGAATTGTGAGCCACTCGGTTGCCGTTTGCCATTCGCACAAGTTGCATGTTGGGCTCGTCTCTCTTTATTTTTTTTTTTGTTTTTGGCCTTTCGCTGTTTTAATGTTGTTCTTCTCATTGTTATTTTATTTTCGGACCGCGTGCGTTGTGCATATTTTAAAGTACAATTTTTCTTTTATTTAATTTTCTTTTCATTCGCCTTTTTTTCTTCTGTTTGTTGTTCATTATTTCTCGCACCAAGTGTTTTTAACTTTGTTATTTTTTCTAATATTATTACTTTATTTTATTTTATTTTATTTAATTTTATTTTATTTTTCTTTTTTTTTTTGTGGTGCCGTGCAAATTCCCGTTAGATCGTTTAGTTATTCCGTGCCTTGTGGCCTCTAGAATTAAATGTGCGCGCTAATGCGTTAAATGGTTTTGTCAGTTTGTTTAAGCCACTGTGACTGTGATAGCCGCAAACTGAACTCTGAACTGAACTCTGAACTGAACAATTTTAATTCGCGATTGACATATAATTGTAATTACTTAAGTTTTAATCAGTTATTATTGTTTCATATTCAACTGTTCAGCTGCAAACAACAAGCAATTAAAACAACAAACAAACCAATAACCCACAACCAGCAACCAGCAACCAGGAATCAACAATTGCAATAACAACAACCACCAAAGTTGACCGCTGTCGACCATTTGCATTGCGTTAAAACACACACACACACACTCGCACACACACTCGCACACACTCGCACACACATCTACAAATACAGCTTTATTTGCCTGTGGGTGTGACCGACCACAAGTGCATACAGGTATGTATGTTAATATGCCTTATAATTAGGCATCCATATATGTATGTACATATAGTAGGTTTAACCCCTCACTGCCCCTCACTTTGTCTATAAATAGTTAGCGTGTGTACGTGATACGTGTCAGAAATGACGCTCTTTTGATGGTTTAATGATGGGACAGCAGGCCTTCAATTTGAATAATATATCGATTTTCATAATATGATATCATAATTGCATTTGCAACACAAATTACACAGATTGCATAGACAAAATTAGGAAAAGCGGAAACGTTTCATTTCGTTTCGTTTAACAAAAAGATCTAAAATATATGAATCATAATTATCTACATACAATACATATATGTATATGGCAAATCATTATGTGCTGATCGATTGATCGATTGATTGTTGTAAGCAACTTTTAGATTATACATCCGTTCACTTAAGCGGAAGGATTAAGTTTGTATGGCCTTAAACCTATTATCTTGTTTATAGGAAACCCAAATTTTTCACACAGTGAAAGATTTTAAATTGTAAATGGAAAATTTGAGTATTTTCAAATTATCTCCAAGAAAATTTCTATAGGTTAACTAGGTTAAGTTGAAATATATTCAGTATAGTTCTAGAACTGACGATTAATTGCTTGAAATCTTCTACAATATATTTTAAATCGTTAATAAACAAAATGTTCACTTCTCAACGGAATTGGTCTTTTAAACTTTTGATTCTATTTCAAGAACAAGAAAAAATTACAAAGACTTTCTGGAATTGTTTATGTAACGGAAATAACAAAATAGCAATAATACTACAAGCCAAATTTAATTACTAAAATATATTGCATTTATTTTGTAGAGCTCACAGTTAATTGCCAATTTGTATATAGTATTTTCTTAAAATCTTGGTCTATAAATATATATGTATACAAATGTTTTAGTTGCCAGCTGACTAATCCATAATATTACAGTGATCTGTGAATATAAAGTTAAGTTATTGGAATTATATATTTTGATTTTTTGGAGAGCTTCCATACCTTTTGATAAGCCGTAATTATGGTTTCAAGTCTGATGTTGTCATATTGTTGATATGATGACTCTTGAGCTGCTAAATAAACGTATTGCATTGTGTTGGGGTCAAGTAACTGGGCCACTTCAGTCTTCTGTTAATTTGATATTGAACATTAATTTTGGAAACAATAGAGTCTGAATTTAACAATAAGACTCAGACCGAGACTCAGACCGAGACCGAGACTTGGACTGACGATTTTTGCGATGACGATGACGGGGGGGCAACACGTCCGGCAATTGGCCCAGGACCAGAAAGTCAATGGCCAGACGCCACTTGTGAGCTTGAGATTGAGATTCAAATTCAATTAAGTGGGTCCAAAGCTGTAGGTGTTTGTAACTTACCTGACATCTCAAGGGCTAGAAGAAACCAGGATAATGAGGCCACGAAGCGCATGAAATAAAATGCATCGTTAATAAGCCAAGTGGAGAGACCGGGACAATAATGGAATACGACTCCTGCCCAAGTCCATTTCGAATGGCCGAGAGTATGTAAAACCTGATCAAAGATATTTAGAAATGGCTGCCACATCGACAGCTGCACATAGTCCACCAGAAAGAGAACAATAAACACCTCCACCAATAGCAATACTTTTCGCAGTGTTGGTTCCCATCGCTTTAGAAATTGGGGTCGATACGGTAATAGGGTCAACAACAGGCCACTGGTAAAGAATACTGATGACCAGGTAAGAGGTTGAGGCTCAGAGACTCCATCGGGCAGCTTGTCGGTATTCAACATTCGCATCACATGCCATTGATTCCATTGAAACATCACACCCAGTGTCAGCATCAACAGTGACTCATAGAATTCACGCACCAGCTCCGCGGCTCGTTTCTTCATCCTGCGCAAGCGTACCTGACCCATTCCTCCTATTAAATGTTCTCAGCTATATAATTAGATGTGTAAATCTCTTGTAAAACTTATAAACATTTGTCACTTTCTTATTGTATTCTATCTGTTCTATCTGTGCTTATATTTTAAACTAGCTGATGTAGAAACGATTGACTAATAGAAAAAACCTGACAGCTTCTGCTGAGCCAGTTCGATATTGAATATATATCAAACAGTTACATTTTAAACTCTTTTAGCTGACATTTGACATTTTACAAGGAAATAGGAGTAGGCGTTAAATGAATATTATTCAAATCAAAATATGATTTGTATTAAAAATAGAATGTTCAACTAAATGCAGTTCTAACTTTAGTTAGGTAGTTTTTAAAAGAATTTAAGAATTGAGTTTCTTTAATTTAATGATTTTCATGATAAAACGCATTTTAATGTAATGATTAGTGCATTTTTAATAATAGTGATGTTCATGTTAAAATTACTTTAAATGTTGAATTTTATTATTTTGAATATGGGATATCGTTTCATAAGTAGAATTTCCAAGTTCTTTCGAGCATCACCAATACATACATATACACATGTATATTTGAATTTATTGAGCCTAAAGGATATCATAAATCTTGCATTGAATTTAAATTTATAAAATTTTCAGCCAGTCACTAAGTCGTTTAGTGGTCACCGAATAAAAAACTAAAACGAAAACGACAACGACAACGAAATGAAAATCCATTTGATATATTAGACTTGAATTTAGCACGCACGTGGTCCACAACGACCAGAACAGAACAGAAAAGTAGCTATGAAATCAATTTCTCAGCAAAATTCAGCAGACAGTTGCAAAATGGTTGGCGACCCAATTTTCCAACCCAGCTCCAACTTCTTCACAATGTTCCAGGCAATGCTGTCATTACACATGCTCATTGCTCCATAGAAGAGGAGGTTGCAAAGGAGTGGAGTGGGATTTTGTGAGGAGATGGGGGGGGGGGGAGAGGGTGAGGAGGGGAGGTGTAGAAAAGAAAAGAAGAAATTCTAATGCCCATCTCTTAGAGAGGAAACTAGTCGTATATTTTGTGACTTGCCTTTGGCTTTTTGGCAGTTTGTTCTTGTAAAAGTGGTAGCAGTAGTTGTTACTGTTGTTATTATTGCTATTGTTTTTTTTGTTGTTGTTCATTTTATGCCCCATATAAACGGTAGACCTAAAAGTCACCGGCGTCAAGTAAACAAAGCTGCCACCAACTACAACTACAAAAAGAATGTTTTTGTCGACGGCTGCTACAGTCACTAAAATTGACGGTGCACCACACAAAACTAAACGAAACGAAACGGGACACAGAAACAGAAATAGGGATCGGGATCAGGAATCAGGAATCAAAAATCATTTTTTTCTTCTTATTAATCTTTTTTCCTAGTTTTTTAATTTTTAAATGTTTCAAAACGAACAAAGCAACTTGGCATTATTGAATTTTAAATATATTATTTAACGAATGTATTTTTATTATTAATCTTTTGATTAATAAATATTATATACCATCAACATCTTGAAAAAATACTGAATAATGATTATATAAATAAACAAAAATTAGTTTGTCAAAATTAAACATATCAAAATAATCAATGACTTTATTTATTTAATTTAAATAAATTAATTTTTCTATAAGAATTTATTTCCAAATTGACTTCTTTGTCGCCTGTCAACTATCAGTTGATATGTGAGTCTCTTGCGGTCGCCATAGACCATTGGCAATGGCTCCGCCTTGGGTTTTGATCCTGGTTCTAGTTGTGGCTCTGATTCTGATTGTGATACAGAGTCTGGTTGGGGTTACTGTAACTGTTACTGTTACAGTTACTGGCCCTGGTCCTGGTATTGGTATTGGTCTTGTTCTTGTTCTTGGTCGTGGTCTTGATTCTGGTCGTCGTCGTCATATTGTGTTTGGCAAATCGTTTGCGATAAAGCCAACTACATAATGTCTCTGTAGGCGAGGACGGGGTGTATTCATGGTTGGGGTACATAAAAATGCTAAACCAGCGCTATGCTGGCGTCGCAACGACGCAGACACCCTACTCATATGTGTGCCACACTCTCAGGTGTGTGTGTGTGTGTGTGTGTGTGTGTGTTAGGGTGGGACGCTGGATAATGCGAGTTATCCTTGATTGCCTGTTTCGATAGGAGGATATGAGGCGGCTGCAAACAAGCCGCTCAACGTTCCCTCTGCATTTCTTTTCTTTTCATTATTTCGTTTCGTTTCTTTTCTCGTTTCTCGTTTCTTTCTTTTGGGTGAGACTATCGTGATTTTGCTCATTTTTGTGTATTTTTTTTTGTTCATTTCTTTTGGCCTTTGGCCTGACTGCTTTTGTGCTGTACTCGCACTCATCATCATTTGCCAAAAGGCCAAGCGAAGAACTCATTGGGATTTCATGGCTGTAATACACGGGCTTACAAGCTGCCCGATGCCCATTTACTTAGTTGTCGTTGCTGTTGCTGTTGCTGTTGCTGTTGTTGCTGGGGCTAATTGATTTCCAACTGCAAACTGTCAATGATGTTGGCTAAGAGGCAACTTGTGGACATGGCAACTTAACTAAACAACAATTTTTAATTGTGCTCGATCTAAGGCAAAAGTTGCCCTGCCCTCATCGTTTGCCTGCCGCCATCATTTGCTAAAGGCCAAAGGCAAATGAGCGAGCGCCCCGAGAAAAATATGAACGAGGTCAATGATTGTTTACACTACACTCGAATGCTGTTTACTTGGAGCTATCCAGCGCACGAACAGAACGGAGGAGAACGGAGGAGGCAGCCAACGACAGAGGCAGAGTAAAAGGGATTGAATGAGAGACGAGACGAGAAGACGGCAATGAGGGTAAAGCGGGCTAAGAGGGCAAAGAGGGCGACACGGCGACTCGGGCTGTAGTCGAGTAGTCGGGTGACCGGATGAAGAGGGGATGAGGGTAAGAGTAGGAGATGTATAGTAGGAGACTGTATACTGCCAGTAGACACCTTCCAGAGCATCCTCTGATTTAGCCTACACTCCCCCATCCCCATACGCATACCCATCTTTGTTTAGGCCACTTGGCTCACAGCCTGTTAACTGACTCTCGCTGACGGCACATTATGCCCAGCACCATGTGTGCACACACACACACACACACACACACAAACACACATATATATGGGTGTATAAACGAGCACATGCATATATTTATAAATATGTACTTATATAGATTTTGCTGCTGCTGTTGTTGTTGCTGTTGTTGTTGCTGTTGTTCTTGCATCATTTACGCGCCACGACGCGCGGGTTTAAATAAGTAGCCTGATTACTTCCCCAATTGACTGGGTCAGGTGGATCAGGTGGGGGTTGATGGTGGGGCATGTGGTCATTTAAAGGCCACAAGAGGCATGCAAAATTCATAATGTGAAATACTTGGAATCCTTATGCACACAACTTAACGATGCCTGACATCGCCGAGTTGAGTTTCAGCAGCAGCAGCAGCAGCAACAAAAAAGGGAGGTCGAAACTAAAAAGCAGCCCAGGCGAAAGTAATTAGAGTTGAATAACGAAATTCGAAGAAAATGTGAAAAGCATAATGATGCCGCAGGGCAAATATCAAGTATATAATTAATTTACTATTTGCTACAGATTTATAAAAAAGAAAGAAATAATATCGAGTAGCACACAATTATTTCATTATGCTTGCATTTTTAATTGATCGAAGGTAAACTGTAATAAGGTCCAAAGTTGAGAAAAATTGAGAAAAAATTCTTAGAAAAATGTTAATGTAATAAATATGAATAAGAAAACAGGGCTTGAGTATCGTAAACTAAAGATTTTAAATTAAAGGTAAAGTAAAAATTAAGTCAATGCGAAATTATGTTAACCTGCAGTCTTTAAACTCATAAACTGCATCATTTTATGAATACAAATTTAATAAAAGTTTATTTTACAAATCTATCATAACATTTGTACTAAAATTGTTGTTTATTATTTTAGTTACATATTCGATTTTTCATAAATTATTTATAATAAAAGTTCCTGAATATTGTTAAATATTGCAATAAGAGTACTTTTCTCAGTCATCCAAAATTTTCTAAATTTATCCCTTTGATTTCGATTTACACATGCTCGTATATATTTTCAAAGAAAATTTCTCGTGAAACTCAGTGATTTTTATTGAATTTTTTTTATTTCGAATAGGCTTTCGACTAAAGAAGCTTTGTGGTTGTCCTGGTGAAATGTTAAATGAGGTAGCTTTCGTTTAAAATCAACAATAAATCGCGTTATCGTTTTACAATGTTTAAGGTAATCTTTAAATGTGAATTATATTGATTTGGTTGGTTGACAAGCTGCTTTTTATTCTTTAAACTGTGAATCTGACTGTTGACTGTTTGGTTATTAATCAGCTGTGGTATGAAACTAACCTATGGATAATTTTTCATATATATTGGAAAAGAGAACATTGTGCTATTCAAAATAATGTCGAGTTAACGTTGAGTCATATCTTTCCATATCAGCGATAAGCTGAAAAAGGATCACTTTAATGTGAAGTGAATAAATTCCAGTTGCAATGTTGCACGGTTGAAGGGTCGTTGCAATTGAAAGCGTGACAATTGAAAGGATTTGACCGTTAACAGAGATTGAACTGGCAACTGGCAAATGGCGGAATCCGATTGCTCTCGTATATTACGCATACGCCATGCTTAACGCTCCATCCACATTGAGCTCACTCGAGCTCATCACTCGAGTCATTGCCATTAAAGTGCTCCATGTGCTGGCGCCGGCAAATGCCAAGTGTCTGTCTGTCTGAGCTTTTGCCCTCAGGACAGTTGAGTCAAGCACCCGTTCGTCGGACAATTCAACTTTCCCCCCTTCACTTCACTTCACTTCAATTCCCAGCTCTCAGTTCTCAGTTCCTCATTCCGACACAATCCGCACACAACTCACATGCAGAATTTGATTGTGTGTGTGTGTGTGTGTGCGTGTGGGTATCTGGGAGTGTGTTATCTCGGCATGAAGCCACTTTGTCGCGATAGTATCCATTAATTTCCATTTCCCGAGCATATCCCAATAATTATGTTTGTTGGCCTCACAAAGATTGCCTTTTGCCAAGTAATTGTAATTCCCCATGCCAAATGCTTTAAATTAAGTTAAATAATTATTCGCTTAATTATTTTGCGCGCTTAATTTTTAACGTGCATTTAATTTTCGACAGCGGGAACGTCTTGTTGGCATTCTTTAATTGTTTTATAATTTGAATTTCAGAATATTCAAAATGTCAGATAAACAGGCAGACAGCTGGCCAGACATTAAATGCTATACAGGATTAATTGCCAGCAATTCAACAGCTTGAGGAGCAAAGAGAGAGAGAGAGATAGGGAGAGAGAGAGAGATATAGAGAGAGAGAGATAGAGAGAGAGAGAGAGAGATGGAGATACTTTGGGTAGCATAAAAGCAAATCTTATAAATCCATTTAAGCCTCTTGTGGCCAAATTGATTTCTCTGCTAAAAATTGAGAATGTAGATGATCATAATGATGAAGTTGATACACACACACACACATATATACACACATATATTTCTCTAATACAGTATAAACATTAGTTACTTTTTGCCACAATTTCATTCCCCATTCGCACATCATTTTAGCCATCTTATAGCTTTGGCCATCACTTTTCCGTTGGGCATTATTATTTCTGTCATTGCAGTGCTTTAATTTCCATTTTTCGATTTCTATTTGCGATTTATGACTCATTTGATTGCATTCAATTGGATATTTTATAGAACTCAACAAACTCAACTTACATATCTATGTTAGAGAGACTGTGGACAAAAAGAAAATGAAAATTGTACAATATCTTTGCATTAAGTTTGCAATTAAACCAGTTGAAAAATTTAATGTCCAACTATAAAACTATGACATTAAAGATCCTCAATACTTTAGAAATATCTTTCGTTATAAATATTTGTCAATTTAGAAAACAGATTGATTTTAATTAAGTTGACAGTTAGTTTCAAGTCCGAAATATAATTTATAATTATCTTTCTCTTATTTTCAAAAATTTTACTTACAAAATTCTTTGATTCAAATATTAATATCATCAGGAGTAGATTTTGTTCAGCTATATTATAGTTCAATTAAAACTGTGACAATATTAAGTGGAAGGCCTTCTAAAATATATTAGGTAAATAAAGTTGAAATGCAACAATAAAATATATTTTAATAAATATGGTAAAGGGTAGAATAAAGAGCTAAACGTCTTCAGATACAAATTGTCCAAAAACAAATTGCCAATTTTAATTTTTCATTTCAGTTTGCTTCTACAAATAGAAACTAAAGAAGTAAACATTCTCCAACAAATTTATTAATTACGGAATTAACACAATAGTTTCTTGTTTTGGGTCTTGTTAGGGAAAATAGTTGTCTTTTATAAATATACATATGTATATTTAAAAATGTTCAAATATGTGTATGATTTTCTGCAACCTGATCGAAATAACAACTTCAAGGTGAGATTAATCAGCTAATTTAAATTGTCAATCAATTACTTGTACACGATTATCAAAGGATTATTGCATTTGAGAAGTAGGCTTAGAATAAACCATTTTACCATTTACCATACCTTTCAGCCGACTGTCGTGTGCTTGGGCAATTTAATTAGCCACGCCCACGCCCACAATCCCATTAGCGCCTCTCGATGCTCACAACTTGCAATTTGAAGAGCTTTAACTGCCAACATGGTCGTATTACTTATGTTGGCACTTCAGATTTGGCTTCTCTTCTTCCCCCTTTCCCCTTAGCACCCTTAGCACCCTTGGCCACTCCCAGCTTGTTGCTGTGTCTCTGCTCATTAGACCATTAGACTGTCCCTACTTGTCTGTGGTGTAGTCGGACTGCGTTTCGGCCCTGTACAGTGTACAGTGTACAGTGTACAGTGTACATTGGCCAACATTCTCTTTTCACATTAGCCAAACCAAAATTGCATTGCCTTAGCTCTAAGCTGCTCGTCTGCGCTTAATGCAAAACTTATTATACGAATTTGCGAGCTTACGAGCTGAGCCCAGAACTATTACCACACCACACCCCACCATTCCCATTCCCAGCACTATTTGACCATTGTGCAGTCCCATCGTCATCCTCATCCTCATTCTCATCCTCAGCGTCATCGCCGGCGGCATTTTCACCATAAACTCAACGGAAATTTTGCGGATTTTGCTGGGCACTTGATGGGATGGTTGAAGGAATGGTAATGGGAATGTCGATGGGGATGGGGATGGGGATGGGGATGAGAGTAAGAGTGTGAGTGTGAGTGTGAGTGAGGGTACTTGGGCCTGGTTTGTGCGCCATGTGGAGAGTGCAGTGTGCAATGTGCGCACTAATTACGACAAGGTCGGTGCACTAATTAACAATGGCTTTGAGGCAGCTAAACGATATGGTGTCCCAGCGACCAGGCAGACCCTCCCCAAGTGTACAGTACAGAGTGCAAACATGGCTAGAACCCAAAAACCCAAATACTATAGACCGGGGACTATGCACCGCACCAGAGGCCAGAGACCAGAGACCAGAGACCTGAGACTAATGAATACTCAACACATGCGCATACTATAAAAGTCACTGCACCTGCAAATGTTTCATATACTCTCACCCACACTATTATTAATATACATAGTATACTATGCTCAAAAGTATCCCTATATTTGTTTGTTTGTGTGGCGGTGTGTGCTTATAAAAACGAATACTATACGAGAAGTTCTTAGCCTTCGCACAGGTTGTTACAAATATCGAATCCCTTTATTGAAAATATCCCGATGGATATGAATATGTTTTAAGAGTTTTAAAACTAAGTTACTCAACAGGTTTTAAATTTTCTCGGCTTAACTGAAAAGTAAAGAGAACAAGAATGATCGACTAGTTGATGACCTGCCATCAAATTGACTTATAATTATTTCAATTATTTTAAAAATTAAATAAATTATTTTAAAAAATTTAATTAGTTCAATAATGATCAAGTCTCTAGAATAAGTGTGTATGACTTGAATATTCAAGATACAGAAAGAATCTAAGAGATTCATTAGAAACAGAAAGAGAGAATGAAAACTATGCAGATTTCAAAACGTGAGAGAGAAATAAAGTTGAATTTAAAAACTGATCCTTACACCTTATTGTGACCAATGAAATAATTGAAAATTTAATTAATAAATACTTTTAGTTAAATAATGAAGCATGTTCATTTTATAGCCTTGTTATAGCCTCTTCAAATTTTTGCTGATTACAGGGTATTACAATATGTTACCGCTTTATTTTATCAAATCAATTTTAAATTATGCATGGTCTTTTAAAAGTTTTATTAAGCCAGGTTTTGCTATGAGAAATAATAAAATGTAATTGATAACAATTAGTTAAGCTTGTTAATATATTATTAGAGATAAATGCATAAACGAGTCTAGAAAACCATATAATTAACTGACTTTGTTCGATGTCCTTTGCCTTATATATTGATTGCGTTTTTATTTATTAATGTGTCCTAAGAGAGTGTCAAATAATTAAAATAATAATTATAGTTCATTGTAGTTGGGATTGGGACACCTATATATATATATAAATATGACACAATGTGAGAGGTATGTTTACTACAATATATTGGTGGGCTCTTGACCTATTCGTCCTTCAACCTTACATCACATACATGTTATAAATACGTACATTTTCTATTATTTGAGTTATCTTAAAATAATAATATAATTTAAATAAACTTTCCAACCAAAATTGAACTTAATTCGTTTGCAATTTTTAAGTTCGTTGAACGTTTTCAATGAGCGCTCAATTTTCCCACACGGCGTATGATAAATATTTTGACAGCTGCCACCCCGGAAAGTTGTTTATGTTGTCGTTGTTTGTCGGTGTTTTTTCTGCCTGGTTAAGAATAACAACCATTGAATGTCAGAGCCAAGTTTGGGTCCAGGCGGCGAATGGGAATGGGAATGAGTGTTGCTGATTTGACGCGATTAGATTAGATGAGATTTGTGTGTGTTTTTAGCTGCGGGCAGGCGCCAAAACTGTCGCTTGCGGACAAGAGCTTAAAGCTCTCGACTCGACTCGCAACGAAAGCTTGTGGTGAGTAAAGCGCAAAAAGAGAGCGAGAGCGAGAGAGAACCTAAAAGCTGTGAGTAGGGGCGGCTGTCTCTCTTAACTGGAGAGGGGGTAGGGATATGGAGATGGAGATGGGGTTGTTCGCTCGCGTGGGAGTTAACGCTCGTAATGTCAATTGGTTGTGTTCTAAGACTGTGTGCAATATTTTTAAGCCTGTGCCTTTTCTTAGCGTTCGCATCCCAGACAAAAGGACACGCTCACCCACACACACACACACACACACACACTCACACACAGTCACACAAGCCAGTCACTCTCCCACACACACGGTGTGCCTGTGCACATATTAATGCGATAATATTACGCATACGCAGCATGGGAGGTTGGTTCGTATTTTTCTTATTTTTTTTATACATTTTTTAGGTCAGGTAGAAAAGTTAAATTAATAAAAATGATAAATGAAAATAACAAATTGCATAACATAATTAAAAAGTGCTGTCTGCCACAATAAATGGAAATTGAGAGAGAGAGAGCGAGCGAAAGAGAGAATGAGACAGAAGAGGAAGTATATATAACTTAATATAACTCTTAATTAAATGCATTGAAATGAATGAGTGACTACTGAACCAAAACGCCATGGGGTGACAGCAGCTGTCCAGAGAGTATTTCGATGAAAATGCCCAACTGCTGTCCGCAAATATCCAAAGAGCAGACAAATTTCATTTCACATTTTCATATGCAACCATTGGCGGTTGCATTTTTCCACCCAAAAAAAAAAAAAGAATTTAGGGAAATTGGTCAACCACTTGCAGGGCCCAAACCAGGAAATAGAGCTGGCCAAATGTGGTGGCAATTTGGCTACATTTACCATTTGGTAAGCTCCAAAGGCTCTTGCCCAATCTGATGGGACTTCTTCTCATTTATTAGAATTCATTTTCGCCAAGGTTACTTCATTTGCCTACAGCCTTGGGCATATCAAATTATCAAACCTGACCTTAGTTAGTCAGACACTTATGTGAATTTTGCATCCATATTCGAAAGTGTTGCTTAAAAGTGCCGTATGAGGTCTTATGTGTACTTAATTATTCTGTATTAGTTTCCATCTAATCGAAACTGCCCATTCAAGTTAACACTTTTAACTTGATCATATTTTTTAGTTTAATGCCATTTAAACAAGGCTGTTAAATAAAACGATTATAAGCTAAAGCGCTATTCTATTCAATTTTTAATTCTGAAATAGGTCAAGCTTACAAAGGAATTTTTATGAACTTAACATAATGTCTTATCTTATCCAATGATTTACCATATTTTAATAAAAAAATTCCAAGATTCATTTCTTTAGAGTTGATCAAACCTTCAACACAATTTATATTTTGTTATTTTCCTACTTTTCTCAATAAATTATTAATATTGCTTATTTAATGTTTTTATTAAATTGTATGTATCATAAATTAATTCTAATTTTTCCAAAAAAATACGCAGACAAAACTTTTGAGATCGTCTATAAATAATATCGGTAATTTAGCAAAAAGAAGAATAAAATGTAGTTGAAAACTTTAAAGGATTAAATTCGAAAATTACTTAAGAATCAAATAAAAATTTCCCCAAAATACTTGGGCCATACTTTACGATTGTTTTAAATTCAACAAAGCGATACACAGCTTATAAGTATAAAATATAGATCTAACGATTTGAGAATTAACTATGAAAAATGCATTAAATAGGGAATTTTGTTTTGATAATGTGTTGTTATTATAATTTCCCCAAACTGCGCTGGCTATGCTCTCAATATATTAAATTTATATTAAATAATATCTACAATAACAACAAACAGAAGATTAAAGTTCAGCTCTAAACATTTGAGAATTTAGTTGAAAAAGACGAATACATTCATCTATCTCATCTAATATTAAAAATGGTCCCAAAACTGTTGATTTGGTGGAGAACTCGGTGAAAGCAGTGTTCACATCTGATAAAATGTATCTTATGCATGGTTTATATTGGACTACAAGGATACAAGAATAGCGATGGATGCTACAGCGATGTGAGCTTACATTTGCATAGCAAAATCGGGCTGGGCTGGGCTGGGCTGGGCATAATAAAAAACCACGTGCATTTATTTATTTATTTAAACTATAAAGGCGATATCAGTGTTAGTTTAGCTAACACATCTTATTGCGACGTCGACTGCGACTGCGACGTTGACGGCTGCTGCGATGGCGGCTGCTGTGCCCCGAGACTGGTTTTGTTTCAGGCTTTTTCGGCAAATCGTCTTGAAAGCTCGCTCCAGAAGCATTTCCGACTCGACTCGCCTCGTCTCGTCTCGTCTCGTATCGTCTGTTTAACTTCAGTGTGTGTTGTTGAGTGTGTGAGTGTTGAGCTTCCTCGTTGGTGGTATCAACAAGGACATTCGACCTACTGTTGATTGTGCACCGAAGCTTTTCAGTTGATTTTCAGACCGTGCCACGTACGGAACACGATTGCAGCGATTGCCGGAGTCAAGAGCACAAGCGTCCAAAAGCATGCAGCGTGTTTCTTAAGTCCAAAACATTCTATTTATTCTCTCCCATCTGAAGGAAAAAACGAATAAACGAAACATCCATTATTATTATCAATTGTAATTGTGATTGTGTGAGTGTGTCGTCCGGCTCGATTCCTTCCAACAAATAAGGTATTTTCAAGCGATTGTTATTGTTGTTTGTTATTTTTTTTTATCGTCATGTTATGCCATACAATACGTTTGTTATTTTGCTCTTTTTTTTTGGGTGACATGTGCAAAAGTTTTTGGTCAGTCAAGTCAAGTCAAGTGTGTGAGCAAAAAAATAAAAGAATCCAGACGTCAGGCGATGTCAGTCAAAGAACGCGGCTGCTTTATTGATAAAGCCACACACACAAACACACTCACACACACACTAAGATAAATTCACAAAAATATACACACACACACACACACACAGAGAGACTTAGAAATAAAAAGACAGAGGGACAGACGGAGGGACACCGCACTGAAAAACGAGTCTGACAACTTAACGACTTACTTAGTCAAATAGAGAGGTACGACGACACAAAATAACATTGCCCAAATATAACGAGTGGGTGACACGGCATAAGCAAGTGGAAAAGAGAGAGAGATAGACACAGCCAGACAGACAGACAGCAAAGAGAGAGCGAGAAAGAGTGTGAAAGAGACAGTCAAAGATGGGGGCTATGCTGGATAAGTCGAGTAAAGAGACAGCCTAATAGACTGTCCGACCAGGCCAAAAAAGGGTAACAAACACACACACAGAAACACACACATTTTCTTTCCGTAAGTGTGTGTGTGTGTGTGTGTGATAATATATTCCATTTTTTCCCTTGCTTTCATACCGAAAAGGTGTCCGAAAAATGATATTAAAGAAGCTGCGGCCGTCGCTGCTTTTGGGACCTTTTACTCTTTACGCTTTGCTTTCACTTCTGTTGCGCTTCAACTTTGCCCCCCACAGCAACTGTTGTTGCTGCTGCTGCTGTTGTTGCTGCTGCTGTTGTTGATCGCTAAAGTTTGCGTGGCTTACGAAATTGAATGAATATAATCAAATCAGAATTTTAGAGGTTATGTAAATTTTCAGCTGGCTCACGTGTGATTCCGAGGTCCAACTTCCAATTTCCAACTCTGTTTTGCTCTCTCGCTGATTCTTCTGGCCGACAAAGTAACCAACTTGTATCTAGCACGGAGTTTGCTTTGCTTTTTCACCAACTTGTTCTTGTTTTTGGGGGAATTTGCATAATTTACAGCGCAAGTTAATAGCCAAACACATGTGCTGAAACATTTGGGGCCCTTGTTTTTTTGTTTTCGGTTTGGGGCGGTGCGGTACATTTGTATATTTGTAAAAGGATGTTATGCTTGGGTCTGGGTTTCACTTTTATCTATGGCTTGTCTGAGGGCATGTGTTTTGGAATTTCCCATGGAATGTTTGAACTTTGGCGGTAGAACAAACTTTTGGGGTAAAGCCTCTAAAACACTCGCTCTGATGTAGACGTAGACTATATTTTGTATACGTTTTATTCAGTGTAGACCACACAACATAGTTTTCGAGATATGTATTTAGCTGAATCAGCTGACAATCAGCCACAAAACAACACGTACTGACAATGTATCACAATCAGTGGTAGATGCAAAACTTCCTCAACGTCAACAACGTCAAAATTTGCAATTGACGATTCAAGCAAGTTTCCAGAAACGTCTAAAATGGAAATAGAAGAATGCAAAATTTAATGAAAAACTAAAAAGTGCAATCACAGCGGAAAATTGCATGAAGTCGGCGCAATCAGAATGCCGCCTGGACTTGAAGAGAGAATCACAAGGAGAACAAAGAGAAAAGCTAAATAAGAAGCAGAAGTAGAAGCAGAAGTAGAAGCTGCAATATAAGCCGAAGCCCAAAACAGAACCAGACATGGACACGGACACGGACACGGATACGGATACGGCATTTGCCTTTTTGCATAGACCAAAAACCCCTTGGCCATGACCAAGCGTCATAAACCTTTTACCCAAGACCTTTTACGAGTCTCTCAAAAAGTGCACTTGTCTGTTTGTAGGTGGAGAAGGTGCTTAGGACGGGTATTAAGTAAGGTTGTTGATTGTGCAGAAGGCAAAATTCCTTACCTGTTTGGTATTCTTCTTTTTCTTTATTTAGTTATTTATTCTTTTTTTTCAATAACTATCAAATGGGCCCGACCACAGCATACCCTGCACCCATAAAAGATTATCTTGATAAAATCCAATTATCTCTTTCTCTTATAATCTAGTTATTGCGCAACTAAAGTTTATTGTTTAAGGGTTGAACATTAAGTAACATCATATATTTTATTATTTTACAACTTTCTATTTTAATATATTCTTGTGTATTTCTCATGAATATTCATTCTTCAAGGCGAACTATTAGAGAAAGTTTTCTCGTTCATGCTCAGATTCTTGAGCTTTAAAACTCAAATTGCCAATCAAGGCAAAAGTTTTTTTTAAACATACTTTGAAGAGAGAGAGAGAGAGAGAGAGAGGAGAGATACTTTCACAAATAGTCTACCTACCGAAAAGTGTAAGAAAATAATGGAAAACAGTTTTGAGAACTTCTTCTTCCGGTCAGTCTCAAAGTTATAATCAAAGATACATATAAGAATAAATAAACTAGATTTATGTATATACCCTGGCATATTAAAATAAGTTTATTATTGTGATTACTACTAGTTTTTATTTCTGATGCTAAATTGACAAAACTCTGGAGTTGAAAGTTTTCCAGATTGTCTGTAATATATCTGGGTAGATTATAATTGTACTTTAATTCTTTCATTTTTTACTTCTCCATTATTCACTTCTTCCTTTTTCCGACTTTCGCTTAGGGTTTTTTCTGTCTTTTTTCGTTAATTATGGTTAAATAAGCAAATCGACTGCACAGTTGACAGTAATAATTGGCAATTGGGTTTTTTTTTTAACTGTCAGTCTGCCAAGTAAAATTGGATAATTGTAATTATCATTGCATTAAATGCAATTAGATTAAATCTTTGTCATCCCCAAAATAAAATCTCTCTTTATTTTTGCTTACACTTTTCAACTATTTTATTCCTGGTTCTTTTTATGGTAAATCCCAGGACAATTATTTCATTAACTGTGACAGCAGTTCGATTTTATAGTAAGCATTTTAAATTTTTGTTTTTTTCTTTTTTATTTAGTTTAGTCAATTTATAGGCCATCAATCCGAATGTTCATTAGTTTGTTTTGAAGACGCTTTTCATCGCTTTTCAAATGGGATTTCCCTCTATTTTAATTGAGCTGTAAATTGTGAACATTCCAAGCAGTTGAACAGTCTGAATGATTTTGGCCATGTTGTGTTGGCATTTAAGTTATTTGATCAAGTTTTACCACAGCTACGATTGCCATTATAAGCCAGGTACAGTGTACTGTGTACACATGTGTTTGTATGTGTGGAGTATATCTGTGTAACGTAAGGCAATTAGTTGAGCAACCACGTCAACTTTGTTTGGCCAAGTCTCTCTCTCTCTCTCTCTCTGTCTTTCTGTCTCTCGCAGTCTCTGGCCAAAACAAATTGGCATTAGCACTCGTTGGGTAAAGTTGTGTTCGGCCTGCTGCTTCTTGTCTTCTTGTACAACTTGTTTACAAGTCGTTTGGCAATTATTCAATTAAATGCCGACGCCAACGGCCATTTCATGTAATTTTTGACGCACGTAACGGCAAAAGTTGAAATGCATTTAGAGTTAGCCGGAAATCGCGTAATGTCTGCTACACGTCCATTTTATGAGAAGGCCAACTTCTGGGTTCTGTTCGCCTTTCCGGTCTATAGTTCGAGTCCACCTGCAATTTGCAATTGCTCTGACTGTGACTGTGACTGTGACGGAGATGGCGACCTTAAAGTATGTATGTTCAATTTTCTTTCCTTTCAATTTCCCAGTCTGTCAGACACAGAATCCCCGTCAATGTGCCTTTGGCACAAACAACTTCCGTCGGCAATGTGAAAGAAGGATGAGCACGATGACGATGACGATGAGATGATTCGCCAGCTCGTTAGCAGTTGCATCACAGACACACTGCTCTATCCGTCTATCCTCCATCCGTCCATCTTCAGTCCATCTACCAGCTCTATATAGATATGTGCTTATTTGTATGTGTCCTGACCGTCTCTCAGTTCCGCATCATTTGTCCTTTTTGTTTACCTACCCAGCCAGCCAGCCAGCGAGCGGCTTTATCAGGGGTGACTGGCGAAAAATACATATCTCAGACATCCTCATATTTATATACATATATATAAAAATACATACATACGCACATATATACACGGATAGTGCAGAATGGCCATAAGGTATGCATATCTAATGATCCTTGAAAATAACTATTATGAAGTGGACTTTTCCCTCGATTTATCGCAAGTTCTTTGCATTGATTACGCGATTATGATTATGATTTTGATAGACGCCAAAAATGCAAGAGTTTTATTTTAAAAACTTGATATCCTCTTATCTTACTTTCCTTTTATTTCAAATTACAAACGAACTCCATTAAAAAACAGAGTGGATTTAAGACTTAAGGGTTAAGCAGAGTATCAGAAATATTCGACAAAGTTAGACTAACTTTTAAATTACACAACTTTGTAAGCTTTAAATAATTTTTAGTTTATTTAAAAATTGAAAATAATATAATCTTTTTTGTCTCTTGTGATCATGATTATAAACTAAAGGCCTAATAAGTTTTTTACTAAAAATATGTAGGAGGTGGATATTTTTCTAGACACTACAAGTTCCTTATTGCATTAATATTTACGATTTTGATAGACACTAAAAATTCCAATGCATACTAAACAAGTTTTATATATGTATTTTGTTCACTTTGTAGGTGAAAGACAGAATTTTCAATTTTAGAGATTTAAAATTGTGTACATTAAAAAACATTGAGGGCGGAAATTTTTGTAGACACGGCAAGTTCTTTGCATTAATGATTTTGATAGACACCTAAAATTCAAATATAAACTAAGCATGTTTTTTATATTTTGTTTATCTTTGAAAAACAGATTTTTACATTTTATACATATATGTATTTTTATCGTAGTTCAGCAAAGGTAAAAAGAAGAGGAGAGAAGAAGTCAAACTCGAGTTGTTTTGTTTGTGTGCCCATTGGATTGGAGAAAGATTAACTTGGATCGATTTCGATAACATTAATTTTATCGCTTTTCAATATACATAATTTAGTATATTGTTGTGGATGTTGTAGCTATCGTTGTAGTTGTTGTTGTTGTTGTTGTTGTTCTTTACAAGTCAACTTATTTTACGAGTAATTTAGTTGAGCCACAAGCAACGCCCTCAAGGCGGCAGTTAACTTTTGGGCCACATCCGTGGAGGATTGCTGTCGTCCTTCTGGTTGTTGTTGTTGTTGCTGTTTTTGTTACTCAAGTTGCTGCTGTTGCTGTTGCTGCTGCTGTTGTGTGATGTTCGTGTTATGTCCACACGTTGACAGTGAGCGCCTGGAAATTTCATCAAAAGTTGCCGCCTGCGCCATTTCTTACTCTTGTTCAGACTATTCCTCTGACATCCGGCATCCGACATCCGACATGGCCATCAAATTTGTCCGCAACTCGTAAAATGGCGAGCGTCCAATGCGAAATGAAATATGAAAGTGGCAGACAGCGAAACATAGAAAAGAAAATATACAAATTGTTAGATACAGATAGAGATGGAGATACAGATAGAAAGGAGAGAGAATGATAATGAGATGAAAGAGAGAGAGAGAGAGAGAGAGAGAGAGAGAGAGAGAGAGAGGTTAGTTTTATTATTATTGCGTTATGCAAGTTTTGCCTAATTTGTCATTCACTTAAATGTTATTTATAATTTCAGCTGCAGCTCTAATTACGCTTGGCTTTGACTCTGAATTTTTATGGCTCTAGCCTCTATGATTCATGATTATTGCAGATCTGAACATAAAATGTAGGAGAGCGAAAGCTTCTTAAGAAATATATGTTTATTTATTTGTTTGTCCGGTTTCCGGTTTCCTACTTAGTTTCAATTGCCAATTGAAAGTCAATTAAGGTCTCAGGCTATTTCGCAACAACGAATTAAAAAAGTTTGCGCACGGCAAAATTTGCTTGAGAAATTATTAAAATTTTAATTACGCTACTCTATGAGAAAACTTGTCGACATCTCCTCAACCTCAGCCTCAAACTCAACTTCAACTACAGACTTAACCGCAGCTTGAGCCTCGTCGTCGTTGTTACTGAATCCGCAAAGGTAAAGACTATAATCAGGAGAGTGGAAAATTATGCTTAGTCAAACCGTTAGTGAGATGCTCTTTAAATTAACTTTTGTAAATATATTATAATTAAATAATCACAATTTTATAGATGTTGTTGGTCCTTTTATAAAGCGTTGTGCTAATTGAAATAATTGCAATTAATTCATGATTGAAAAATGGAACTTCTTATTAAATTTAATTGATTTTAAATTTTTAAAATACAAACAGTAAACTATAGAAAGAATATTTAATATTTATAAATAGTAAAGCAACTTCTTGGTATATTTATGCCAAAGAGTTGACCATTGAATATGAAATTAATAAACCATAAATAGAATATGAAATTAATATTTAGTAATACTTAGTTAAGTAACTTCTTGGTATATTTATGCCAAAAACTTACAAGTATTCCACTTTCATTTGTAATTGGACTAAGAAATTTCGTTGTTTCGTTGTTGAATCGGATGCTTAGATAACTTATCCAGCTGGATCGACTGTCAAAATGGTACATCTCAACTTACAAGACAAAAGATAAATTGGATATAAAAGAGAATTGCAGTTTTTCAACTTGACTTGAGATTTTGTCAGTTCTCTTTACGCAAATTTATTTTTATTTCCTTTTTGTTTCTCGTGCAATTTTGAAGAGAATATTATAGTAGTAGTATCCTAGGCAATTTCTGTGGAAACACAAAAGCTGACTAACTGACTGACTGACTGACTGACTGAGTGACTGCGTGACTGGCTGAGAGAATGCCTGAATGAGAAAGTGCGAGAGTAAATGAGTGAGTGAGTGAGTGAGTGACTGACTAAAGGCAGCTCCTTTTTGGCCGCGTCTCGTCATTGTGCAATGTCCCTGGATATTGTCGCCACGTCGCTGTTTAGCTGTGTGTTTTTGATTTGGGGAGAAACACACACACACACACACAAACACACATACAAAAACCGTCGCTGACATGCTTAAATATCAAAGTACCTTTTGCTATTCATCAGCGGGTCTGTTGCCCGCAGCGAAGGACACAGAGGACACAGGAGAATGGGTGGTGGGTGATGGAAAATAGCGCCATCTTCTGTATCCTCTGACCATGGGCAGGTGCATGGACTCTATAGTATAGTTGTGGTTGTAGATGAGTTTTTGTGGTTGCGGCTACTTGCATGATGGATGACGTTGCCCCTCGACAATGTAGCTGGCTCGTTGCTGATATGTACATATCTTTAATCTTTTGTCACTTGTTCTTTCAGATCGAACCACAGGCAATTTGGGATAAGACACGCGCCTTCAATTACCTGTTAACGTTGCTGACCCAACCACAGGCCCTGCGGGTACTTCAACACACACTCTCACACACCCACACACCCTTACACACCCACACACACACCCACACACACACACATAGCTCCTCTACGACACAATGGGCAAGAAGAACTCCAAATTGAAGCAGGACACCATTGATCGTCTGACAACAGATACATATTGTGAGTATAAAAGACAATTCCAATCTCCATTACAATCTTCTTCTTTCTCATTCTGGTTGCGTTACAGCCTTGAACTCCATATGAATTATTATATGTATGTCGAGCATTAAAAACCACTTGAAAGCCATTTTGGCAGACCAAACGTGCGCAAGTTTTTGCAGATAAATACAAGTATAAACGACTATATATCTGTCATGTATCCTAAGTGCTAGTCCTGCTGGTCCTCTTTCTCTTACTCCTCTTCGTTATTGAAAATGGGCTTAGGGCTTATGCGAAACATGTTGACAAGCTGTACATCAAATTGTAAATATTTTTTTACTGTTTGGATTAAATCGGTTTCATTCGCTTTTTAACCAACATTTGTAACTATCACATAACTCTTAAATATGACCTGAAAGTATTTCATAATTCCCCCCTCCCCCTCCAAAAAATGCAACTATCTGTTTGTATTCATATATATAGATATTTATGTTTTTTTTGTGGTTGAATGCTTGCTTTATGTCCACAACCACATGCCAGCAATAAGGTCATATTTTATTTTTCCTCTTCTCTTTTGTTGTGTAGTGTAGTTGGTGTATTTTTTTCTTTGCTAGTAGCTTTGGGGCATTTCACTTTGTAGCAAAAATAAGTTTATACGACTGCCATACATACATAGTTTGTATGGGAAGTTCCTCTCTCTTCTTCCTCTACACTTACCACTTTCCAACAGTTGCACATTGGCAAAAGTTGCTGAGTGCACTCCTCCTCCATCCCCATCCCCATCCCCATCCCTCCTTTCTCCTTCACCAATGAATCTTCCATTTCCATTGCATTTCGATTGCATTTCGATTGCAGCCTAAGACCTGGAGTTTGCTTCATGAGCTTTAAGAGCTTTAGGAGTATTCTTTATTGCTTATGGCCCGAAGTGGTCACGTTATTGGCAATACTCATTGCCTCAATCGTTTGGCTCCTAACTGCTTACTGCTTTCTGTTCTCTTTTCTCTACACTCTGCAATGACTAGGCCGAATTAAACTCCTTTCTGTTTGCTACTATTTCTTTAGTGTTTGTTTCATGTAAAAGTATCTTTTGAATGTGTTTTGACCAAGCTTACTGGCAGCCAACTATTGTCGTAATTGTCTTTGCAAATAGCCATAAATTATACAAAACTTAATCAATTATCATTTTAAATGCAGTTCGTTTCACATAGACTATAAACTTCCTTCATAAATTTGAATAGAATGGCTTCAATTGAAATTGAATTGTGTTTTGAAATAAATCAAGCTAAAGTTAGATAATTGCAATGTATAAATTTATATCGATCGTTAAGAGTAATGTCCGCTTTCAAATAAATTGGAAGAGACTTTGCAAGAGTATATATGTATATATGTTAGAGTATAAATAAATCGCATATGAAAAGTCAATTGTTTCAGACAGTTATTTCCTTAGTCAATAAAGCCACATTAGAGTGCACCACAGGATAAACACGCTGAAATGTGCCCAACATTTGATTACTTTTTGCCGCTGTTGTTCCCTTTGGTGCAACGCTCCTCTAATGCAACCCTCTCTCCACTCTCTCTGTCTCTCTCTCCCTCTCTCTCTTCCTCTTGCTATTTCTCTATCGCTTTCTCCTTCTTTCTGTATAGCTTTCATGTCAATTTCTGTTTGTGTTACGCTTCGACAAACAGTCGAAGCACAAATCGCTTATAAAACTAAAATGCAGACAGCGTCCCAGGACAGAAACTAGACACATAACCAGACCCAGACCCAGACCCGGACCCAGGCTCAGAGACAAAGACAGAGATAGACAGAGACTTAGAAATGCAGATAGAGATAGAGATAGACTCGGGAGTTAGACGAGCTGCCTGGATGTCGCAATGTCATATTGCAATGCCATTTGAACTGCATTCATTTGGCACATTCTCTTTGCAATGCAAACACACATAAATACACACACACACACACAGCAGCCAAGTAGAGAATATGGAAAATAGTGATGGTCCTCTTGGGTCGCCCCACGTATGTCCTGTGCCCTCTGTGAATCCTCTGTAGAATCTTCTGCCAGTTCATTTTGCACGCATTGGCATCCAGTCAGTTCTGGCACTCAAAATTCAATTCAATGTAGAAATTATTATTGCACTTGTTGTGTTTGTGTTCAATTCTCGTCGAGGGTTGCCTCATTGTCACGTTGTGTTTCACTCTCCATTTGTATATGTGTGTGTATATGTCTATCTGTGTGAGGATCTCTGTGTGTGTGTGTGTCTGTATGAATGGGCACTCAGCTTGTCTTCTCGTGACATTTTGTTTGGCATTTAACAGTGGAAATCAAACGTGTAAAGCAACAAGCAACCAAAGCAGTAAAAACACACACAACAAGCTCCATTCCCTGCCCTGAACTGCCACGCCTCCACCCTCATTCATTCGCCCAACGCCCACCACTGAACAGCTGCTGCCAATGATGTCTGAAGCCGTCTGAACCCCTTGCCTGTTGTCGTTTCCCAGTATTATTGGCACAGCCAACTGCCAACTGCCAACTACCAACTGCTAACGGCACACTGTGTCAAGTGATGAAGAACATGCTACAAAAAATGTCATTGATGGTTGATATAATTTATAGTAATTTTTTAGAAATATTCGTAACTGAATCTATAGAGTTGAATTCTTTTCTTGCCTTGGAATACTCTCAATTTAAGAGATATATTTAAAACAGGCCTGAAGGGCAAAGCGTGATAACTTTATATTCAAGAGATTTTATGGCTAAGGAGGGATAAGATGAGATGAACTGTTGAAAAAAAGCGAAGTTATAAGCCATACATTTAACAAGCTGCTACACTTAATAGCTTAACAGTGTACATTTAGACCTCAATGGATTTGAGTTGTAAAGTATATGTATATATTAACACGCTAACTTATTTATTTCTCGGTCTACCTTCTTTATTTACAATACTCATTCAGATCAAACTAAAAAAAATTGTAAAACATAAAATTGAAAACCTTAACGTTGAGCACAATTTAAATATTGTAAATATTTCGTAATGATGAGCTCAATCAGCTCAATGAAATGAAGTTTCTCTTGGCTTTCAGTTGACTTTTGACACTGTGATGTGTTTTGGGCATTGTCCTTGCCTCAATAGCAATCGCAAACGCAATCGCAGTCCTGGTCCAAAAGCAAGCTGCACATGTTGTAAATAATTTGCTAATGGCGCCATTGAAGCAACTACTGGGCCCGCTTTCAACCTATCCAGTTATATCGTACAGCTCTCAAGCTCACAAGCTCTTCAACTCGCCAGTTTTACAATTTTTGAGAGCTGTATATTTTCAGTCGATTTGTCCGTTAGTCATTTAGTCATTTAGTCATTCATACAGTCAGTTTTCAGTGGAACTCCCTTGGCTGCATTGGTTTGTTTGGCTGTCTGCGAATGTTTAGCTCATGTACAGGCAAATTGATGAAGCAAAAACAACAACTAAAGCAATCAAAAGGGAGGGATTGAGATGAAAGAGGAGGTGGTGGTGAAGTGAGGGGGTGAAGTGTAATGCAGATTGGAGACGGTTGGAATTGAAAAGCAAAAGGGAAAAACAAAATTAGAAAATTGCCAATTGACGTTAAATTATGATGTGCTTTGAGTCAACTGAGTTAACTGCCAGCGATATTTTAGCATAATGGTAAACTCTAGAACAACAACAACAATAAAAGCACAAACAGTACAGCAACAACAACAGCAGCAACAACAGCAACGAGAACAGGAACAACAACGGCACTCGTTGTTCCTCGTTGAAAATGAGAACTTGACAAACATTGACGACAATATAACGACCTGCTTGTTTAAGTTCCACTTTCTATAGACTGCCTTCCTCTTCTCATTCCTTCCTCATCCCAATCTCTCTCTCTTTATGTGTATTGCTTTCCACTAATTTCAGATATGATCAGCATAAAACACTCTCTAATTGCCTCATCTCCCTGTCTTTGTCCCTTTCCCTGTTCCTTTCCCTGTGTCTGAGTGTTTTCTTTAATGTATCGCTTTAGTTTTTCATACGCTTTTCCTTCAAGTTTCATGTTTCTAAATCGTGACATTTACAACAGCATTGAATTGAAATTTAATGAATTGTGCCAAGGCAATTCAAGAATTTTGATACCATTGCTCAAGGGTTACTTAATTGTTGCATTGTTAAATGTCAGTCAGGTTAACATGCAAGTCACGCATTCAAACGGGATTCTTAATCAAATTCATCAACTCCTTCCTGAAAGCATAAAATGGGGATATCAGACTATATTTGTATATACATATATTATATATTGAATTTTTTTATATTATTAGCAAACATCTGTTGTTTTCTGTAGACAACTTTATCAGAGATGCTTTCAATGTGTCCATGAAAAGTCCTATTAGAATGGACATTATTTTATTTTGTATATTCGCAGTGATAAATTTGCAACTATAAATTATTATTAAATATGCATGCATCGCTTCAGATTTGGCCATGTGACATATACTTAGCGATACGCCTTTAGATTTATATCAGTTTCATGGGATCTGTTAAGAATTTTGATACAATCAATACCACAGCCAATACCATATCTCTATTGATAAACCTGCCTAGCATCGAATGCTTGATTCAGTATATAAATGTATATGTTAATGGTGATAGAAACTTTAATATACTACTCTATGTTATGAACTGCTTTGGCTATAAACAGTTTACCCGTCAGGTATCAGTATTATCAATAAACTGCAAATTAATTAACCTTTAAAAGAGTCCTTTATATCGTTAGCTTCAACCAATTGACTTCTGTAATCGATGCTATTTTTAAACTGCAAAGCAGACAAATATTCTCAAACTCTTCCACTTCTTTGATTAGTGTATTATTTATAATTAGCTGTCAACGACTGGCTTATCAACTGTTTTCTCTCTTCTAATATCGATAAGTTTGCTTGTCGTTTGTTGTTTGTAAGTCCATCGATAGATATGCTTCCACTTCACCTGCTTAATGGCAATTAAGAGCTGATAAATGGCGAGTTTATTCCGCTGGAGAGTTGGCGTGTTTGTTACATGTTTAATCCCAACTTGTTTACAGGGTATTCTTCATGAGCTTTAAAGCGCACACATGCTCTCGTAAGGACACACACAGAACAAACAGCTACAAAAAGTTTTACAACACACACACACACACACATGTGTGCCCGCATGCAAGTATTTTATTTGTATTTTGTGTGCGTGTGTGTGTGTGTAACATTATTTTTTCGTGAATATGTATATGATGGCAAGGCCTTTGGCAGCCATTCATTAATTAGCATGTGGCCACTCCCAGGCGGTGAGTCCTCGTTACTTACGAGGTGTGTGCCTCAGTGTGCGTGTGCGTGTGTGTGTGAGAGAGTGTGTTTGCAAAAAAGTTAAATGAAATCAGTTTAAAATTAAATTAAATAAAGAAAAGTCAAAATGACGCGACCCGTTGCCCTTTTTAAGCTTCAGCCTAAAAGCAGGCAACAAAAAAAAGCAAGTGAAATCCCCAAAAATGATTAAATAAACACTGCGGGCCACAAATAACTTTTGCTGGAAGAAAAGAGGAGAAAAAGAGACGCACACACAGAGGAAAAAATAACCAAAAAAAAAAAATGCCGCCTTGTGCAAATAAACATTTAAATCGAAATAATTTTTTTCTGTATTTTTTTTCTCTCACTTTTTTCTGTTTCTTTTTTACTTCTTGTCAGTCTTATAAATTCAAGGGGAAGGTGGGAATCGGGAAAGGGCTCAGGTAGGGTTGTTCGAGCAGTAGCGGGAGGATCTTTGAGTAGAGCACTCAATGTGCCTGGCTATGAACTAATTTGCTTTACTGCCGGCAGCGTTGAACCAACACAGAGATAAAGAGAGCGAGAGCAAGAGAGAGAGAGAGAGCGAGTCAGAGAAAGAAACGGTCTCACATACAGAGGGAGATACCCATACATATGTATTATTCATGTAGCCGCAGTAAAAGTCCTCCGACGTCGACATCAACATGCCCTGAAGCTAACTTAGTCGACGCGTTGGCGTGCGTAGACTTTTAAGAGGGCGCCATTGGCTCATTTGGGGGTGTGAGTTTAAAGGGGCAAGATGAAATGGAGGGGGTTTCAGCGGGTGGCAGGGGGTTGCTGCTTGTGAGGCTTATAATGAGTTATATTTTGATGCCAGGCAACTGGGGAGCTTTTCAATTTCAGCTCAATGGCTGCGGCTGACTTGCATTGCGTGTGAAGACTCAACCCCAAGCTCGAAATTGTAAGTTGTTATTGGAGAGTTGCGAGTTGCGAGTTCCGAGCTGCACGCAAAGGATGTTACCTCGACTGGCCCTCAATGCCATTACAACTAAACAGTCTATGAATTTAATTTTCCAATTAATACGAAACTTTCCTTCAAATCACACAGTCAGCTATTGAAAGAAGAACACGTCAACACTTTTAGTTCAAAACAGTTAACGAGACACACTGCAAAATTAGATAATAATTTATTATGTGTCCGTATCTCTAAGGTACAGACTGACACACTTTAAAAGCAACTAAGGGTACTCCAGGTGATGGGGCTCTGCTAGCCAATATATGTATATAGAGTATCAACTTGTAGAGAATCAAGAACCATGCAAGCATATTCATATGCAAGCCCAAGCACAGATAAAAAGAAAAACCGCTCTCCTGTAAAATTCATGCCAAAAGTGACCAAAAATTTGACTTGTAAGTTGCCAGTCCTAAGGGTCAACAGATTTTAAGCTTACAAAATTTATCAATAATTTAATTATGATCTGCCTACGTCTTTTTAACAGTGATTCACTTTCCCTTTTAATTACAATTTAGCTCTAGTATTTGGATATATTTGAAAACACCAGCTGAGAAAGTCTGATTCGCCTCTTATAATGTTTTTAAGGTTGCTTAAATCAGGAATATAGTATAATTTTTTTATGTGATTGAATTTTGTACAAAATACTATATAGCTAAATGAGATGTGTATACATATTATTTGATTCAAGACTAGACTGTCGCATATATTTCATAGAGATATTTGTCCCTTGAAATATAATAAAAATAAAACATAGTTCATCATAACTCATTAGTATTTAATTAGAAGCTCCGAGCAGTCAATTATTTCTTAGAATGGTCGTAAATAGATTTTATTTGATTTGCTTGGAAATTACTTGAATGATGACATAACTCTTGCATTGAACACATTTTTTTGCAGTTGAACACATTTTTGTTTTGTTTTCGGTGGAAATTGTTTGAAGGATGACATAATGCTTTACTTTGAAGTACTAAATTATTATAGCTCTCGTGGGTTTGTTAGGGTATTCTATTTGTTGCGCGCTGCGTGTGTAGCAGTTTTCCTTGTTTCTTGTTTTTTTTTTGTTTTTTAATGTTTTTCATTTCTAAAGTGGCACAAAAGGAAAACGCGCTGTGTTCGCCCTTAAAGTGCAGACGTGCATGCACCACACGCGCCTTAAAGTATACTAAGTGTTTTGGTAAGCACAAGTGTGTAAAGCATTTGTAGTTTTTCATTTATGGGGCTGTGTGTGTGTGTGTGTGTGTGTGTGTCTTTGACTGCCTTCTACTGCTATTAGCTACCTGGTAATAAATTAAATGATTTATTAAATGATGTGCACTTTATGCAGCTCCTTCCACCCACCCACACACAAGCACATTTTCCAGCACACACATTGCACAATAGCCATTACGTATACGGCGAGTGTGTTTTGGTGAGAGATGCTTAAGCCTGTCAATGGCACGTCATCAATTTTTGCGGCAAGTTGAAAGCCTAAACCAGTCTGAACCCAAGTTAAGCCGCGATAACTCAGAGACTGAGCCAAATTACTTCGAGTTGCCAGTCGGATTTGGACTATGGAATGGAATACGGAAGACATAAAGTAGGAGGCAGCTTAGAGACTGGAGAATAGTGTGTTTCGGTCAAATGAGTTATTATCTATATTAATTCGATTGTACTTATCATTGTTGATACCCAGTATAATTCTTGTTTATGTATTTTTCCTTGAAAAGCATAAATTTTCATTAATTTTCTTCGTTTCTCTTTCAATTTCAGTTACCGAAAAGGAGATACGACAATGGTAAGAATCGGTTGTTACTACTCGAATCGAATCGTTATCGAATCATTTATGATTGTACGCAATTTTTGTATTATACACATGGACCGCAATTAAATTAAACTTCATTTAAATTGTGATTGTTTTGCTGTCGTTTTGAGCTGTGTGTGCATTCGTTTCGAAATTACTTTCAACTCAGTATCCTGTCAAAATGAATAATTATGAATAATGAATGCATTAAACGACATTTGATGCGCCGCGCCGCCGCAACATGTAAATAAGTTGAAATTCTTTTCATTCCACTCGACGCGAAGCTGCACAATTTAATTAGCATTTAATAATGCACCAAAATGTTGACATCCAATTAAAATCATAATTATATTTATAATTATAATTATAATCATAATTATAATACATTAACCAAAACTCCCTGTGTATATTTTTCTCATTCATATGCAGCTGTTTTTCTGCTCGCAAATTCAATTCTCAAATATGTATATCTGGTTGTGTTCAAATACATGAATAAATATTTTACATATTATTAAATCTATCTCCTATGTATGTATGTGTGCACTTATGTGTGCCCGTATATAGGATTGTACAAATATTATTATTTTTAATTCAAAAATATGTGTATATGTATAAGTATATCTTCTATTTTTTTTTGTCAAATACTTTTGACTATTCGTATTCGTATCTATGTTAAACTCAAATCAACCCCTCTCTCTTTCTCCCTATCTCTTTCTCTCTGTCTCTTTTTTGCTCTGATTTGGTTTGACTCGTTCTCTTTACCTCACTCAACTGTCTTGATCTTTGACTTCTGAAATGAATGACTTCTGAAACTCTACAAATCTCTACGATAAAAAGGCACAAAGGTTTTCTCAAAGACTGCCCGAATGGTTTGCTGACTGAACAAGTAAGTACATGTCGAGTGACCCTCGCTGAATGTTTACGTTGTACATATACATACATACATATATGCGATTTCAGAAAATACTTACATTTCAATTTGCTTCGTGTTGAACAACTTGCATTCACCACATTCACAACTAACCGCAAGTGAATCCTATTAGCAAAAGCCATAAACCATTGTTAAAATCAAGTCAAAAGGCTGTTCTTTTCCATTTTCCATTTTCCATTTTTCATTTCCATTTCCATTTTCCATTTCCTATTTTTACAAACCTCACAACAAAAACAGCAAATACCGAACATTTGCTAACCAAGTTTAAGTATTTAAAACAAAACAACAGAACTATTTATTTACATACTTTTTTTTATGGTATGTACTTGTAATTTTATGTTTCAGTTTTATGTTTGTTTGGATTTCCGCACCCTCAACTCATCTCATTACCTCATTGGCCATCATCATTCTTGGTGCTTTAGTTTTGTGGCTTTGTTTTTGGCCCTGCCATTGGCTGCCATTGCCACTTCAAGTTGGCCAATTTTTTTATTTTACTGATATGCCAAATGTGGTTTTCTGTTTTTTCACGCTATTCCCTTTGATCATCATTCGTTCTCAATCGTCCACTAAATGCTATGAATACCCTGTAAACTAAAGCTGTAGAACAGAATGTGCTAGAAATTAAAGATTCTTTTCAATTTAGACCAGCTAACTTATACTTGTAAAAATCTATTAATTCAGAAATTTACTAAAAGATCTTCTTTGTATTAGTGTACTCATTATTATTGATTTTCTATTCGATGTACAGCATTTTTTAAATTCAAAAATTAATATACTTGCATCCTATAGGACATGGTCATTTTGTAATCTAAGTAAATTTTAAGGATCTATAAAAAAAAACAAGGCACCTATTAAATTCAGAGAGCTTTAGATCTATTTATGCCCTTTTTTTCAATAAAATAAAATTGCACTGCTCTTTTACTAATTTTGCCCTATCAATTCAAGAACCAATTTATTTCGGTAATTTTGTTCAAGCTAACTTTTATATAAATTGTAATGCGATACATATATAATATGTATAGCCATTTATGGTTATCTTGTCAATATATTGATGCCTGTTCGTTGAGTATGAAACTTGTTAAAGTTAAATATATTGAGCTTTTCTTTCACTGTATTCTGTTTTATTTTTACATATATGTATCTATATGCTTTCTATTGCTATTGCACACAGGGATTCATCAAAATTTATAAACAATTTTTTCCGGATGGAGACCCCAGTAAATTTGCATCGTTGGTATTTCGGGTATTTGATGAGAATAATGTACGTATAGTTAGTAATATTTTATTGATATTCCTCACTATAATATCTAAAATTGGCAGGATGGAGCCATTGAATTTGAAGAATTCATACGGGCACTTTCCATAACATCACGTGGAAATCTGGATGAGAAATTACACTGTAAGCTCTAATTTTATGACAATATATGATAATTTCATACATGTATTTATGTGTTTTTGGTATTTTCCTAAATAGGGGCCTTCCGTTTGTACGATGTGGACAATGATGGGTACATCACGCGAGAGGAAATGTACAACATTGTAGATGCTATTTATCAGATGGTTGTACGTATCTGACCTATGTATAATGTGACTTAAGCTTAAGTATTTAATATTATTTAATCCCAATTCGATTTGGCGGAAAGGGTTATGTTAGGTTAAGTGGGAAAGTGTACAGATTTGACGGAAGAAAAATATCAAATGTGGGCAAGAAAAACTTTAGATTTGAAGAGAAATACTAGAGTTGTCGAGAATAGGGTATTCATAAAAGAATTATAGCTCCTTTATTTTTGCGACGAACTTAATAGTTGATACAGTTTTATAAAGAAAAATATAAAGGCTAAATATAAAAAATATGCAATATACAAAAAATATGCATTATGGGGAAAATTTCATGTTTTGTGTTTATATCCTATTTTCCCCTAAATTTTTCGAAAAAATATTGTCGGTGCGCCACCTCAGAATGGGCTTCATATTAAATCAATATTTAAATATATGTATTATCTGCATTTTATGAAATCAATATTAAAATATATTTTCTGTACTTTACGAGCAGGGTCAACAACCACAAACGGAGGATGAGAACACACCGCAGAAACGTGTGGATAAGATCTTCGATCAAATGGATAAGAATCACGATGATCGTCTGACCTTAGAAGAATTTCGTGAGGGTAGTAAAGCTGATCCACGTATAGTTCAGGCGTTAAGTTTAGGTGGTGATTAACCGCAAGAATAATAGTTGCGCAGAAATTCAAGATTGTCAAAGAGATGGAACCATGTCAAGAAGCAGAGTCAACGAATTCGTGCACAATAAATACCAATATATATATAAATACCAATATATATATAAATAAAATTTGCAAGAAGTTTATACCCTCACAATAGACTTACACACACACACTTACAGACACACATATGTAATATATGCCATTTGCCTGGTGCCAGCTTGTTAGCCCCAAAGCCGCGGCCAAAAAATATATATGTTGAAAACCCAATTGAAAGCCGAATACTGAATACTGAATACCGAATACTGAAAACTGTTACTTGAATTCATTTTGAGTGAAATTCCAACTTATTGCAAATTTCAAGAAAATAACGCATAATAACTGTTATACGATGATAAAAAAAACGTATATTTATATATTGTATTGTATAATGCAACCCGCTAAGGAATGTTATGCAGAGTTCGTAATCGTAAAACACCAATTTAAATAATTGAAACGCTTTTTTTTTTTGAAAAATTACTTACATATATACAACTATGTATATACATATACATATATAATGGTTAAAAATAAAGCATATATAAGTATACACCCTATACATACATATATATACATATATATATTACCTATATATATGTTTATATATATATACATACATATACATTAGGCATTTGTTCTATTATGAAGGCATTTTTATTGAAATGCTTGCAAACTAAAATAAACAAGAAAAGAAAACAAAACAAAATCGAAAACCACCCAAAAATAACAAAAAAAATATATATATATATTATTATAAAATTAAATAAAATTTAAAGTTGGAATATTTTTTTTTAATACATTACTTAAATAAATAAAAAAATGTTGTAGGCAAATTGCGCCAAAAACAAAATTTAATCAGAAACTTTTACATATACATATATATGTATATACTCATAATATATATACAATATATAGATATACATACATATATATATATAAATATTGCTAAAGCTTTTAATAGAAAACATATTTATATACATGTATAGTACATACATACATGCTACATGTAAGGCAAACCCTAAATATGGCCTCGATTAACGATTAACGATTAACGATTATTGATTATCGACTACCGATTACACAGTTCGCTTAATGTAAATGTTTTCTCATCTCGATTGTTTTGCCTTTTGCTGAGCCAGCAGCAACAACTGTTGATAACCGAAAGTGTTGATAATCGAATTAAATAAAATAATGTAAATGCAATTTGCTTATTATATGTATGTATACATACATATACGTATACGTATATGTACTAACTACCCAAATACATAAAATAACAAAGAAAAATGTCAAGCAATGCTTTTGGTGTTCTAAAATGATGATAGACTCACCAAAGTGATGAAAACTGATCAAATGAAACTTTGGAACACCTTATAAGCACAGACACTACTGGCTTTTTGCATGGAGCATGATCTTATCTCCTATTGAAATAATGAAAGGCCCTCCAAGCTAGCTGGGTTTATGTTCTTAACTTGGGTGTGGCTGCGTGTGTGTGTGTGTGTAATAATTTTAATTTGAATTTTATTCATACTTGTACAGTAGCTAAGCTATACTTCCACGGAACAGCAGTTACCTACTGCGCAGACAATCAACTTGGTTCTGAACTATAAATTTTGCTCTATAACTTTGCTCTAAAATGATCCTAACGATAACATTTAAAGTGAAACGATTGCAATATTTATTATATTACTGTATTATTGAATTCGTGATCAAATCAAAAGATTGTAGCTTTTGTAAATTAAGTTCAATTGGAGAAATCAAATTTAATATACTTACTTACTATATATTAGACTGTTATTCTACTTGTTTACAAATCAAATTATGTCATTTATCTTATTAATATATAAATTTGACAAAAAATTATACATGTACAAAAAAAATTGACTTATACTTATTGTTAGTATATAGTAAGTACATACATACATATGTATCAACACATGCACACACAGTCGGCTCATGAACAGGTTGAGTTCACTGTTAGAAAAACTGGAATGTCGTAGATGTTGCTATGGAAATTATTTTGAAATGTTTTTTTTTTTTTAAATAACTATATGTATACTCTACCCAGATAACTTAAAAAATTTCTGCATGCCTTACTAAACGATATCATAACTATTTTGCTAATCAATTTATTTTAGCATTCTTTACTACAACTTGAGCTTGCAACTTTCTAAAACATATTCAATGAAACTGATCATGTCAGTTTACGATATACTTAATATATAATTTAATACTATATATGTGTATATTGAATGCCTTAAGAACTATCGCATTTTACAATCATCGTTGCGCAAAACTCTCTCTGGAAACTCTGGTAAAAATACACTCTATATACACTCCATACACACATCCTTTATACTCTACATAACAATTTACACTCATTGAATAACCATCTGCTTTCGTATATTTTCCTCTCTACAACAATCTATCACCATGTTAAAATAGCTTCTATTTTATATGTGGTTCAGCTTTATTAAAGCATACTTCAAATCAATAAAAATAAAAATACAAATAAAAATAATAAAAAAACAATAAATAAAATCTCTTACAAAACTACTTACATACATATGTGTAGGCATATAAAAAACCAAAAAAAGAATAAAACTTAAGTTCAAAATCACAAATACTCATATAATCAAATGTTATAACCAAACACGAATTGAAAAAGAAACAAGAATTCTTTAATTGTAATTTTTCTATTGCAATGTGCTTTCTACTATCTACTATCTTATGTTCTATATATTTATAAATATTGCCTTGTGTTTCGAATTTCTCTCATCTCTTAGTGATTTACTTTTGGCACCCAATGCTAATTTTTATTCGTATATTTATCAAAAAAAAATAATAATAATAAAAGAAAAATAAAAAGCGCTTTCTCTCTTTATATTGCTTGCACTGAAATTTGTAGATCCTTTTTGAATTAGTTATGAGTACAGTGAACCTTTGAATTTAAGGAATTTACGGAATTTACAACAATGCGATTTTTTTCTAAGGTTCTAGAGCTTGATTTGAATGCGCACTGTACTCAAGTATATTTTTTTCTTTCGGTGTTACACTTTTTTGTTGCGCTCAACTAATACAAATAGGTACAGTAAAGCTACAGTTATATAGTGAATACAATACTGTAATTAACTACTACCAAAGAAGTTGGGTTTCCAATGTTGTAAATTGTCTTATTACATGAACACTGAATGATGGAAACAAAATGTATTATGAATTTGTGTTATTCCCACGTGGCAAAATGTGAAAACGAATCTAAAAATCAGATCAGATAAAGAAAAACAAGAAAATGTAAATTATTGGGAAAAGAAAATTCCTAAAAATTGCTGCAATATTAAGCTGATTTTGTATATTAATTGACTATGAGGTTTCTGATATTAAGTACTCGTACTCGTAATATTATACATATTAACGATTAACTCTACCTTTACCTTTAACTTCACCACCTTATAGATTGCACAGCACAAATAACACTATGCAACATTTTTTGGCTTTTTTTCTTGCCCCTTCCGAAAATCACTTTTAAAATACATATGGACATAATCGACTTTAAACATTTTAACATTTCAAATTTGACTGTTTTTATAATGACAAAACCGATTTTATAAAGTTTTACAGTGTCCGCAAAGCAATGAATTTATCCATTTGTCATTCATATTATACATAGTTTTTAACTTATATTACGAAGATGAGTTCAAATTAAGAAGATGACTTTTTTTCTCTAACCAATTTTCCTTAAAATTGAAAGTCATAAAATATATATACGTTGAACTATTAATTTAAATTAAAAACAAAGTATGAATGATAAGTGGATATATTCATAAGATTTTGAATGCTGTAAAGCTTTTTGAAATCAGTTGTGCCGTTTTCGAAAAATGATAAGAACAAATGATAAGAGAAAGTTTAAGATCTCTCAAAGAAAAAACTAAAGCACAGCTAAATTTGAAGAAAGTTTAATATAAAAATATTTAAAATGTTTTTTTTTTTTGGCGTTTGGAATTCCATATGTATAACAATAAAGTGGTTTTTATTCATGGTGAGATTTTTGCTGTTGCATAGTGTAATTAATGAATTATTATGTATAGTAAAGGCCAAATAGTAAAATGGACTCGGTATTTATATGTAATATTTTACCATTAACTTAATTACCTATGGAATTTGCAATTGTTTTTTCTTCGTAGAGCTATTTGAATTAGAATATTGCGCAACTTAAAATTCAAGTTAGTTATGCATAAATAAAATACACATTTATCTTATTTTCGAGTAGTACAAGTACTGGAAAATGAGATAAATAAAATGAATTAAATTAAATGAATACATACAGAATTATGTACATGCATACTGATTGATGCACAATGCACAAAATGTTTGCATGCCTTTTTATCCTCACCGAAATTCTTCAGAAAATGCGAATATTCAAATATATACATATATTAACATAAATATACATAAATAATTATACATAAAATACTTAATTAGCTAGCAATTAAGCTGCTTACTCGTACACGAGGGAATCCGATCAAAGAAGTGACAAATGAGTTCGATATTGACTTATAATATACCACATACATATACAAATACAAATACAAACAACAAATACATATACATGCATATACACACACACATTGATGTGCAATTTAGGACTCTGAAACAACAACAACTAAAACAAAAACAAAAAACGGAACGAAACAAAAATAAAATGCAACAACAATCAATTTTTCGCGCTTCTTACACTCTTACAAATGTTTAAACAATTGTACATAGCAAGAATTTAGCGGCTAAGTTAAAGATTGTAACAAACACACGCACACACACACACACACACACATACACTTACTCATAAATAAACAGATGAAACAGATTTAATCTATTATTATAAACAATCTTAGTACATACATACATACATGGAATTTCGAGAAGGTTAATTTTTGTAATTCGATAACTAAGTCATTTCTTTATGCGATAAATTCAAACATATAGCAATATTTTTAGCATTATAAACAAATTAAGTAATATTATTATGGTTTTGAAATACCTAATTAAATGCCAAAGTGCGATCATAATTATCATTCAAAATGCAAACATGATTTCCTCCCAAATTGGCTAAAATACTAAAATACACTACACTACACGAAACTTGAACACGAACCACAAACACGCAAATGAAAGAAACGAAAATAAAGTTTTTTGGAATTATTATTATTGAAAACAAACATAAAAACGGTGTTTTATTTAAAATATATATGTTTTTTTGATCAAGCTTTGATCAAATATGAGTACGATGTTTGAGAAATATTATTAAAAAGATTGAAAGGATAAGATGTGGTTTTCATGAAATTTAAAAATTCTTAAATAAATTCCAGCTTGTTCTTAAATATACATAGGTTGCTAATTAGAACTATTAATATTACAGTATAGTACTTTTTGTCCACTTTTAATGGGCACCAGTGCATAAAAACTGAGAAGATATAATTTTTTTATCCTTTTTCTTTTGAATTCATAGAACGATGGATATATGGAGCTTAGAGATCAACAGGGGTAGCGAAAGCTGACAAGAATTTCTATGAACACTAATTAAATGCATGGATTTGAAATTTTCTGATCTACCTCAACAATCTTAGATCTATCAAGATCTGAATGACTGAAAGTATTAGCTTGGACCAAGAGCCTAAACTAAGGATACAGTTGAAGCTTACCATGGCCTCCAATAACTCGTTGGCCTGGTTGGCAATAGCTGCTGTATGGCTCGAAGGAAGTTGACATTAAGCTTCATGTCATGACGCTGAAGATACCGAGACACCTCAAGGATGCACTGCTGAAATCCGCACCAGAAATGCTCAAATCCCCGACGCTGTATCAACTGATTTGACCTGACACTCTGTAGCGGATAATCTAGTGTATTCAAGTCACACTGTCTTCGTTGTTTGTACATATGCTGTACGGTGAGCTCCAAAATATCAGCCTTCTCCAGCTTGGAGAGAGTCTCGTCATCCTTTCGATCAACAAATCAACAAATGATGAGTCTAATGACTATAATTCTAAGCATTTCAGATTAACTTACCAGCTGCACTGCCTCCATAATAAGCTCCTTCAGTTCATCTAAACACTTGTTAATACGAGCTCTTCTTTTGCGTTCCAGCAGCGGCTTCATTACCTTCCGATATTGATATGATCGGGAGGCGGCTTCCTCGGTCAGTCCGTGGGCATGTGTTGACATATTAAGTTTAACTTCAGTAACTTTAACTGTTGTTTTGTTGACTGGACTGGACACTAGCTTCGCTCAATCTGGCTGCTTGGTTTTGACTGAATGCCGCCGACAGTTGTCACAGCAGCAACAGTCAGAGCAGCAACAGTGGCTACAGGAATAACTCCAACCTTGACTTTGCTGTCGCCATCAGCATTGGCAGCGACGTCGCGTAAATATTTATACCCTGTAAAAGCAAGGGTCACACTCCATTTAGAAAATATTGTACTTATAAACTCAGGAGTAAATATTCTGAATTAATTTGGGGCGGTCGCTTTTATGCACCAAAGTTTATACTTATATTATTATTATTCATCATTTCCAACAACAGAGTTTGCATTAGTACATAGATATTAGGGACTATAAGATCTAAATAGATTAGTCATGGTCTTGGAGTACTTTTAAAGCTATCATTAAGTGGACTAATATTATATTCCGGATATGCCATAGAAATGTTACCTCGATCGGACAATAAGCTTAGAATTTATTTATTAAACAATGAAAGTATCGGAGTAAAGGGGTTTTTTAATAAGTTAGTACTGGGTCTCTCGCAGTCGAGCATGCTCAACAACAGCCGTTATGGATTTCTTTTACACAACATCGAATTTCCAGCTTGGCATCATCGGCAGCGTCGTCAGACGCCAGCCAGCAGAGACTTCGGCAGCGACGTCGACAGCGACAGCGACAGTGGCGCATGCGTGTTTAATTATAAAGCTGCCGATGTTTTCCGAAGCTTGAAAAGCTCTCCGAGCTGTCCGAGCTGTTTACTGCTCGCAAACACTTTGGGTGGTCACTGGCTACTGGTCACCGGTCACCGGTCAGCAGCGCAGCTGACACTGATGATGTCTCTCTCGTTTAATGTTACGTCACGTGATGCCCCTGGGTTGCTTGGAATTTGAATTGGAAGCAACTGGAGTACTTCTGGATACGTAGATATACATATGTATGTAAGTACAATAATATATTTTGTAATATATGTTTGAGTTGAAGTCAAAATCAAATCAAATTTCATTTTATTTTGGATCAGGCATTAGGTTCAAGTTCCGACAAATATACGAGACTTAACACTCGAAAATATATTATTAGAAGTCAGAGGAGTACACAATCAACTCTAAATGACATTCTCCAATTTATTTTGAAAGACAAAATCGAAAATCTTTCAAACCACAATAAATTTGGAAAAATTTTAACTTAACGGTTTCCAAATGGAATGTTTTGCTGTGTGGATTGAATGTCATTAAGACAATCTTTTCTATTTTCTATTGCAATTCTCCTTACACCTTGAATTATTCTATGCCTCGTGCTTAAGACTTGCATTGTTGTTATCAAATAAAGTCGCGTGTGTCGCTGTCAATGCCACTGTCGATACTTGTATCTCTGCCATTAACAGTTGCAAGTCTGCTGTTGTGGAAGTGCTCTGTGTTTTTTATGTGGGTAATCAAGTGAAGCGTCAAACAGTTGAAATTACATTGCCAACAAAGCGTCGCAGTCGCAGTCGCAGTCGACGCTGACGTTGCTTTTATTGTTGTTATTCCATCTGTCTGTCTGTTTGTCTGTCTGTCTGTTGTTGTTGTTGTTGTTGTTGATCTTTCATCAGTTGCTCTTGCAAATATCTTTTGAGATTGCGGCAACTCAAAGTTTCCCACGCTCGCTAATGTTGCACGCGAGCAACGCAAAGCAACGCGACAATCTTGGGGCAGCCTCTTGGAACTGGGATTTGTTTGGTGGGGCAACAGCACACACACACACACACACACACACACACACATGACAGTGTTTAGCTTTATTTACCATGGAATGGAGAGTGGGTGTGTGGGCCAGAAAGACGAAGAGGGGAGTGTTTGTTGTATCAACATGTGTGTTTTATTCACAGACTAATCTCTATGTTTGGGTCTTACTTGTCTTACTTATCTTCATGCCTTTTGCTCGTGCGCAAATTATTGTGTTTTTAGCGGGCCATAAACTTAAGAGAGCCTCATAATGAACAAGTTGATTCAGCTTGCAAAGGGGAGTGAGTCTTAATGGGTGTCTATAAGTCGAAGTGGCTGTATGAAGAATGAACAAATGGTATGCAAATAAACCAAGTTCTTGATTGGTACTTTTATTAAGAGCTATATAAAACATGCGTTGATATGTAGCTTCAAATACATAATTTTAAGTTTAATGAAAGTTATTTTGGTTATTATATCATAAATTAACTTTCATTATCTCAAGGTTGGTTAACTCTAACGATAAACAGAGAACAAACTGCAACTCCTTTTTTGAAAAATGAAGAAGAAAGCTATTTATAATATAACTTATATTAAATTCTAAGAATAAATCTATACCAAAAATATACAAATGTTAAGTATCGTAATTATAAGTCCATTTAAAAATTCCAATAAAAATCAATGCCATAGACTGTAATATACGAAAAAGTATCAAGGCTGGTAAGCTGGTGCTTTAATGTGATAATTAACAACTTTTACTGAACTAAAATCAAAGTTGTTTTAAGTGAAGTTTCGACTTTATTAAGATTAGTAACAAGAATGTTAATCTCATATTGAGTCAGAGCAAAGGGTTTTGATATGTGTCAAGACATTCTCAAGTTGTATATCCACTTTGAGTCCTATACGCATCTTACAATCACATACATTACAATATGTTAAGTCGAGGCCCCAAGTCGCATTGTGTTCACCCTACGAGCGGCTCATTAACACCGCTGCTGACAACTTGTCAGTCGTTTGGGGCCCCCGAGATCCCGAGATCCCAAGATCCCCAGTTTTGAAGATCCCAGCGCGAACTTTGGCAAACAGCTTCAAGACCGTGAGAAATTGTGATTTGTTGAGATGTGTTCAGCGATTTATGTATGTGTGAATATCTGTATATAGATCTGCTGTGTATAAGGTTGTCAGACCGCCAATCTGCAGAACAGCCGGTGGCCGTGGCCCCCACCGAGTGACATCTTCTTCTTTCAGCCCAGCTCTTGAATAAAATGGGCCACCGCGTTGGGCGTCGCGCAGGCGCCTCGGATAGAGTTTAAATTATTACTGGGTCAGTTGAGGCAGCTTTTAAGCCAATTATAATTGAACCATCATTTGTGGAATCTATTTAGCTTTCATTCAATTTGTTTACAATTCAAACAAATGAGTCAAAAATAAATATCAGACGATCGATCGTTTACAGCGGAAATACGGAAATAGAACAGAAGTAATACACAAATTATGAAAAACTGAATGAGCAGACGGCAAGCATTTATTTCCAATGTGTATCGATTAGCTCTAGAGTACCATAACGAAAGACATACCATGCCATACCAGACCACACCACACCACACCACACCATTCCATACCATGTCAGAGCAGGCAGTGTATATTTTTATTACCCACTCAGCGAGACGTTTTTGAACTGCACTTGTTTGGTTTTCCAGGGAAAACGGCATCCCAATAGTGGGAAATGTTTGCTCGAGCACACAGCTAATTGTCACTTAGGGTTGTCCCTCCACCACCGACACTCCTACCACTCCTACCATCAGCACCACCACGAAAACCACCGACAGACAACGGCTTCAATTTTCAAGGGTTCTCAATTTGGAAATGCGTCTCATGAAATGCAACAGTGAAATATTTAAATTACATTTGTAACAGACATTCTAGAATCGAACTATAGACACACTTACAAAAACGTAATACTCTTTCACACACACATACATATACATTTAATTTGTAAAACGATCCTTTGCTCTATTAAATTCTCCTTCACAGTGATACCAAAGTGTCCAAAGATAGCCGACAAAGTAAATCAGTATATGTATATGAGTAAGGTCATAAAATATTCATAATTTCAAAATTGCAACTAATTAGATACTAAAACTGCTAATAATGTTGACTTTAATCGCATAATTAAAATAAATGTAAATGAATTTCCTTTTTGATGAAAAATCGATATTTTTAGTCAAATTGCAACTGTCAAAATTAATTAAAGTTTACTTTCGCATTACCGAAACATGAAAAGGCTAAAAGGTTAAGAATTTGTTTTTAATGCAGATGCTTTGAAAACCTGAAAAGATCTTAAAACACATCTAAGAGGCTTTAAGTTTCACTTTCCAAAATAAATATCTGAAGTCGAATGAAATATGAAATGAAACTAAACAAATTGCTGTTTCATTTTAATATATTTTATTTTTCTCCCAACATTAGTAACGTTCAGATTCTGTATATGTATATTTGAGTGCTTAAAGCTTCGCACAAGCTCGAAGTCAAGCATAGTTTATTAAAAAGCTTTTCGAGCTTTCTACTTTCGCAGGTTGTGTTACATGGTTTAGGACTTGCGAAGCTTTTAAGGATACTTACCATTTTGTTTAATTCAACAGATGATCAATAGGGATTTTTAGAAAATCATTATTAATTTATATAAAATTATATATTTTATACATTTTTTATACAATTTATACATTTTTTACATTTTATTATAAGTTATAATTCTTTAACCGTATTTCCTTTGGTTGATGCATAATACAGTGGGAGTAAGTGTTCTCATACCTACATTCTTAATATGCACAATAAGTGTAAAATCTTTCTTTTTGTATCTGCATCTTTCAAGCTCCACTGTGCGTGGTTGTTGCCCCACTGTACACCAAGTGTAGTACGACTGCGCAGTTCTTCGATTACATGATACAATAGTCTGGGTCTGAGAATGGGACTGAGACTGAGAACAAGTTTCTATGCTGGTCTAAGTATATTGCTCAATAGAGCATACGTATCTCTGGTTGCTCATTGAGCATTATTTAATTTGCCTTTTCAAGGGGTTCTACATTATGATTTACATGACAAAAATCTTTCAGCCTTCAGTCTTTAGTGTTCAGCCTTTTTCTGTCTGGCCTTCTTATCTGTCGTATTCCCAAGCATCTAAAAATAGACACAAATTGTAACGCACTTGAAGTGCACTTTGAAACATCTTGACGCTCAAATAAAATAACAACAATAACAATGAGAAAGACACGCAGCGAGGCACGACAGGCATGTGATAATACATATGTATGTATGTACATATATATGATGCCATGGTAAAAGAGAACGTAGACGGAACGCGAATGGGAACAGGAACGAGCATATGAACAGGGCACGGGTATAGGGACTGCAATAGAGATTGCAAGCCAAGATGGAGAGAGGAAGAGGATTGAGATAGGCACACATCCTCGTGCAACATGTGAATGTGGAGTTCAAGTGCATGGCGTGACACAGACACACAGCCCACGAGAAGAGCAGAGGAGAAAAGTACCAGTACCAGAAGCAGAAGGAGACGGAGACGGAGAACCAGAACCAGAGTACTGTCTTTTTGTCTATTCCTCTCTGTGCCAGTGTGTGAGTCTGAGCATATGAGTGTGTGTGTGGGTATGACTGTATGTGTGAGTGTGTGTGTGTGTGCCTGCCGCAAAGTGTTTTTTCCCAGGCGCTATTTATAACGGGCCAACCATGCATTAAGATTATGCCTCTGGTTATGCCAAACTGAATCTTGTCATACAAAACAAAATAAATACAATAAAATCACTTACAAAAAAAAAGAGAAAAGAAAATGTGATATGTATAAATAAGAGTAAACATAATAATAAATACACCAAAAACTATTGAAATTCGTTTAAAGGAACCGTAAAATTCGCTGTAAGCCATTTTATCAATAAAAAATATATTTTATAAATTTAAATTTATTCTTATCTATGAAATAAAATAAAAGAGGAGCATAAATATCTATAATCAGCCAATTTATTGTATTACAAAAATATTTACTTATAGGCTTAATTATCTACATAAAAATATTTAATTATGAAGATTAAATAGTTCAAATAAAACAGATGATATGACAGGGTGTAAATATATTACTTAACTTTTTATAAATTGTTTTTTTTTTTTTAATTTAAAGTGACTGTTTGAGTCTAGTTTTCTATGTACTCCTGCCTTAGTAGAAGTTGTTGTAAGTCTACAGAATAGTACACAAATTGTATTTAAATATAAATATATGTATAGCCCACCAATTAAAACTAATTTAAAATTATATATTATCCAAAAAATAATTTTATTGGTTGCACATTTACATTTGTGATTTGATTTTGTAATTTGTTTACAACAAGAAGAAACTTTATATACAAAGAATAATATAATAATATTTTAGAATAGATACAAATAACAAAAAACCTTAAATACAGATACACATAATGTGTGATCAAACCAGTATACTCTACTATTGGTAAGGGTGTTGGCAACAAAAGGCGGGCTCAGCAGTTGAAGTCAACACTTGGAATGGGCGCCAAACATGCGGACATGAGGCCACATGCGCTGCTAGTGCAACGAAAGTGTTGCATCTACACACATTATGTGTGTGAGAGTGTATGTGTGTGTGTGTGCTATTATTAGCTGCTTTGCGACTACCACATGTGTTGTTGCTAAAGGCATTGTAATGAGCAGCGGCAGCGAAGAGGAAAATAGTACTCAACTTGAGCAATGGCTCATATACATATGAGCATAGCGAAGTTGAAGTTTAGCGCGCAATGTGCCACACACACATACACACACACACACAGATAGATACGCACATGTGCAGTAAGGGACTGAGTTATGTTTTATTTTTATTTTTATATTCATTTTCATTCTTTTTTTGGTATGCATTTTCCAAAAATGCAACAAACTGACTGCCTGAACTGTTGCTGCTGCTGATGCCATTCTCACACCCGCTCTCTTCTCGCTCTCCCTCTCTCCCACTCTCTCTCTCTCTCTTTCTCACCCTCTGTGCGTCTCTTTCTCTGTCACTGGGAGCAGGACAGCAAACGCAGAACTCATATAAGACGCTGAATATGCCAACAATTTTGGACAGTCATTGCCAACAGCTCGACGCGAGTACAATAAACCGGAGATAACCGAAAATTTCAATTTTTGAATATTTGAAAATGGGTGTCATATACAAAATATTGAAACAACAGCGCCATCAGCAGCAACAGCAGTATATTAACATGGACCTGAGTACGACAACCAAGTGCAAAGTTCAGGCCGCAATCAAACAGCGTCAGTTACAACGTCTTGAGGTGGTCCATCAGCACCAGAGACAACAACAACAACACCAACAACAGGATAAACATGAGGAACAGTTGCTACAGGACTCCAATGAGGACACACTTGCCGAGCAGCAATTGCAACAGCTTTGTCGATTTCTAGCCGAGAATGCGGCACGAAAGAAGGTGCGCCTGGAACTACATATATTAAACCATTTCTAGACTCCATTAGCTAATCGAAACTTTTGTGTTCTTCAGCGTCAGCGTCTTAGGCTGCAACAACAACAACAGCATCAACAACAACAACAACAACAATACAGCGATAATGCAGAGCAGCCACTTTTGGAATTACAGTCACCACAAGCAGCAACCGCAACCGCAACCACTCACGATATGGACCTGCTTATGGAGCACCTGAGCACATGTACCAGCAGCATTGTCAGCGATGTCATTCCAACAACACACAACGCAACAACGACAGCAACAACCTCAAACATATCATCAGGTGCACCACGGGATAGCATTCTCTTAAAGATTCGCCATCAGATCTTTGAGCGGAAACGTCAAAGGCAACGTCAATTGGCCGAGTTGGTGAAACAACGTTTAGTTGTCTGGAGACCATGGTGAATGGTGATGAGTTCGAAGTAATAATAATGCAGTTGGCTTTAAGCAATGCCTACTGTACATATATTCCTTTGCCGTGTGATGTTCGCGCTGCTCTTCCATTTTCCTAATCACACCAATTTTTCTTTTTTTTTTACTGTTTTTATCATAGTTTTTAATAAAGGTTTTTTTTACTGAAATATGTGTAAGAATTGTTAATTGAATGTTCAGCTTATATTTTGCTGAACATCCTAAAAAATAAGTAAGATCTACCATAAATTGGATATTATATAAATATGGCGCTTCCTATAACTATACTCCCTATAAAATAAAGTCAAGGCATATCTATGTGAGCGAGACTTGAAACTAACTTGGAGTCCTTATATTTAGTATCTTCATTAATTATCATTATCTTGCAGTAATTTTTTCTTCGTTTTATGTAGAGTATTTTGGACCTAAAGAGTTGAAACAAATTTTCAATATGCGATACATACCTCCCAAATAAATTTACATTTAAATGAAAAAGAAAAGGCACTTGATTTGGTTGGTAATTCAATTACAATAATTTATTAACCATTTTTCAGTTTTGTAAATTTTTATTTGACATAGATTTTGAGTTGCAATATAGTATTTGTTTTGAATGTTCACATAGAGTTTAACTGTTTTTTTAATATTTGGATATTTTGTATGCTTGTATGTGTTCTGTTGTGTTGTGTTGTGTTGTGTGTTTAATATTCTGTCTGATGTGTATATGTGTGTGTTGTGTTTGATATTCTTATATATGCTACGAGTATGAATTTAGTATCATTTGAATATTTGGTAAGTGAACATGGATAAATATTTTCTGGCCTTTTATCATTTTATCATTTAGAGCATTTCAACTATTCGCATTTGTTGTTGTCTTTTGACTTTGATATTTTCAAGTAAGTATATTTGCAGTTAAGTAAAGTATTTTTGTGTACATTCATTGTCGAACATTTCCATTAAATTGTATTCTATTTGCGTTTTGGCTTTGAGCTGAGCTCATTCAAAAAAATTCATTTCTTTTCAATATGGATTTACATTTTTAGTACTATTTCGTTTCGTTTCATTTCATTTCATTTCATCGGCGACTTTTCGATCTAAAAATACTGTTTAGTAGGTTGTACATAGATTTTGTTGTTTATCGCAATCAGTTTCTCATGTGCCATTCAATTAGACAACATTTGCCACAGATAATTGCTAGGTACACACATTTATTTAAGTTCTATAGTCGTGCTGCAAGCTTTCATTCTGTTTAAATTTAAGTCTATTTAAACTTATTTTAACCTTGACTAACTAATTAAAATTGTAGTTAACTTAGTATTATACTAGACATGGTCTAGGTGCTTCTGGCAGTACATTTGTTTTACATTTGTTTTACATGTAACGATTCTGAATCGCACTTTTTGCCCCTATATTACATAAATGCACCCAATATTTGTGTGGTTTTGGAATCTTAACTTAATGTTATACAATAAACATATTATAATTAATTTAACAATTATATAATATTCACGCAACAATTTCGTCTGACGAGTTCGTATGCATTGTGCCACAAAATTCAATTCAAAATTCAAAATTCATAATTGAGAATCAGAATCAGAATCAGAAATTCACTTGCACGCACTTAAATTCTACAATCAATAGATACATATACGTATATATAAATATATTTACCTGTATACATATAAATATACATAAATATAAATATAATTTTTTTTGTGTTTTGTTTTTTGTTTGTATTTTCTTTTTATCAGCATATCTTTTTCGTCCGTGTCATTATCGTCCTTTGAAATTTTCGTCCGTCAGTGAATCAAGTCAAGTTCTCTGTCCATGTCAATGAAATTCATCTAAAACTATAATGCGTCCGGCTTTTGTATATGATCATTCGAAAAGAAATGTCTGCTCTAGCAAAATTATGCATGTATGTATGTATATATTATTGAATTTGATAGTTAGTTAGTTGTGTTTATTGAGAGCTTGCTCTATTCGTAGTGTATAGTTATTTAACTCACATTTAATATGGTTATTGTTTATATGAACATTTAAATGCTTTGACGAATATCTAAATGCATATTATTACTTAATATTGATCAACTCCTTTAACTTTTCGCTATGCTTAGCTAAGCTCTTCAGATCTCTGCCCTATCCATTATCCATTTCATTAAAATTGTTTTCCGACTTTAAAGTCTCTCTCTCTCTCTCTCTCTCTCTCTCTCTCTTTCTCTGACTGACATATCTCTATTCTGCTTTTAACTCACTTCAGTACAAAGCTCTCTTCTTTTCCCAAGCTAATGGGTCCAACTCACTAAATTCTCTTTCCTTCCTCACTTTTATTCTCTTTCCAATCAAATCTTTTAGGGGCTCACTCACGATCAACATCTTAACTCTTTTGCTTTCAAATATGTAGCCTGTAATTGATTTAATATCATACTAATCTGTATGTATTTATTTGTAGGTATGTAAGTATTTCTGTAATTACTTGTATTTTACTATTATGAACCATTGAACAACACCAATATTAATATATTATATATGCTTGAATAACTGCAATATCCTTACGAGAGCGTCTATTTTATCGAACCTATGCCTGGCATACAACACCACCATCTTCATCATCATGCAACAGCAGATTAATTATCAAATCAAATTAAATTAACCAAAATCGGCCAAATTGATGACTAGTTATATTGTAACTAGAGTAAATTTTGATACATTTAAACTTTAAATTTTAAAGAATCATATACGATAAGATATTGACTTCACATCAACTTAAATACACATATAAAGAACACGTAAGTATGTAGAAGGTAAACGGTTAAAGGTAAAGTTAACAGGTATTGGTAGAAGTATATTAAAGGTAAAGATGGAATGTATAAACTCTGGAGCAACTATATGAAGGCACCCTTTTTTTATCGTTCGGATAGAAAGGGTGAAGCTAGAAAGAATCCGAGACTACCGTTTGAAAGAGCATAAAAAATAAGAGAGAGGAGAAAAATAAAGCGTGCGCTTTTATGACCGCTTTCGACAAAATTCAATGAACGGTGACGAAACGATACTAAATATATATCTTTTTATTAGTTTTATAATGAATGTAACCTCACTATTTCCCTTGCTACACTACCGAAGACATACAAAGTTTATTTATTATCAGGACAACGCTTCAATGCACGTCAGTCTTGAGACGCGTCCTGACTTGAAGCCAATAATATTAGTCTTTTGGAGTGACCCGCATGCTATCTGGACATGAATCCCATGGAAATCATTTGGATATTGTTGGTCTGATGGATTTAGGACAAAACACCAAGTACGACAGTATTTAGATCTTAAACTGCTAGTAATTAAGTCCTGGGAAGAGCTTTTCCCAAAAGACTGATAAAGTAAGGTTTTTAGTATTCTAAATAGAATTTTCGAGCTTACAAGTGCCAAGGGAGTTTACACTCATTATAAAACTAGTAAATAGATATCAAGTTAGTATCGTTTCCTTACCGTCCATTGAATTTTGTCAAATGCGGTCATAAAAGCGCACGCTTTTTTTGCTCCTCTCTCTTATTTTTTATGCTCTTTCAAACGGTACTCGCGGATTCTTTCGAGCTTCACCCTTTCTATCCGAACGCTTAAAAAAGAGGTGCGTTCATATAGTTGCTCCAGAGTTTAGTAAATTAATTATTATTATATGTAGAATAGTGTATAGTTAAAAGCACCATTATTAATATTTGAACTTAGGACACATACAACATATACTAATGTAAATAGATAAACAGAGTTTTAAAGATTTAAGAAATTAACAGTCGGACTGGGATTGGTATTAAAAGGAGAATTCATAGGTGGGAACCATGAGTTTGGCTTGGACACGGGTATGGGCATGGGAGTGGGGGAATATCTGGACTATATGCTGCTGGATCGTCCAATGCCGGAAGTGGTGGTGATGTGATGATTACGTATGGTCACCTTATCGAATCGCACCATTGGGACGCCCTTGATGGTCCGTGTGGTCTGTGTGGATGGGCGGGCAAAGTGGATTACATAGAGCAGCCGTGGCCGTTGCTGGTGGACTAGCACTCACCTCATCCCCCTGATGGCATAGCTTGGCCTTGAGCCACGGCCACTTGATGGTTCTCATCAGGGTGTTGCGAAAGTCCTCGCTAAACAGACAGTAGATATAGAACGTAATCGAATAGTTGATCAACTCCAATAGATTGGCCAGGGCCCGAAACACCTGAAACGGAAAACTGGGCAGCACCTCCGAAGCAATCGTCATATGTAAAATTGCCATTGGCGACACACACAGCAAAAACAGTATCGAGGTACTACCAAGCAGCAAAAATAATCGACGCTCCTCTGCAAACTTCCTGGGATCCTCGTCCTTCACATAGGTTGCCCGGGTCAAAACCATTTGACGACGACGCTCACAGGTTTGTCGATAGACCAGCATAATGCGCAAATTGAGACCAGCTATCAGAAGCGTTGGTATTAACTTGAATATTACCTCCAACATGATCTTATACACCGAATAAAATAAAGAGCTCTGATAGTCAGCATTGTCCCGCCTCAAGTAAACGAACACATTGTTTGGGCTCAAAATGCACTTGATCAGCTCACCCCGAAAGATACTTGGTAAATAGATGATGAATGTCACGAAGCAAGTGAGAAAGACAACCACGCTGTAAGGAACATCAATCGATCAATCCATCTCCATTCAATTGTTAACTCCGTATTCAAAATTTACCCTGGAGGTCCCATAACAGGACGCGTGCATCCCGGATGGCAAACGGACACGTAGCGCTCAATTGTCAACACCAATAGCATCATAACACCTACACCTGCAATCAAAAATTATAAAAAAATATATCTTAGCTTTAAAAATATTCCACTCTTCTTTTAAATTGCGACTCTTTAATATAATGATTCAAATATACTGGGACGCCAAATAAATGCAAACCAACAATAACTTCATGTCATTTTCTGGGCTGGATTTTGCGTGGTTTGCGTTCATGTGAAATTAAATATTCTCAATTCCATTTGCATTTGTGTACTCATTAACAAAATAAATACAATAAATAATTGCAAAGTGTTTAGTAGGAAACTTAAAACTTTTCTCATTATTCTATGCTTGAAAACTGATTTATATTCACATTATTAATTAAAAAAGAATAGTAGCAAATCTAGGCTAGAAAATGTAACATATTCAATTGCAATAATTTCACCATAAATAGATATTGATTTAAATCGTAGTTCATCATAATTGTGCATTTGTATTTTAATTGGAAATTAAATGGAAATGTAGTTTAGAAAAGAAATAAATAAATAGAAATCAAATGTTATTTAATTACAATATTAAAGGAAAATATAAAAACTAATTAAATTTGTACATTTCTTATGACACTTAGTATGGAAACTAAGAACATTTCTCGATATTCTATGCTTGAAAATGGATTTATATTCACATTATTAATTAAAAAAAATGCATTAAGCTACGGTGGAGCAAGCTCGACAGTAGGAGACCCTGTACTTTTGAGTGCAAAGCGATAGATGGCGCCACTACGAAGATATCAGTTAATTTTGCCCGTAACATTGTGAGTTGAATAACTTCCGCGTTCATCATCCGATTTGGACGAAATTTGCAGGATAGGTTCAGACCATAGTCTGTATTATACATACTCAAAGTCAAGGCGCCAGCATTAAAGGTGCTCTTGTAATTCGACTTGGAAATTTTGTATTTCAATTTGTGGGGGCGGAGGTGGGCGTGGCAAAAATCTAAAATAAACTCGTTCAATGCAAGATATAGATATACATACCTGCCAAATTTGGTGTCTCTAGCTCTTATAGTCTCTGAGATCTAGGAACTCAAAAAAGGGACAGACAGACAGACGGACAGACAGACAGACGGACATGGCTATATCGACTCGGCTGTTGATGCTGATCAAGAATATATATACTTTATGGGGTCTGCCACGCCTCCTTCTGCCTGTTACGCACATTTTTTTTTGCACAAACGTTATAGACCCATTTGTACTTTTTTAAAGTACTGGGTCTTAAAATTTTCAAAATTTTAAATCTTGATTTTGTTTCCAGTCCCCAGGGTCACCAGATTTCAAACTCTCGTAACTTTGGCAAATCTTACCCGATTTTTATGCGGAATGTCATTTTAGTCATGATTTGATCTATAAATTTGTTCTACATTTAAAGATAGTTATTTTTCAGAAATCGATTTTTTCGATTTTGTTGGAATTTTAGGTAAGGGTACCCCCTTTACTTTTTCAGAAAAAAAAATTTTCAAAATTTTAAATCTTGATTTTGTACTTTTAATCAACTCCTGGTGCCAAAATTAGTATAAAAGAACACTTTAAAGTTGATTCTGAGGAGTTTCATTTTTTTTATAAAAAATCATGCCAAAAGTGACAAAAATTTGACTTGTAAAGTTTCCAGTCCCCAGGTCACCAGATTTCAAACTCTCGTAACTTTGGCAAATCTTACCCGATTTTTATGCGGAATGTCATTTTAGTCATGATTTGATCTATAAATTTGTTCTACATTTAAAGATAGTTATTTTTCAGAAATCGATTTTTTTCGATTTTGTTGGAATTTTAGGTAAGGGTACCCCTTTACTTTTTCAGAAAAAAAAATGCATTAAGCTACGGTGGAGCAAGCTCGACAGTAGAAGACCCTGTACTTTTTGAGTGCAAAGCGATCACTACAGTTTGTTTCAGTTTCAAAAAATTTCCATAGATGGCGCCACTACGAAGATATCAGTTGATTTTGGCCGTAACATTGTTAGTTGAATAACTTCGACGTTTATCATCCGATTTGGATAAAATTTGCAGGATAAGTTTAGATCATAGTCTGTATTATACGTACTGAAAATGAAGGGGCTAGCATCAAAGGTGCTCTTGTAATTGGACTTGGAAATTTGTATTTTAATTTGCGGGGGCGGAGGGGGGCGTGGCAAAAATCTAAAACAAACTCGTTCAATGCAAGATATAGATGTACCTACATGCCAAATTTGGTGTCTCTAGCTCTTATGGTCTCTGAGATCTAGGAACTCAAAAAAGGGACAGACAGACAGACGGACAGACGGACAGACAGACAGACGGACATGGCTATATCGACTCGGCTGTTGATGCTGATCAAGAATATATATACTTTATGGGGTCTGCCACGCCTCCTTCTGCCTGTTACGCACATTTGACCAACGTAATAGACCCATTTGTACTTTTTTAAAGTACAGGGTCTAAAAATGAACAAATTTCTTATGTTGTAATTGCATACACTTTAAATATTATAATTAGATGTAATGGATTAAATTAAAAAATTTGGAAAATGTTTCAATAAGCTTTTCTGTTGCCAAACAGGGTGCAGCTTACCCAAACAACCGTTTCCGAGGAAAAGCTCTAAGTGAGCCGTATAGAAGGCCGGTCCAAATTCCTCCCATTGCCCACGATCCTTGTGGACGAGCATGCGTATTCCAAAGGGTATAGCAAAGACAATAGCAAGCAGTGCGGCAGTAGAATAAGCTGCGAATACAACGGGAAATGTGTAAAGTTCAAATTAAAGCAGTTTTATGGCTGGGTTTATGGCATAATTATGGCGTCCGCCTTCCGCCTGCCGCGACAGGAAGCAACAGAAACTGAAACCGACCAAAACTCTTGACTGCCGACTGTCGGCAACCGACTCGACCGAGAAATGAATGGTTCTCGGTTCCCGTTCCCCCTTTTTGTTCCCCGTATTATTTAACTTTATTTTGTGCCTCTTGTTTTTGGGCAGAACAACATTTTTGTTGTACTCATTCTCATTGTTGTTCCTGCTATTGCTGTGATATATAATTTCTACTTATTGCCAAATGCGAATGTGTGCCGCTGTGTGTGTGTGTGTGGCTTGTTTATTGATTTATGACTTGTTTATAGCTCTATAATTACATTATTACTTGCTGCCTCGTGTGCGATCCATCTGCTGCTGTCCTTGCCCCTGTCCTTCTCTCTGTTCTGCTCTCTCTCTCTCTCTACTCTCACTCCCTCTTTTTCTCCATGATGTCGCAAATTGTCGTGCACACAAAACTTAATGCTCGATATATGACTTCCTGTGACTCACACAATAATATGTATGTACATATATACACACACTATTAACGTATGATATATCCTTATGTATAATGCTGTTCATTTAATTGGGTACACGGCACATCAATATAAATGTCAGATTTGTTTGCGCCAAGCTTGACAAGTGTCCATCACTTGATTCGGTCATCACTTTTGCTTTCACTTTCACTTTTACCATTTCAGCCTTCCTGAATTATACAAATCTGTCGTGTTTGCTGTCAACACTAAGAATTTTCCGAGACATTACCAGTCGTTTGTCCCACACGCCACACGCAAGGCAACTAAATAGGCTTCTAAAGGATTGTCCTTAGCAGCAGCAGCAGCAGCAGCAGGTCAACTGATTGAGTGAGTGGTCTCTTGATGCTGAAAATGATTTCCTGGTTACGACTATGGTATTGCACATGTACAACAAACAACTGAAAGTTTACATAGGACAGGGCTGCCATCCTTTACAATTTAATTATATTCTTCTGCTTTCAACATTTATTCTTGTCTTTAAAGCCTTATTTTTGTTTCTTTAATTTTCTTTAAAAGTTACCAAAAATTATTAAAGTGGTTTGCACTTAGATAAAAAACATTTTTAAAATATATTTTAAATTTACCTATTGATTAAAAAATAATACTTTCTTTTGATATCAAACTTTATGCCCTCTTTTTTACACTTTGAGGCTTTTTTATATTTGTTAAATCATTTTTCAAATTTCATAAGGTAGAGTTCAGCTATATCTCAATTTATGAACTTAGTCGTTCCAAATCATTTATAGATGAAGCGTGTCAAGACTTTTAAGTTAGTCATTTTTTTTTGGTCTTAAAAAGTTGCATACATGAAGTTACGATATCTTTCTCGAAAAACTTTTCGTTGAGCTCTGTCAAACAATTGCGATTGAGCTTTAGTAAGCTGTGTTTCAGTGCTGGAAGTTGGACATTTGTTTAAGTATTTGAAAATTGTACTCTAGTTTAATATGCAGTCGATAAGTTTGGGCAGCTATTCCCTAGTTAGCCATAAAACATGCCAGCCCCTAGGAAGCTCTTATAGCCCGAATGCATAACTTTAGCTTAACAAACTGGCACCAAATATTAGCACCGTGCTGTGGCATTCGCCTTTCCCTCTCTCTCTCTCTCTCTCTCTCTCTCTCTCTCTCTCTTTTTCTTTCTTTCTTTCTCTCACACACACATCCCTCTCTTTCAATGCTACACGTAACTTTCAGAGTTACAGGACCCTCAATACAAGTACATACATACATAGAAACATTCTTAGAAAGAATCAAAGGCAATGACCGCCAAATGGCAACAGACTCCGTCGTAAAAAGGCTGCTGGCAGCAAAATATTTTTGTTATTTTAATAAAATGAATGCCCTGATTTTGGTCATTATTACTCAGGCCCTAAAAAGAGAAATCTAGTGGTTGTCGTAGAAGCAGTTTCAGGTTTAAGGCGCTGTCTTTCACGGCTCTTCAAGTTTTTTATTTACTGTCGCGCTCAGATGAAACTGGCGATATTTCAAGTCTCAGCCAAAGGGGCCTCAGCCTTTATTTTGCATTTTCCCAACTCCCAACTACCAGCTACCAGTTCTCAGTTACTAGCTAGCATTTTCCAGTTACCAGCTATCACTTATCAGCTAGAAGCTACCATTTCCATCTCTCAGCTGCCATTTGGAAGTGTGGCAAGCGGGCAAAAGGCAATCAATTATGCTGACATAGCATGCGTAATACATTTCAAGCATTTTACATTTTATACTCGTTCTCGTATTTGCCAAGTTTCGTTTCTTCCATCTCCAAGCTGGCAAATAAAGTGAGTTGCTTTCCCATCTACACATTCTCGCCACACCGCATGCCGCATGCCGGGTGCCGCGTGCCGCGTGCCACATGACTGATTGTAAGTAGGCAACGGAAAAATGGGCAACACGCTGCGCCGTTGACAAGTTTCATTTTTTGGGTCGTCTCATTAATCAATTAAAAGGCCATAAAGCAAACGAGTGCCTAATATGCTTAGTTAGTTACTTGCTTTTTCTTAACATCCTGTCTAATACATATCAACAATTTTTTTCTCTTTCTTTTCTCTCTTATACTTTTTGGCGCAATGCCGTTGGCTCTTCCGGTCCTAGCCTTGGCCCAAACAGCTTAGCGGCTTTACATAAATTTCCAAGGACCTCCTAATCAAATACGATTCCCAAAGGCTGCCTCGTGAGAGTTCCCATAAGCTATTGTTGTTCTACTTTGCCAGAACACAATTAGGGAACGGACAAAGGTTTTTTTTTCGTACCCTCTTTCTACTTGGAAGTGTGAAGATATTTATATTCATCGCAAAAAAGTGTATTAAATTATATTTATGAAACTGTTAACATTTATTTCTGATCCTTTTGCTCGATATGATATGTTATTTTGATAACGCTCATTTTGAAATTTTTAATTTAATATATGTATGTTAAGTAGATTTTATAAATATTTTAAATTTATGAGTGCGCGTCATAGAATTTATTACAAATATATCATTAAATAAATATGATACTTAAGCTTAGTCCAGTTCGATAGTCTCTTCACTTCATCTTAATATATACTTTTACAGATGTGAACACGTTTAATAAATTGTAGTCCCTCCTTTCGTTTACTTACTTTAAGTAACTTTAAGCTTCTTAATTAAACCTTTTTTTTATGACACCGAACACCGTACAGGAGATCTAGCGAGAAAAAGCAATTCCGATGGCATAGAATTTGTTGTTTGGTATTTGAAGGCCTTTTAAGTGAATGAAATACTCTTTACACACTAAATTTGGCAATTATTCAGTGAAATGGCCATTTCTAGACAGTCAATGGAATTGGATTTTCGTAGAATGACCCCAACAAAAAAAAAAACGAAAAATAAGAAATGGTTTTCAAGTGTTTTTTTTTGGGGGGGGGGGGGGGCTAGAGCTACTTACCTCGCATGTAAATGTAGGCGGTACCTCGCATATTGCGACGGGTGAGGACAATTAGATTGAGCACATTTCCCATGATGCCAAGGGAGCAGATGATGGGAAGGATGAGGCCATAGGAGTAATGGCGTAGGACTTCGGTGCGCGGATCCTCCACGTCCTGCTAAGCGGAGCGGAGTGTCAAAGAATGAAAAGAAAGGATGGTAAAGATGTAGCCAAAAGCGAAACCAATAAAAAGTAATAATAATAGTAAACAAAAAACGGCACAGCTCATAAATCATGCAGCGATTACACGCTGCCTCCCTTTCTGTTTTCTATCTCTCTCTCTCTCTTTCTGTTTCACTCTTATTTGTGCTATCTCTCTTGCACTTTGACGTGCAGCCTCCATTGTTGTTCTTGCTCAGTTGGATGGGATGCTACAGATAAAAATTCAATAGTCAACTTGACACTTTTATTTGTGACTTGTTATGCTCACACACACACACACACACACACACACGCACACACACGTATACACCTACACTTTTCTCTCACTTTTTTGCCTATCTAAATAGCTATCTCGCTTAGACATACACACATATACATATATGCCCGAGTGGTTTGACGTTTTCCCATTGTAAATATGTTTTGCATGCTTTTCAACATGCTTGCCTTTGTTGTTTTTATACCCTGTTTTTTTGTTGTGTTGCTCTTGTTCATTTTGATGTTGTTTTTGTTGTTTTCGTTGTTGTTTTTTGTTTTGTGCTCATACTGAGATAGACAGGCAGCTCCACTTTGCTTGAGTTCGCTTTTCTATAGCCTTGAGCGAAAGTTGCAAACAAAGCAGCTTTTGCACGGCAACAACAGCAGCGTGTGAGTAAACTTTTTGCACGTGCTGTGCCACGAAATGAGTTATTTCGCTTTTGCCTTGAATGGGACTCTCCGCATATCGCTTTTGCCCCCTTCCTGCCCTCCTTCACCCATTTTTTTTAATAAGCCGTGTGAACAAAAACACATTATAAGTGAGCCGCTGAAAAGTAGGCAACAGTTTCTTTTTGCGCTCACAGCAGGTAGCTTTTTGTGTCATAACTGAGACAGACTGTTGGTCCAATATAAAATCGAGATTCTCGCAGCCTACATTTGATTGAATGGAAAATTCTGTTATTATTATTTTGTCAAAAATGTCCAACTATTTTTGTATTCCTCTATCAGCAGACAATGAAAATATTCTGTGACAGTCGACTAGTAATAACGATAAGAGAATGTGATGTAAATTGATTTTTCTGAGTGCACATGGCAATCAATAGAAGTTGGACCAGGTGTTAAGTAAATTTCTAAAATAGTTGACTGAGAAATCTGCCTTTACAATACTCGTACTAAATTGAACAATGGAAATACTGGCAATAATATTTTGCTGTTGTTTGATTTGATTTGATTTTATTATTATGCTAATTTTACAACTTTCTTTTTCTCTTCCTCTATCACTCTTATCTGTGTGTGTGTGTGTTCTTGGTCGAGCACTTACCGTGTAAATGTCATCCCGCAAATCGTTGCTGTAGATGTGGGACACATTGGCCGCGGTACCGAGGACGAGGTCATTGCTGCTAAGATTCCCACCCCAGATGAATGAGCAATAGGCGGGATCTTCTTCGGTGTTATAAAGTCTTGTTATCATAGTTTGCTTGGTGGAGCTTTCCCTCCTTGCTGTTGTGAATGCCGTGCTGGTAGTTTTGCCTTCAAGGATCCATGTTCAGATTTAAGTTTAATTTAGGTAAGTAGAGTAACCGACACAAAAGACGGCAAAGTCAAAGAAATTGCGTGTAAAAATAGCTGGCGGGACAAGCTCATGAATGAAATGCGGGCGGCGAGCTTTGCTATGCCGAAGTCATGTTATTTAAATAGCAAAACGACAGCGACGACTACGACACCGAGCTTCAAAACCGGAATGAAAATGAAAATGAAAAAGGGAATGAGATTGCGACTGCGACTGAGACAGAGACGGAGACGGGGAATGTTAACAAAAGAACAACAAAAAGAGCGAGTACGAGTACGAGAACGAGTACGACGGGAAAGGGAACGAGAACGAGAACGAGAATAAAAACAGGAATGAGAATGAGATAGTCGCGCCAAGCGGAAACGGAAGCGTTCACTTGTATACTTTGCAATAAAAACAAAGCGTAAAGTAAAAGCTGAAATAGTCAGAAAAGAAGATAGGTAGGTGGCAAAGAGGGTGAGGAATGATAAAGGGGACCATATTTTCCAATGCTCCGATGCTTCAAGGCGTAACAATTGAGGCTTTGATTGCCGCTGGCACAAACAAATCAACCAAAAATTGAAAAGCAACTGGCAGGCCAGAGATATAAAAATAAAATGCTGGAAATAATTGCGGACTGTAAATATGTTGAAAACGAATGAAATTCTGTACGACAAACCTGCTCGTAAACAATGTCGAAAGCACAAGGGCACAAGGATGACGAAAAGCGACGAGGGAAAAGTCAAGAAAAGTTTTTGCGTCATTTGGAGCAACTATAACCGCTTAGCCCAAATGTTTCCTTTTTTTTGCAGGGCGAATATTACGAGTAAACGGGCATATCTTTTTATGTAAACTACTTTGTGTAGATTTTTAATAATTCGGCCAATTGGCCTGGCTTAGATTAACTGTAATTGGAGCTCTGTAGCCATCCGGTTTCGGATTAAAAGACATTCAGAGTGTTGTTAGATAAAAACGAGACAAGAGTAAACAGTCACGGTTACTTTAAGTAGCAGGATAATATATAATCTGATTAGACTGATTAGCTTTTATTTTGTGCATTACGAGTTATTTTTTATCTAATAGAACATTTAATATCGTATTTTCATTGCTAGTATGGGATAGTTAGCGAATTAACTGTAATTAGAGCTCTCAAATCATCCGGTTTCGGATTAAAAGACATATAGAGTGTTGTTAGTGTTTCAGATAAAGTTGAGAGAAGAGTGAACATTCACGGTTACTTTAAGTAGGAGTAGGATAATATATAATCTGATTAGACAGCTATTATTTTGTAGAACATTTAATATCGTATGTTGGGCTATTATGGGATAGTAAGCGAACAGTCAAGGCTAACTATTCGGAATCGATGATGGTATTTATAATGAATAAACTCAGGTGTTTTGAGTCATCGCCAAGCTGTTTACGTGCTAGTCTTATGATGAACGTACCTAAATGATGCGAGATAATGATTATGCAATTAAATAATATTATATATTTAGTTGAATATAAATTGCTAATATAAATCTCTTTCGCTGAAACTCACTTTGTCGTGCGGCCTCCAATTGGCTGCACTTGACTCTTGATTTAAAGATAATTAACTTCTACAAAGATCGGATTTGTTTCGGTATTGGTTTCTAATTGGATAGCTTAGTAGGTCCAACGGACTTCGGTATTTGGCTGAAAGTCTCTTTGCATTTGTCGAGTGAGAGTTGAGTTGAATTCCATTGAACTTGCGGCTGACACATGTTGCATTTTTACTCTGGTCTGGAGATGCTGCAATGACAATAATAAAAGTAATGTGTTTAGAAGAGAGATCCAGCAAATTTTATTTTATTTCGTTTATTTTTTCGTTTGAGGAATACTTTATATATATTTTATTATGCGACAGGGCGCCCTAGAGAGTCCCCTGGGTGACTTAGGGAAAGGAGACAGGAGACAGGGGGGGGGGGAACCAGAGGTTAAGGACCCGACTCATGTGTCATATAATTGACGCCGTTGCCGTTGTTTCCATTTCTTCTAGCACGTACCACTAAACAGAGTCGAGGCCCTGGCAACAGGTGTGTTTTATTTCTGCACGTCACTGACAGCCAACACACGTCTGCCACGCCTACCACCCATCGCCCACCGCCCACCCCCAGAGAGTGCCCCTAGGCTCACGCTAAGCTAAGCGCTAAAATCAACGTTGACAGGCGACAGAATTTCGTATAAAATTTTTGATAAATTGCCCGACCAGGAGGCAGCCAGAGTTAGGCAATAAGGACGAACAAACGGCTTCAAATATGTATACGTATATTTAAATGCATGTATATATAATATAAATGTATAGAGTTTACACTATATGAGACGCATAAGGATATTCACAGCAGATCAAGTTTAATATTGATGACTATTAGATGATTTTTCAGGGAATTCGTCAACGAACTGCAAGTCATAAGCTTAAAGACAGCTATATATATATATATATATATATATATATATATATATATATATATATATATATATATATATATTTATAAGTGCTAGGGCTAATATAAATATAAATATAACTATCTCTCAGATAGTCCCAAAAGTGGTCAACACTTTCATAGCAATTAAGTTTGTCAGCTTAGCGTAATTTTGTGAAATATTCCCTGTCAACGGCTTTGTGGCAAGTTAGTAAGTGAGTGAGTTAGTTAGTGAGTGTGTGAGTGAGTGAGATTGCCCCTTGGCAGTATGCTCACGTTGCACTTGTGCGGTGTGCGCGCGAATAAGTTTAATAAGTATGCAACACTTTGTGGCATTTGCATAGAGTGCAGCACATCACGCATACGCAGTGTAGCCAGTGAGGCATCCAAGTAACTGTAGCAAGCTAAAGTGCAAATCTCCTGCTGCCGTTTGGGGAGATTGAATGACACAAAACATGACACAAACTTAATTTCCCCAAGGCAAATATAAAAGACCTTCCCTATCTCACTTGCCGAGTGACGGAGTGAAAGAGTGACTTGAGTAAAGAGTGAATGAATCGCGACCAAGCAACTGACTGTTACTTCAAAGACTGACTACCCGATTCACTGACTGACTGACTGACTGACTTACCTACTACTTTATTGTCCCTGTCTCTTTCTCTCTCTCTCTCTCTGTCTCTTTCCCTGTCTTTGCGTCAGAGTTGCACGCATCGACGGCTCTGCCTGGTGGCATATTACGAGTAAACTGTCATATTGCATTGCCAACTGAGAAGAATACCACATAATTTATGCCTGCGATTATCATAATAATTCGCCAGCCACGACACTCGACACACACGAATGATTTGCGCGGCAACAAGGGACAGGCAGGGACATATACATATATATAGAGCCAGAGAGACTATAGGAGAGAGCGAGAGAGAGTAAAGAGAGAATAGACTGGGAAGTAGGACAAGCTGTGACCAGGTGTTGTGGGTGTCGGTGGTTTTTCACTTGCTGTTCTTGTCGTTGTCGTTGTTGTCGTTGTCATTGTCTTTGTCGCTTGTTAGTTTTGGTTTTTGCGGCTCTGTTTGCTGAGCACTTACAGTTATTGCGGTTTAGGTTCGGGCCAAAAGTTTTCATTTGGTAAATAAATAAAGTTCTGTAAAAACCCCAAAACATATACAATAACTACTCACAGACACACAAAAAAAGAAAAACAATTCCTGTTTATCCCATTCTTTAGCTTTGTCACTGTCAGTATTTTTTGGGCTGAGCAGACTGGAAAGAGGAAAGAGTATAATATAGAATGAGGCACACTCTTCTAATAAGTTATGCAGATAGATACATATATAAGAGAAAACGGGTACAGGATATCTGCCAGTCGATTTTGCTCAATGTGAGCAATTTTACTTGTTGTTTGGCGGATTGCAAATTTGTTTGGTTGTCATTTGTTTTTAGGCATTTTTTTTCGGGGTAGTTTCATTTTAGGGTCTCTGTTTAACCAACAACAGTTTGTCATTTAGGCAAACACACGCACACACACACACACACATGGACACAGTTGTGATGACTTTGCTGTTAATGTGGAGCATATGAGACCGGCTCACCAATACCAATATATTGCATAGAGAGGAAATCTAAACAAACGCTTAATGGATCCTCAACAGTTTCAGATTCGCTTAATTTTTCCCCTTCACTTTCGCTCGCTCTCTCTCTCTCTCTCTCTTTGTCGTTGTCTCTTTCTGTCTATGGTCTGTGTGTTGGCATGATTAATGCCTTTGTTTATATTTCCGTTTCGGTTTTTGGCTTCTTTTTTTTGTTTTTGCTTCCTGTTTGTTGGGCTTTCGGGCCTTGCCTTCCTGCCAGCCTGCCGAGTGATATGTTTAACAAAAAAGTTTAACGCAAATTAAGTCAAACTGGCAGCGCTTAACGATGTGCGACATAGATGAATATCTGTGTGGGTGTGGACTACACACACATACGCACACCCCCTCTGCATGTGTGTGTGGCCGTGTGTGTTGGTCTAGACAACCCACAGTGCGCGCAGTTTTTCCTGACAGCGGGTAGCTGCCCAATGTCCCCAAAATTGCGGCATTGCCTTTAATTTACACACAAAATGAGCTCGACCAAGCGGACAGAACATAGGACAGTGGACAGTGGACAAGGGACATTCCCAAGCTGATGAGCACAAATTAAGTTTGTAGGAAATCCAGATATCAACTCAAGTCATCAGCAAATGAAATAAAAAAGTAAATAACAAACTCTGACTTTAAGGCAGCTGCTGTGAAATCTCAAAGAAAAACTTTTCTTTACCCTGTAATTGACAAAATAAAGCGTTTAAAATAACCGAATTGAAGTGGACCTAACTTTGAATAGCATTGAAAAAAATAAGCTAACAATGATTTCGATATTACGTATGTTTATTTGTAAACTGCTTAAAACTTTACTTTGAAATGTACTACATATTATTTTATATGTATAACCGATCTATTGTCTGTTGTTATCTCAACTTGATCCTTGATTTTAATCTCCTTGAACTAAGCTTATATTTTAAGTTTAGCAGCTTCTTAATCTTTGACAAAACAAGTTGTTTTTTATTGCTTGCTTTTCTTTTGTGGGTTTCTAAGCCACTTATTGCTTTTTAAATATCCAGTAGCATTTCTGTCTGTTTTCTATTCAGTGTTTTAGTCAAAATTTTGCATTTATTCATTGGAATCAAAACCTATTTTTCGCCCACAAATTGTTTAGCTCACTATGCATTATCAAGAAATTTACACTGTTGAAGTTGTGTAATAAACGAATTGATTGGCACATAATTCTAAGAGTAAATATTTTTGGCAAATGGAATATTTGAAAATCATTGTGTCCTGAAAATTGTGACAATTGAAAAACCGATTATATATTCTGTTTGTATTCAGTTGATATTGATATGATTCCTCTGAATTTGTGCTTTATACTTTGGCAAAAGTTGTTTGAAGCTAGCAGCGATGTCAACACTTAATACCACTGTCAGTTTTATTCCACACGATAACATGTAAGTTTTCGGCCATTAAGTTTTTAATTTCTGTGCGGATTTTACGAGGCATCAAAGGGTCGAGAAGTCACATACATATTGCTGACGATGGCTGTTACCAGCTTATTTGGTCGTGGAAAATTCAGTGAAAAGAACAACAACAACAACAACAACAACGTCAATTGAATTAAACAAAATATTTTCTGTTGTTCGTTTGTTTGCTTTTAATTACGCAATCGTTTTATTTAATTTTCTAAGGCGTGGCGACCAATTAAGCTTTAATTAAAAAAACCCTCGCCCAAACAAAAAAAAGTCAAAGTAGAAAATGTGAATATGTGTATGAAAAACGTTGCATACTTTAAGGGACGCTAAAAATTCGCAAAGTTGCCGCTGACTTCGAGCCGTAAAAAATTCAAGACTCAGATGAAAACTTGCCACGAAACTTTGGTGGCAAGGACACAAAAAATTTTGCTGAGCTGCTGTTTTTTGATAATGGGTGAGGAGGTTTTAATCGAAGGCTTATCGCAAAAGTCATCAGAAAAGTCGTTCAGGGTCAGTTTGAGTTCGTGACACGCGTGAATCGCAGGACCCGCAGGATACACAGGACAAGCGTTCGCTGCCCGATTAATTTTCAATTTAAATTTACATTTGTATGCACAGCAGCAACAACCACAACCATAACAACAATAACAACTACTACTACTTCAACAGCAACATTGACATCCATAAATTGGGCTGACCCGTTGACGTTGTCGATGTCGTTGTCGTTGCGCAGTTATCAAAATTGCTTAACGGCACCTCGTTCGTTGCGTGCCCCCAAGATAAGCATTTAAAGTGTCCTTAGTGTCCTTTGTTTTGTGTCAGTTTGTGCTCTCTCTCTCTTTATTTTATTTATTATTTTTTTTGTGTTTTATTTTTTTGTGTTTTACGCCAGACACGAAGCTTTCTATGGTAGTGACCATTTGGACAGGTCAATAAAATGCAATGGTCATTAAGCCAGGCAGGCGGGCAGCTCAACTATGTCCTTGAATATATGAATGTGTATGTGAATATGTATACAATGAACCCCAGTCCATTTGACCCTAATAAGCTTACGCAAATTAGCAAACGCTTTGTACTCAAATATGACACATTTACTGGGCTTAAATTGCAGTTTGTGCAATGCTTGATTTTAGTTATACTTAAGAAGTAATTGAGTTGACCAAACGATTAATTCTTAATTGCAACTTTATTCATCTACTCAGCAGATTGTTGAGTTAGGGTATGTCAATCTTTTATTACAGATATCTAATATCATATCATATCAAATAATATTACATACACTTATTTGGGTTTACAAGTTTATTTTATAACATTTAATATGTTATGTTAACTGAGATTTTTTATCAACTATGATTTAATAATTGATGTCAATAAATTTGTTGTATAATAATGCAAGTCTGTACCAAAATTAGATCTAGCTTACATCATTACTAACTAACAACATAAAATGGTACGTTGTTTAGCAACTATTACAATTGCTACCTTTTATTTGAAAATGCCAAGTGGCAGGTCTAGTGGATGTGAAATAAAAAAGTTAATAATTTCCTTGTCCTTACTTACACTGGTCTAAAATAATGACATACTTTATGTTAAACATTCATTTGAGTGACATTTTATTTTCCATTTATGTGGTTGGCAACTTGTTTGACACTTTGGCTTCAAACATTCGCTTGTAATTTCGGTTATTGCTTTTAGAAAGGACCTAGTAAAAAATTCCAATTTCAGAGTAGTAGCAACAGAAATATGTATGTCTACAATTGCAAGTGCAAAATGAAAATTCTTACTGGTTCTTTGACAATAAGGTAAAGAACTTATGAGTTATTAGTAATGCAAGCGGCATTGAAAAGTGGCAAAAATCATTTGATTTTCAACCGTTTGAGTGTGGCAAATAAAAGAGATTTCTCATGTGAGAAACTTGGATGGGTTTCATGTAAAATACAAGTGATTTTCAACTTTTATTATGGGGGCTAACAGGGCATTAAATTGTTGTATCTGTGTTCAATTCTGGCTGGCTGGTTGGCTGGCTGGCTGGGTAAATGACAATTATTGGCTATGGCCTTGGCTTCTTGAAAGTTGCCCTTTCCACAAATTCGCAATACGAAAACTTTAACAACTGCCATCAGTGGTAGATGGTCTTTTAAACTTGGCCAAGTTAAGGAAGAGAAATGGAGAAATCGAGTGCGAGTGCGATTGAGAGTGAGTGAGAGATTGAGAGGGAGTCTCACATAGTTAGTTAGTTGGTTATTTGGGGTCGCATCCGTACTATTTGCCATTGCCATTCACAACGTGACTTTCCTTTGATGCTGGTTGCTGCAACACAACAACAACAACAGCAGCAGCAATAGCAGCTGTGTGGCATTGTTAGATTGTAGGATTGCAGGATTGTTAAAGTGTTGGTGGTGGCATGCCGCACATACAATGCATAACTTGTAATAACCCGCTGACCCCGACACTTCTCTATACACACACACACGCACACACACACACACAATATACTACATGCAGATGCACTTAGAAGTCAAGCGGCGTTGGGAACTTGTTGGCAGCAAAAGCAAAATGTGGTTGAAAATGCACTCGAAATGAAAATGAAAATGAAATGTCAACTTACCACACGGCGTGCAACGTGGGGGCAGCTACTTTGATAGAATTGGGAAAACGCTGCAGCTTTCGTTCTCTTCCTTCCCCTCTCTCTCTCTCTTTTGATGCACTTTCTCTATAAAAAAAAGAACAGAAAACAACAAATTTCTGCTCGTCTTCTCTTTTTTCTTCTGTTGATTTTCTTTTAAACCAAGGATTTGTTGACAGTTGAATTTGATGCTATTTTCGGGTGATTTCAGATGTTGTTCTTGTTGTTTTTTTTTGTCGTTGTTATTTATAACTAGCATAAAGTTTATTTGGCAGTAAACATTCCCCAGTTGGCAGTGAGTTGGTGGGAATTGCTGGCTTTTTAGTTATTCATTTCGATTCAGTTTCTTTCTTTCGTTCTCTCTTCAACATCCAGAACTTCTTCAACTTCTTCTTCTCCTTTTTCGCCTTCTTCAATTTTCTTCACAGTTGTCTATACAAAAATAAGTTAAATGATTATGTGTTTGCATTGGGGGTCATTTTGGGGGGCAACTGCAACTTATGTGCTGACCAATCAAAGATGAACAAAAATAAATCACAACACACAAGCACACAGCCGTACAGACGACAGCAGCCCAAAACGCACACATAACCATTCTTCAAATTTGCACCCAAGTTCTGTGTGTTGTAATATATATATATATATGAATATATATATATCTATATGTGTTGCCTACTTTCGAGCGCGCCAAATAGCTCTGGCAATTTTCAAATGCACAACACGTAAATTCACACACGTAAATGCACACACACACAAACACACACAGAGACGGACACACTCAATATGTTTGTTATTTTTCACTAGAGCAAAATAATTTAAAAAAAAAATAGCTTGAACACTTTGTTAATATGAATTTGCAGAATTCACTTGCACTTTTTTTACTTTCTCTCTCTCAACTTTTTGCACGTTCACTGACGCTGCCAATCAAAAGTCATTCACTTTGTAACTGCCCCAACCTTCAAAAGTTATCAACAACAAGTGCAACAACTACAGGAAAAAAAATCCAAAAAAAAAACATGCACAGAGAAAAAATCGCTGTTGATTCTCAGATTCTCCTCGATGATGCCACAGCCACAGCCACAGCTGCTGATTCAGCTTTAGATTCAACTTCAACTTCAGCTTCAGCTGCTGCTCCTGACCGTTGTCCAGTAAGGGTTCAAATCTGCCAGACAGTTAATATTGCTACTGTTGCTGCTGCTGCTGTTATTATTGCTGTTGCTGTTTCTATTGCTGTTGCTGATGTTTCTACTGCTGCTGCTGCTGCTGTGGCACGTCCATGCCTTTGGGTTGCTCGCTGGCAACTGGTTTAAAGTCTGCCTGACGACCTCCATTTATTAATGTCGGTGGACAGCTTTCACGCTAGGACATGTTATATCACTGTTGTTGAAATTTCCCTTCTGTAATGCCGCTGTAAACTGTAACGCAGCCAATATCCCATAGAATGGGGCGCCAATACCTTCGATTCCTCCTTCTTCGTTCTATCCCCATTTTTCTCTTGCCAAAAATTTTGTTTTGTTGATATTTTGATTTAAGATACTTTGACGCGTCAATTCAAACTTTTATGGATTTCCTATTTTATTTTTATTCTCTTTATATTGTAATTGGTGTAAAATTGTTTGATTTGCAAATGAAAATTAGTCCAGGCAGTATTTAAGGCTTAATATCATCTCCAAAATTGTTGCTTTAGCTTAAAATATTAACTTTTGATGTTTCAATAATATTGTTTGGAGTTTGTACAAATTGTTTTAATTTCCAAAATTTCAATATTATCAGTTTGATTTCAATTTATTTTCAATTGTTGAAATTGAATTTTATTTACTTTTTTGATAAAAAAATTTAATTTTTAATATTACAAATTAACATTGTCATTAAAAATTCTAATTAACTCAAAGAACAATAATATGTTTTATTTAGATTTACAAATAAGAATTCATAATAATTAAAGTTGAAGTTTTAAATTGTTATTATAAGTTCTATTTGACTCAAAAGGAGACTTTCAGATACACATATCTTATAATTGGAGCAGAAATTAATTTCGATAAAGTTTGAGTCGCTTGAGAATTAGTTATTTTCTATATTTGATTCGTTAAAGGTTTTTTTTTCGAGTTGAAAGTTATTTCACTTTTTATAGTCGCCAGTTGATAGTTGAAAGTTGAAAGTTGAAAGTTATTAAGTTTGTTACGAAACGAAATGAAACGAAACTGGTTTGCCACACACCCACGCTCAAAAGCAGCTGTCATTTCTGGAATAAAGTCCTGCAAGCGGCTTAGGCAATATACACATACATACATACATACATACATACATACATACATACATACATACATACATACATACATACATACATACATGCTCGAATGCGTTCATTTCATAGTGGCCCTGGATGGTTCTGGCCTGGCTTATACCACATTGCTGTGGTCGCCTGCAAGTGACTCGCTTTTGTGTACGTCTCCGCCCAAGTCTCATTCTCCTCCTCCATCTCCTTTTCCTTCTCCTTCTTCGTTGTCGTACCAGTCACAGTCAGAGTCACAGTCAGAGTCACAGTCACAGACGCAGTCACAGTCGTTGTTACGGTTTTTATCTTTCATTTTACCCAATGGCTGTCTGCCTGTTTCCTTCATTTCCTTTTCCCTTTTCAGCGTCCCGTTTTTATAAGCCAGCAACGGGCAAACAAGTTTACAAGCAGCCAACGCACAAAATCAAAACAAATACCACACGGCAATGGCAATGGCTATGACGATGACGACGACGACGACGATGGCGATGGCGATGGCGATAGCTGATAGTAATAGCGACAGATGCAGATGCTACTGCAGAGGCTCAGCGAATTGGAAATGGAAGTGGACGTCGACGTCGACGTGGACGTGGAAATGGAAAATGCTATACTGGCGTCAAGGGAGGCAGGCCTGAAAGAAGAAACAAAGGTGCGGGAAAAGCAAGAGTTGGTAAGCTTTTTCGCTTATCTTATTTGGTTGCGTAATCCCAGCAGAAACATCAATAGCAAATCTTGAGCTTAAATGAACACCTGAAATCCCAGACATGGATAAATCAACCCATCATGCTATAGATTAAGCAAATAACCATCCCTCAATTCATATTATAAAATTCGATTCCTGTTACAATAAATTCATGTCAATCTAAGGGAAGAACTCCAATTCCATGAAGAATCTTCCATTATATATAAAGTCTACAATGAGTTAATGATCAGAGAAAAGTCAAACTTTTCAATATACAAATATATTTATGTTTCCTTAGTCTGAACAATTTGAAATGTTTAGATGTTAAGCACTCGATTATTAAGTAATTTAAGAAACTGAAAAGTCAAGTTCAAGTCAAGTTTATAAGTCTAGTTTTGTTTTGTTGTAATAAATTGTTTGTCCCGATTCTAAAGCAGAGTTTTACACTTTCCAGCGGTAGTTGTATTACTAAATGTTATTTATACATATTTTTAATTGCTTTAATGAGCTATGGTAACTATATGTTGTATATATATTGCTAGGCAATACTCATATGGCTCTACATTAATCAATCAGTGGGAATCATAGAGATGCGCCACTAGCGAGCTAATCAATGAAATCTTTGCCGCCTGGCTTGACTTGTCTTTTCTTAACGGCACTCTTTTAATGGCTTTGGCATTAAATGAGCTCTGCAGCGGTTGCTCCTCTTGCCACATGCCACCTGCCTCTTGCCACCGCCCATAGCTTGCAGCCTGCAGCCTTCGTTAGTGCAGATTGTTGGCTGAACAATTGCTGACTACAGAGGGATACGGTAAGGGGGTTATGGTTGTGACACTGGGTCTGGGTCTGTCTTTGCCTCTGTCTCTGGTTGTGCCACTGCCACTGGAACTGGGTCTAAAGCCCACTTAGACATATGTAGCCAATGCACACTGTGTCGAAAATGCTTCTTTTTTTAATAAATGTTACTAAGAATTCTTTTTTAATTTTATTTTTAAGTTGAAATAGAAAGCTGTTAAACTTTTAAAATTTTATTTATTGACTTTAAAATTGTTTTAAAGTATTTTTAATATAATAAATAAAATCTTACATATTAATCAAAATTTGGAATGACATTTCATAAAAAAATTTATATATATACTCAGCATAAAATGTAAAGTATTATTAACAAAATAACAAACAAATTGAACCATTTATCAAAAAATAATCTCAGATATATAAACTCTGGTGCAAAAATATGAACGCAGCCCTTTTTTTTAGCGTTGGGATAGAAAGGGTGAAGCTAGAAAGAATCCGCAACTACCCTTTGAAAGAGCATACAAAATAAGAGAGAGGAGCAAAAAAACAGCAACACTCTCTATGCAAAATATTTCGTTATTTTTCATACTGCGTTTTGTGTGGCGTGCGCTTTTATGACTGCATTCGACAAAATTCAATGAACGGTGACGAAACGATACTAAATATATATCTTTTTACTAGTTTATAATGAGTGTAATCTCCCTTAGCATTAATAAAATCCAAAGCGTCTATCTGAAATACTATAAACCTTACTTTATCAGTCTTTTGGGAAAAGCTCATCCCAGGACTTAATTACTGTCAGTTTAAGGTCCTAAATACTGTCGTACTTGGTATTTTTCTCCTAAATCCTTCGGACCAACAATGCCCACATGTGAATATGGGTAAAAAACCGAAAAGAGCGTAAACCGAAGATAAATCAGACTGATCAGCGACGATTAGTAAGTACAGCAAGCAATTCACTTATGCTCTTTCAAACGGTAGTCGCGGATTCTTTCTAGCTTCAGCCTTTCTATCTAAAAGCGCTTAAAAAAGGGCTGCGTTCATATTTTTGCACCAGAGTTTATAAACCACATAAAGCATTGTCCAGTATTTTTATAGACACGGCGCTATGAGTTTTAAGAATTTATAAAATAACATCTTTACAACGCTTTAACATATTAAATATTCGATCTGCTTTGTCCATTAAATATGAGCATAGTGTTTAATACAATATATTGTAGATAAAACGTCAAGCAATCACTCTGTACAAATAATGAAAAGTCCCTCAAAAACGAAGAGAAGCACAAAATAAAAGTTGTGTATTACTTTATTTCGAGTAAGGCCATATTACATTTATACGCATTTATGAACTGTAATTGTGGGCAACTAGTGCTTCAAGTATAACCAAGTTAACCTTTTAACAATAGGATAAAGTTAAGCAATTAAACAAGTAAACAAGCAAACTTTTGTTTATTTAATTGCAAATGTAATAAAATCATTAATATTGTATGTTTTCTCATATGAAATGCATATATGAATTTATTTCGACCAGTGTGCTTGGGTGAAATGAGGCTACAGTTGATGCTGAGCCTGATGCTCAGCCTGAGAGAGTCTGAGACTGAAACAGAGACAGAGGCTGAGGTTAAGACTGAGGCTGGCGACGTCGAGCTCACTTCAGAACTATTTCAATAAGCGTTACGTTATGCACGCGCATTGTCCTTCACCCTGTTTTCTCGACTGTCGACCGCGTTCGTTGTCGAATGTCATTGCATTTTGCTTTCGTCCTTTCGCTTTTGTCATTCTCATCCTCATACACATCCACATCCACATCATCATTCTCATCCTCATCGTCGTAGTCTTCGCTGTTATTGTTGTCGTTGTACTTGGCGTTGCCTACATGCAATTTACAGCGTTTTACATTTTACATTTTGCGATTTTCATTTTGATTTTGGTTCTGATTCGCTTACCTCTTCTAATGCTGCTGCTGCTGCTGCTGCTGCTACTGCTGGCTGCCATTGCTGTTGCAGCTTCCGTTTCCGGTGTGTGCATTGCGCCGTGTCGCTTTGTTGATTGTCAGCGACCTTTCTGCCTCCTTGCCTCCTTGCCTTCTGCCATCTTCCACTCGTTCTTACTCGCTTTCTGTCCCTTTCGTTCAGCCTCTCTCTTTCCATCCCTCCGACATGTGTCACTTGTCGTCCCACAGTCCCAGAACTAAGATGAGGGGATTCCCCCTTTTAAGTGTCGCACAGCATCTTTTTGAGCCTCAGTTCTTAGCAGCGACACCTTGCGCCAATCAGTCGACTCTGTCTACGGCTATTCCGACTTTAACTTCGCATCCACAGTCACATCCACATCCACAGTCACAGGCTGAGTAACGCCTACAATGCTATCGATATGTCCGGACAAATCAAACAAAAACCAAGCGTAGCAACATTATTCTATCTCTTTTTCTTTCCTCCTTTTCAGTTTTTTTTCCTTTTTTCCTTTTGCCACTTGCCCGCGCTAGACTCAGCCGTTTTCGGTAAGTAGGTCAGTAGCAATTTTTTTATTGAACGAGGGTTGCTGGAAAAGTTCTGCAAAAGCTAGATTATCGTTTGTTCTCTTAGCAATTAAATAATTTATTATCTTATTTATCACCGTGTACACTGATATATTTCAAATTCCCAAAATTTATATAAGGATTAAGTATTAAGGACTTAGATTGAACTAAAAATTTAAGTTAATTTGAAAATATTTAAGCGACTGTGAAAATTTATTAATTTTTCATATTTGCACCTTAGAGTTCCCAAACGGTTCTAAGCGGTTCAGCGAACAAAAGGTAAGCAAAATGGTTCTGATGATGGCGACTTTAAGAAAATCGATATACTTTCTACAAATTACATACTCTTAAAATTTAAATATATTGTTTTATTTTTTTATAAATACTTATTTGGTGGTTTAAATATATGAATAATGAAATCTACAACGGTCATATTAAGCTTTAAATATAAGCTAAATTAAGTACAACATTTTATTTAATTTAAATTAAATATGAATCACATATTTTATAAATAAAATTGAATATGAAACATATTTGGTTTCGAATCAAAAGTGGTTTTACTTTGATACTAATATGTGCATATTAAACCAGCAATCTAAGTGAACACATTTCGAAAAAATAAAAATGCAGAAAGTTACGGTGGTTCAAGCTCGACACCATGAGACCCTGTACTTTTTGAGAGCAAATCGTTCATTATAGATTGTTCTTTAATGCTGCGTACCAGAAATTGAAATAGTTGGCTGATAGTTGATAGAGACAGAGACAGAGTCTTTTAATAGATTTGAACGAATTTGAAAATGAATAGACCCACTTGTATTTTTGTTAAGTACAGGATCTAAAAATGAACATTTGTTGTTAGTTGCAGGGGTAATATTTAAATGAAATAAAAAGACGGATTTATTTGCTAGGTAAGAGCAATGTAAAATATTATATTTGCTTATATCTGTGCTCATCTATGTACTTGTATCAATAAAATCGTTTATTCCCTTCTGGAGCGCAAAAAGAATATTAATAAAAAAGTTTCAAAGGTTTTAATTCAGTTTTGAACAGGACGTAATGAATCAAGTGCAAACATTATACACAGTAAAAAAATGTAATTTTATTCGAATATTGTGAAAATATAAATGACAATTTCTGTATTTTCTCATAACTAATATGTGTGAAAGGAGTTCAGAAGTCCACCCTCGTTGTAGTATTGTTGACGTTATTGCTGTTGTCTTTTGGCACTCCTCTGTCTACTCGAATGCCTGCCACTCGATCCAACTTCTTGGCCTGGTGTCATTCGACGCCTTTACCTTCTTTTCAATTCTTATGCTTCATCACTTGATGTTTCTGTGGTGCTCAGTCAACTGGCTTTGTTCTACTCTGTTCTACTCTTACTGTTCGTTCACTTCAGACTTCACAAACCTTTGTCGAAAAATGCCTTGACGCAGCGTGCTCTACATTTTTAGAACGACATAGATTAGCTTGAATACCACAAACTTATCCCAGCACACCATCCACAGTTAGCCCACCCAATGGCACGTCTCCTACATTCTGTGAGCATAGCGACATCATCAACATCAACCTCTATCTGTCTCCCTAACTCTGCCCCTGTCTCTGTCCCTGCCGCTTGTCTCAGTTTCATTCTCAGTTTCAGCTTACAATATTCAGAGGCAAATTCAGAGACAAACACAGAGGCATAGGCAAAGGCTTGAGTTGAGTTGAGTTGAGATACTTAGATGTATTCATAGATGTTGCTATTATCATTCCCATTTCGGGCTGCCATCTTTCTGTCATGTTTCGTAAATTGAGCTGCCAGTGGTGCATTTCTGCCAGTTGAACAGATAGATGGATTAGGCTGCAATAGTAAATTAAGAGGCATATAAAAGTTGCATGAACAGCATGCACCTACATAATCCCTTTCAATTTTGAAAAGGCTGCTGCAGCTCCTGATTAAACTTCAATTGTCTTAAATCTTCGTTTACCATAAATTTCAATTAAATGAAGAACCAAGACTCTGAAAGACAAGCTCATTGCCAATCACACAGAACATTGAAAACCACATGAACTATAGTTAGCTTATGTCCATGCCGTAGTTTCTATTCATGACTTTAGTAAGTACAAAAAAGGGATAATCGAAAATTTCCACTACAGCTGAAAATGAACAATGGAACAATGGCTAACTGTACAGAATGTTTTGTTGCTCTTAATCCGAATAGCAAATAGAATTTCAAATATTTATTCTCAGAAATATATCGATGATTGGCCGATTAATGAAAAGGCCACACAATGGGCCATAAGTTCCAAGAAGTCCGCAAAGATGAATGCAAGTACGATTAGAGCCAGCTTATTATTAATGTAATGCATGAATAATTATTCAACAAGTCCAATAATGTCGAGAGTGCTCGACTAGAAAGTACTCTATGGTCATACTTTCATTCACATCAATTTGAATGCCATTAAGGTAACATTAATGGAATAGTTATGAAATTTACAAAACGATACTCACTTTATAATAAACATATGTTTTAATTTAATTTACGTAAAATGTGCAATGAAAGTGAGAAATAAACAACTGAGAAATGAGCAACTTGCAGATATTATTATTAATATATTAATATATATTATTAAGCTTTAAAAATGTTCTATTTTCTTATACAATAGCAAATAAAGTGCACTTGAAATTCTTGTTTCTAGTTTATATGAAATGTAAAATGTACATCAAGTAATTTATTGAAATATGTACAATCAATGGTAATTCGTTTAAATATCCATTGTTCAGTCTGATTTAATATATGTTTAAGTATTTCCTTACAGGGTCTATCTGTCTATTACCTTAGCTGGCACTTAACTCTTATGGTCTTTGGGCAACGGGTGTAGTTAATTTTAAATCTCCTATAACAGGTAGAATAGTGTTGAATTGAGCTCTTGTTTAATCCGATTAACTTAACTTTCATCGTTGGCAAAGATGAAAAGACGTTCTGCCTCTTGGTTAATACTTGACTTAAACTGGCCAATAACCACAACTATCTGACCTGGCCAGGACACACACTAACAATTATATTGCTCATATGACCAAGGAACAGGCTATTCTTGCCTTGAAGTCCAATCCCAATCGGTTGGACAGCAGGTTGGACAGTGTCCAGTGTCCAGTGACCAGAACTAATTGCTAGTTCACTTCTCCCTGTCGTCACTTTCAAGCTGGTTGGTACCTCTGACGATTACTCATTGTTCAATCTGGTTGTTGAATGCTTTAATTACATTTGTTTTGCCAATTAAAAGAAACACGGAACACGTAACGGAAGGTGAAACAGTCCTATTCAGATGTTATAACGGTCATGGCCATTCCCAATTGTCCGTGCATTGACCTCGACACTCACTGGATCAGTGGAAATCTCCCAAAAATATATATACATATGTATATAAAAAAAAAAGAAAAGTAAAAGTATGCTAAGAGCAGCTCCAATACTAAAGACGAACGCTCACTTAACACGCAGGTGCCGCCCACCCGCCCATGAACCCTGATTGAAGCGTAAGCCAGAACATTCTAAATCTCCAGCATTTCACTCTGCCGCCAACCGACAGTCAACGGAGTGTGTGTTGACGCACTTCTCCTTCTTCACATCCTCTGACACTTCTCTCCGCGGATAATTTGCACCACGCAGCTGCGTCGCAGCCTTTGAGAAATTAATGCGTCCATTGTTTGCACCATTGCCGCGGAATGATGCCGCACAGTGGAGCAAATACGCTATCAAATATACATATATAAAATTGAAAATTACAAAACACTACAGTCAAGTGTAATCCACTTTGAGATACCCGTTATGCGATTAAGTAAATAGTATGCAGAAAATAAATAATAAAATCAGTTCAAATAGCGGGCACAACAAAAATAAAATTATTAAAAATAATAATTGCTTTTAAAAAACAATTGTAGATATTCTTAACTAAATAGATTGTGTGGGGAAAAAACAATTTAAATATATTATCAGTAAATAAATTAGTATTTAATAAAAAAATATTTATGAAAACTTCATTATAGATAGATAAGAATATCTACAAGTTATTAGAATGTTTATAATTATTTTTAATAGTTTTACTATTATTATCTATTTCTGTTACTGATCTTAAAATACACGAAACGAACGGCAAATGGACGGGAGTACAAGAATATGAATATTTTTGTACATACTAATACTTTATAGAGTGCTTACAAACAAAAAAAAAATCACAAAACAAATCTGAAATTGTACAATTCTCCATGAATTTTTAAATTAAAACAGAGTCCTTTGGCTTTCACTGAATCGCAATTAAATCTATTGTGTGCATTGTTCTCATCCTTTTTAGTTAATTAAAAACTGCTGTTATCCAAATCGTCTCTAGTTTTCCAAATATGTGTCTGCTTTTTGGTAGAGGAGCAAAAAATTGAACAAAAGTCATGCAAGGAAATTAAAACTGACAATCTCTTGTCATCTCCCTGGATGAGCTGAGAACTCAACACTCAGCAGTTAGCAGTCAGCACTCAGTGATTCAAATGCCAAATTGAAATTTCATATTTTCGATTTGGTGGCCGATGGAGCATTGTTTTTGTCACACTGTGACATCGTTTGGCACAACTTCATTACCAGGCTGCTGCGTAGGCTTAGATTTATTCAATTTAATTTCAAATCGGCGTCAATGGGCTGCTGTTTCTGCGATGTGAGATGTGAGATGTGAGATGCCTGCTGCCTGATGCTGCTTTGTGTATAATGGTATAGTGATGACAAGGACGAGGGCAAGGGCCATAGGAAATAGAGTTCGGGCCTAAAAGGCATGTGATTAAAAATTGTTTACAAAGTTCATTGACACGCACAGTCGACGCAACGTGGCTGTTAACACTGTTGGCTGTTGGTTTTTGGCTGTTTTGGCTGTGGAATTGTTGGCGCTGTCGGAAGCCATTTGGAAACGAGCCGCAATCAAACACTTTGTATTCTTTGGGACAGCTGTAATTGATTTTGGCACAAGAGAATGTGTTTGTCTAATTGTGTCTATGAATTTTTGTAAGTTTCACTCGCTATTTTTTTAGCATTCACACTTCCTCTAAAACTAAGCCGATATTCTTGTTTAATGTCGTTGATGGTATTTTATTTATTGTCTTGACTGAATCAGCACTTTTAACGGTCTCCTCTTCATCAGAGTAGTCAACTAAATATAATTCAACTGAAAATATCTTACAGTTGTTACTCCCTTTATTAACTTTCTTAGCAATCCTTACAGAAGTGCATGCTGATAATTATTGAAAAAATGTTTCCTTTTCAATCGTTTTCGTAGCAATTTTTCCTTCAACGGAGCTAATTCTGTAAATACCGAATATTTGACCTTTTATTGAATTACTCTGAGAATGCCAACTCTAATAACTCCGTCTATTGCTATATTTCTACTCTTTATTTACTTGCCATTATGAGTAATTGGCTTAGGTTTCACATCTTCACTTGAACAAATCAAATCTATCTGCAAGAAATCCAAATCTTAAAATTTGCTTTCTCAAACATCGTTATTCATATGCCTCTCCATTTCCACATTTCCACATTCCCATCATTCCATCTCCAGCTAATGTTGTCTTTGTTGTTATCGTTTTATCTGTTGTCTGTCACGACGTATGCATATCACTCATACGCAACGTTGTCACAGCTGCTTCATGCCCAAATAACGCTTCCAGCAAAAAAAAAATCGAGTTGGAAATTGAAATAGAGGCAGTTGTCAATGATCTTCATTTTTCAAGTTTTCTTTATGGTTTATGCTCATAGTACTCTCTGAGACGGGGATTATTAATATTTATATTTTACTGTCAACCGTTTGCTGTTTGCCCTTTTTATGCTTTTCTTTTCTGGTTTCTTTCTTATTTTTTTTGTATATTTACCACTTCGTTGTCTGGGCGATAAATAGCGGACATAATTGTCGCCGTCCCATTGAAGCCCCGAGCAGCCACATGCCGTTGGCAGTTGGCAAATGTTTTTGATTTACTTAACGGCTGCTCGACAAACCAAGTCTCACTCTCAATCCCCTTCCCAGACCCATTTCCATTTCCAGAGCCATTCCCATTTCCATTCCCATGCCCATACCCGGTGCTGGCCCCAGTTCCAGTTCCGCTTTTAGTCCCAGGCTCACTTCAAGGCCCAGACGCCAGTTGACCCAATTTTGCTACTCGTTGCTGTTGTTGTTGATGTTGTTGATGTTGTTGTTGTCGTCGTCTGTGGTTAACTGCTTAAGGAATAATTCATTATGTATTTGGTCGGTATGTCACTTAATTTGAGTAGCCTTCTCCTTTCCCCTACTCACCTACTCCCAATCCCAATCCCACTCCCTTTTTCGCTCCCTCTAGCCATGGTCAGTGATGCGGGCAATTTGCCTGCAAACTAATTGTCCACACTGGAAATCGATCAAGCCATTTTCTAACCATTTCTTATAGACACAGGACTTTAGCGGCCATCCTGTGTTAAGCTCCCCTTTCAACTTCACCCACTGACCGACTCCTCTTTTGTGGGGCAGCTGTTTACGTGTTTTATATTCAAGTAAAATTGTTTATTTGCGTTACTTTTATGGGCTTCGTCGTTGATAGCAATTTGTGCGCCTACAAGGGGAACTCTGACCAGAAACCAGTAACAGTTACTTCAATTTTCTGCTGCTGTTTCTACTCTTGTGGTTGTTGTTGTTGTTGCTGCTGTTGTTGATGGCATCAATTGCGTGAATTAAAGCATTGAAGTGTATATCTATTCAGTTAGACCTCAGGGATACTCATGGAGTGAGAGAGTGGAAATTTGAGACAGAGTGACATAGAGTGACTGACGGAGAAGGGAACAGAGAGGGGGAGGGAGGGAGAGAGAAAGAAAGAGAAAGGGGGAGAGAAAGAGAGAGAGAGAGATGAAGACATGCTGCGAAAGAAAATATTGTTAATAAGTGTTTCTTTTTTATTCTTCACACATACTTTTTTTCTCACAGAGGTATTACATTTTCCTCAATCTTACAGTATTCAACTTATCCATATTGTAGATCTAGTTCCTATCTTAATTTTAAATTTAAAAATGCATTTTTTTATGACTTTTATTAGCCAACGCCATTTAAATAAATGAATTAATAAATACAGAATTTTTTTTTTAATAGCAATTATGAAACTATTTACCATTTATTTGTATATTATTCAGATATTTCAGTTTGTGAAATGGATAATTAAATTAATAGCTCCTTTCTGTGATATTTTGCATAAATATCAACTATTTTCTATTAAATATATTAACTCTTATGCAGTGTTATATATTAATATAAATATTATGTAAATTTACTTTAATTATGAAAAATTGTTTTCTCTATCATCAGTTCAATTTTCAACAACATTTAATACAAAGCACAGATGTTGTTTACAATAAATTCTTACATAAAGTACTCTTTAGGTAATATAATATTCGGTTAGAGCAATCTAATGTATTTTTGAGTAAGTTTTTTATGTACATTTAACTCTATTGACCCCATTTAATTCACTTGCAACGAATATAAATCTATCATAAAATACACGCTTATTTTCCACTCAATTTTGGCTCTATTCTAACTATACATTTAGGGACACACACTATTGAAGCTAATTGCGACACACACACATATATATAAATATATATATATATATAAATAGACCTGTATGCTTGATGGGGAAAAGCAGCTCTGATTGCTATCTCCATTTTCAAAAGCTTGACGGAAGTTGTTTGGCTTAATAGTTGCACTTGTTGTAGTGTTGTAGTGTTGTTTTTGGAATTGTTAACCTTAGTTGAGCTGCTTTGGCGGCCTTCAATCCCGCCACCCTGTCGCATCCAATTAACTTTGTTTGCCTAATCAGAATGCAACGTTCATAACTACACCGTACATCGTCCTGTTGCGAGTTCCTTGCTTTGGCCAGGATCTAGGTCTGGGTCTGGGTCTGGGCCTGGGCCTGGGCCTGGTCAGGGGTCAGCCATGTCTGGTGTTGCCCTTGCTTAGCTGAGTGTTACGTGCGTGTTGGGACTTTTGCCAGGACTTTTGCTTAGTCGTCATACATCTAACATAGTCTGGCCTTGTACGTTTTTACGGACTTTTATTAAATACACACACACACACACACACACATTCTCTCTCTCCCTTTGTGCCAAAATAGTTCAGCTTGAGTCTTCCCAGACATCAGACACCGATTGGAATGAGAGTGAGGAACTTAACTGTGTTCACTTTGAGGATGCCTTTAGCTGCGTGTATTTACCTTTACCTCATCTTTTACCATAGTCCTTCTTGCTTTCCCCACATATTTATCAAATACCAACTTGACCTACTTTTCTTTTTTTTTTTTTTTATTTTTCGCTCCCGGTTTTTTTTGTGCTTTTTCCAAACTCCAGATTACTATCTACAACTCTCTGAGTGAGTGCTGCCTTTATTTTGTTTATACGGCGATGTGTGTGTATGTCTTTGTGGGCATTTAATTGCGTGTATATGTGTATATGTGTGTGTGTGTGTGTGCACGTATGTGTGTGTGTATGGTAAGTCCTTGTTCTGTCAACCAAAGTCAAATATTGCATTTTCTTTGACCAAAGCTGCAATGATTGCCATTTATGTTTACCGGGAAAAGGCAATTTCATATTTAACATGAACTGAACAATTTTATGGAATGAAGCAATAATTAAAAGACTTAATTTTACGCATTTTTTTCTCTCTTTTCAGCTTCAAATTACAAATATTTTAAATTTTATATAATTTCATTGAATTGTTAACTTATTTTTAATACTACCAATTTTATCAATTGATTTAAATATTTTACATTTAATGAAGTCTAAAAAAGATTTAAATAAATACAAATTGTTTAAACCTACAAGATATTGATATAAGTACTTATCTGATTTTAGCTATATTTGGACAGTATTTTTAAGACAAAACATAATATATATAGTTACGAAATGTCAGATTGAATACAATATCTCAATAAACAAGGTGTGACGTCAGCTACATATACGATATAATTATCCGATCCAGACAGTTTCAACATATCTAATGTGTGCAACAGCAAGATAGGTCAGTAAAAAGTCTCATCAAGAGTTCAAGAAGTAAAGCTGAGCGACCTGAATATGTAAATGTGTATACTTTATGGAGTCTGACATATCTCCTCTCTAATATATACATCACATTCTTTGCTGTGTCTGATTGAAATATTTCTTGGAAAACACCAAAAAATTTGGCAAAGTAATTGGAGAAATTTGGGAGTGGGAATCGGAATCGGAATCAAAATCGGAATTCAGAATCTTTGGAAACAAATATGGTTTGCATGTGTAAACATGTATAATTAATTGGATTTTTTTGTTGTTTCTATTTGCGTATTTTTCTGCAGCACTTGGTCAATTCACCTGCCTTTAACCAATCCCCATATCCCCTGCTCCTGTTCCTGTTCCCTGTCTCTGCCATAGCCCCTTCCTGTGTCCCTCTCAACTTCTTCATCTATTTAGTATGCGACTCTCAGCGGGGTTCCAACTTTTGCGTAGCTTCAATATATATTTTGTTTTGTTTTATTTCTGTTTCTGTTCCTGTTTCTGTTTCTGTTTAGTTTCCTTTGGTTTATTCAACTGGTCATTGTTTTTTGTTGTTGGCATCGAGCGCCTTGGGGATAAAAAGGCTCAAAGGATGTGCACCACAGGCTGCTGGAAACAGAAGTTGCAAACAGAACTTTCTACAGGGGTGGCCAATCAATGGACAATGGATAATGGTCAATGGAAAGTCAGTCGACAATAGACAATCGGGATATGACAGTCAAAAGGTAAACTTAATATGCATGTACATATATTGAAAGGTTTCTAAGGCATTTTTCGCATTAATACAAAGAAGGATTACAAGAGTTTTCGTCAATTCCATTGTTAATTTGGGCATAATTCAAATAAAAGAGGCATTCAATACAATATTCATATCATGAAATAATAATTAATGTGTAACTTAATTTCCCAACATGCCTGGCAAACATGCCACATGCAACATGCAACATGCCCGCCTCAATTATGCACATGCCAATTGGAGTGTTGCATATGCCAATTAAATCCCAACTGTAGCTTACCACCTGCCACCTGCCAACTGCCAAGTACAGCATGTTACCTGCAACCGCGTGTTGCAGCTCCCAGTTTCCCCATTTGATAAGCCTGTCGACATATTGGTATAGGTATTTCTCAGTTACAAACAAATACACACATACATATATATATATATATATATATATAGCTGCAGATAAGTATTAATATTCTATGTACATATACTAATTAGAAGTTGTATGCAATAAGTCGACTTATTCGAGAGATCATTTGTCCATTTACTATTGACTATTGACAGATTAAGAATAAATTCATGTTCAATTTCGATGAAGTCTCAATGCTTTCCTCTTCATTAGTTGTTACGAGTTACTTACATTAATTAGTGCCAGCAGATTTATTTAATCATCTTCCTGAGGCCTTTAAAATCACAACAATGGACAGTCATATCTTTGAGTAAATGAAAGCATAATACTTAATACTCGTACTTAAGCTATGGCCACGGGTCAGTTGAACGTTGAAAGAGCTCGGATAGAGGAGACGAAGGGACAAAGGGACGAGGGACGAAAGGACATTCTGAGAGTCCAATTCTGCCGCATTTATGTGCATAATTTAGCGAGCTCTCCACATTCGCATGTAAATGTGCCTCAGGGCCGTTGCACAGGACAACAGCCCAGTCCCTTGATGTTCTTGTTGTTCTTCTTGTTGTTGTCCGTCTTCTACCCGTTAATGGTTGAGCAAAAGGGTATACTGTATTCACTGCATTGAATGTGCAGGGATGTATAGTTAATATTTATATATTTTGTTACAATGATAATAGTAATTTAAATACCATAATTGCATACAAAACCAAAATATATATAACTGCACAGGTTGTAATTTTAAATTGCAATTTATTAACTCGACTTTCTCTTTCGACAATCAGGGATACCATACTTTTAGATAATACCAATAATCCTACATAAAATCAGGAAGATTGCAGTTTCTAAATACAATCATATTTGTAAAATTGTAGAGATATAATTTATTTATAATATATTTAAAGGCCATTTGTTCATTATCTATGTATATAAGGCCTCAATTAACTATCTAAATGACATTTTGACTTAAAATATATAGCATTTATTTTAAAATTCAGTGTTATCTATCGGATAAACTTGAAAAGGACTATGCTAAAATGGTTGCGGGTATCTCATTGTCGGGGACACGATTAAAGTTTTCTTACTTGTTTTCACTTGTTGTCACTGTGCACATATTTTAGTGAGGCGGCTTCATTGTCTAGTCCTGGCTCTGATTCTGGCTTTGGCTTTGGCTCTGCTTCTCCATCTCTTTCTCCTTAGCCTTTTTGTTCTCTGGTCGACATTTCGTCGCCCACGCTCAATTTGTCAGTCCCTCACACGTACCGTGGTCAGACAGAATATGGCTCAGAGAGATGAAGAGAGAGAGAGGGAAAGAGAGAGAGGGGAAATGTAGTTGGCTTTGAATTTGGTTTCTTTTTTTGCTTTCACTTATTTCGTTTTGTGACTGGCTGCACATTTCTATTTTTATTCATTTCAATTGTACTCATTCACGAAGTAAGCAAAATTAAAGTACGTGCCCCTTTGCTATGCAATGCAATTTTTATTGAGTGCAACTCAGGGTGAGCACGAGAACAAGGACAACGCTGCGACTGCGACGGTGACTGCGACTGAGATAGAGATAGAGATAGAGATACGAGACTCATAAAAAGTAAAGCTTGCATATGAACTAACAACATCTGTTTTAAAGTCCAAACTGCTGACCAACACCATCTGCTGTCCAGCTGTTTTGCATCCCAACTGCTGCAGGTGGATCTCCATCTGCATTTTTTCTATAAAATATTCATTAACCTGATATTCGTTAAAATGACGCCGCCTCGTTAGCTTTAATGGCGCCAACGATGCCAGCGATACCAGCAGCCAGTGTCGTCATCGTTACCATGTTATAATCATTACAAACATAGGGGTCCGTCCTCCTCTGCAACCATGGGTATTTAGGGCAACCGGGAGACGACACAGGCCACACAGGCCACAGCCAACATTCAAGATGCAACAGGCAACTGGCAACGAGCAACTGGCAAACTGGCAAACTGGCAAACTGGCAAACTGGCAACGGGCAACTGGCAGCCCACTAGTCAGTTACCTTTTCCTGTTTCAGCTGCATATTTCTCATTTATGTATAAGCCACACAGAGGTATCAAAGCCGACAGTATTTGCTTTTGTCAGTCTTTCAACTTGCAACTTTTGCAACTCTGTCGACACAACTCGTAAGCTCACTTGGATTCTGAATTAAGTTCTTGGAATCTCTTCTTTGATTCATTTATAACAAATTCCAGCTAATTGACCTTTTAGTGTTTGTTCTTTTTCCATGTTAAATGTACACAAAATATTTTACATATGCCAATTAAAACATAACATTTTTCATGAAATGCATTCATCGTTTATATTACCCTATGACCAAAAAAGAGTATAACAAAGTGATGCAAAAACATGTTGCAAACAGAAATACTCTTTGATCATTCTAAAGATAGAGATACTTTGTATTGTAGCTATGAGGTAACTTGGCAAATAATTTATAATAATAAGTTTACGGCGGAAATAAAGTCACTCGATTTAATATCTAGATTATTACATATTTAACTTTTATTAAATTTATTTTATTTACTTCTTGTCAAACTATAGACTGACGAGTTGAAAATTTACATTTCAATTAAAACCATTTTGAAGTTAACAAAGTAAATTTAATTTAAAATATTTATGTGAATACTCTCTATGGTTCATTGTCAATGGGTATTGAGCTCACTTGCTTGTTAAGAAATTGCGTGATAAGGCAAAAGACCACTTGTATTTAATAAAGAAACGTTATCTATACGTATTTGTTATGGCAACGCTCCTTTATCTTCATATTTATTTGGACTGACTAAACGTAAGGCAAAAGGATATCATCTCAGTGTTTATCTTCATTCCTGCAGTGGCCGTGGCAGGGCTTTTAATTATTTTTATTTTTATCTTGTTTTCTCGGTCCATCCAGGAATTTTTAATCATTGCAGCTCTTTGCCTTGCAATTAATAATCAAGTCAAGTCATCTTGCAAAAAAGGATAGATACATGAACCGAGCCCAAAGCATAAATTACCTCAATGAAGAAGAAGGCGCGCTTAATGAAGCAAACCAAGTGCATTGAAAAGGAATCTTTTGCAAAACATAGAAAAAACATTGAGTACAAAATACCACAAGTTTCACTCACACTCTGCTTTTGTGAGGCTTTGCCTAACGAAATCAAGATTCATTAGATTGAAAGCCTCTTTTTAAGATGTTTAGAAAAATATCTGCGAAAGAAACAGAGTGGCAGACAGACAGAGAGACAGACAGACAGACAGACAGACAGACAGACAGACAGACAGGCGGGCAGAGCATTCATTTAACCGGAATTAATCGCTTCACAAAGAGCGAGAAAATCTTGCAAATGTCAATCCAACACAGATGCAGTAAACCTGTTATTTCCCATGGATCTTTTTACCTGCATAAATGCGTGTGAAATTGTGCTAATATTTGTATTACAGTCCATTACCTTTTCCATTACCATTCCAAACTCGAAAATTACATCAAGGCCTAACAGTAAATGCTTTTCTCATGTTGACAGATTTCGTCAGATTGCTGACACTCGACTCGACTCATCTCGTCTAATGAAAAGTTAACTAACAATTGCCAGCAGCAGATTATATTTATAATGTCTGCAAATTGGGTCGTCTTCCAGTCCCAAACCAAACCACCAATCCTCAGAGATACTAGATGAAAGATTTATTTATAAATCAAGGTGAAAATTCATAGTTTTTTGACATATTATGAGAGGTAAAAGAGCGACCTAATTGTTAAATGCATTTTACTTAATTGTAAATGGAGGCAATTGTCTAAAAATACTGCACACTTTTCTGTTGAGGTAAAAATTCATTTGTGACCTCATAATTTATGACCGTCGACATGTTAACGAAGATGCATACAGCAGTGCACTAAAAGTATTTCAATGAAGTAGTATCAGTATCCGTTAATGGACTTGCTTTGTTATAAATTAACATAATTTAAATATCCTTGGAGATAAGAACATCGAGCTAGTCCCTCATGGCCAATCAAACAGAGATGTAGTTACATGCTCATATTTGAGCATTTGAGCCGAATTATTTATTTCAACTTAGTTTTATTACATCTACGACATTTATATTAATAAGTATATGAGACTTTCCCTCAATCAATTTAATACCCTGCCTGACTTTGTACTTTTACATACCTCTATGTAAGTGTCTACGCGTGTAAGTGTGCGTATTCAAACAAGAACCAAAAATGGCTACAAAAACTTTCCGACTTTCGAGTGTTTTTGGCTTCATGTTGACTCTTGTGAAAGGTGTGACAATATTTACAATACGCTGTTAATTGAATTTAATGCTTAAATATACGAAGGAGAAAGTTATAGGTGTGTAGAATGTACGTTTTCAACATTCTTTTACTTGGGGCAATTTAAAATGCTCTAAAATGCTTATTTAAGCTGTTATACAGTACTATAAAATACAAAATTTTATATTCTTTGTTCACATATTCATATATATACTAAAAGTAATTTCATTATTCCAAATTTTTAAATTATAATTGTTTTTTTTTACCAAAAATTCAATAAAATGATTTAATCCAATTTCGAATAAATTTATATTTAAGTTTAATCACTTGTTTAAAATAAACTGTTTCTTTAATCATCATAGTTGTACTTAAGAAGAGCAACAAAAATTGTTAAGACTGCAAGACTCTGGGAATAATCAGAAAAAAATTAATGTATATGTAAAATAAATTTTTTTATAGCAGTTAGATTTTTTTTACTTAAATAATTTTCTCTATTACAAATAAAAGCTTTCGAGCTGCCTTCATAACAGAGCGCAAGGTGAACAGAGACTTAACATTTCAGTGCATCTGTTAAAATTTCCCAAGCAATTAACAGTGGTCTGAGTCTGTACTTAATAAAGTTTACCAATGACATCAACCTTAGCAATTACAATGCCCAAAACGTTCGTGCTAAAACTAATCACCGTACATGATAACGCCCTCTGTGGTTGACTAGATAAAATTATTTTTTGGATAACAAAATGATTTGTTGTTAACAAATCGTCTTTGTAGCCTTTCTGAGGGCCTAGTTCCTTCAAAAAATAAAACAAACTCTGAAAATTCTGGAAACATTTAAAAAATTAAAAAAAAAATCTATGTAAAGTTTTAAATGTTTTCAACGATAAAGTAATTGCAAAACTTTTGGCGCCATCTATTGTTTACAAGCGAAGCTTTTTAAAACTGCAATATAGTTTTTGATTTTTTTGCTGTGCGTAAATTTAAATTTATGGCGGCGGTTGATTTTTAAAATATTTGTTTTTTGATAGCATTTTGTATATAAAATGTATGTATTATGTGGATTACGAAGCTCACACTATTTATTTGCAGTCCACGCGACGTATGAGTAATGTGGTAATCCAATCAATGCGCTCATACCATGTTAGTTTGTGATCACTGAACACGAGTGTTGTCGTTTGAATAATAGAAGAATTGAGATAGCAAAAAGAAAATTATAGCTGGTGAAAAAAAGTTGTTTGATTAAACTTTTGCAAATAGAAATAAATTTATTAATAAAAAAATTATATCTTGTGGAAAAATAATTTTTGGTTTATTCTTTATTAAGTAAAGAAAAATAATAAAAATTAAGACATTGAATATCATTTAGTTTATGGTAAAGTAAAACAACAACAATTGTTTTACCCTTTTCCAAATGCCCACCAAGAAATGTAATTTTATTTTTGGCTGATATAATAATATTATTATATAATTTTATTTATTATTATTTTTTTTATATAAAATGCATAAATTTCGATACTTTCTGAGTTTTGGCATACATTTTTTGTATGTTTTCCTTTTTTTAAAAAGTATTGGCAAAACAAATCGCCGACCTATGACAACTATTTTACTCTCAGACGGTCTGATGCGTCAAGTACGCTTGTCTTTGTTTACTCATCTTTGTTTGGTATTCTTAGGGCATGAATATAACGGAATATAGATTTATTACTCGTCGGTTGCTCCCGTTCTTCGTTGATAAGATGGCCAGATAAAGACACATTCCGGACGTGCCACTTCCTTAGCCACCTTCAACTCTCGGCCATTGTCAGACGGTTATTGGCTGATGTTTGTTTGTTAATTGCAGTATGTTATTGGCCTCTCATGCCATGGAGTGGAAACGGATATACGATTTATATGGTATTGTATTACCCGAATGTTGTACCCCACTTGATCAAAGCAATTTCCAAATGATAGCAGACTGTTCAGTTATCGATCAAAATTTGCGATTATTGCGACCGGAACCGCACTTAAAACTTCAAGCCCAACCGGAATATCACAATCAAATGATCCAATAATGATCGATAAGATCCGCAACGAAAATAATTTAACCAAAGAAAGCACTTGCAAATATGGTAAGTACTTGATAAATGTACAGCACAAACATACATACATCATATATAAAATTGAGGTTGATAACAAGAGCTATCAAGGCTATAAAGTCACTAACATAGTCATAACATATGTAGATATGTATGTCTAAGCACAGTAGGCCCAGTATTTAAAGTGCTCAATTTATATGAGAATTATAATATTTACACAACATTTAAAAGACGTGGCACATCCCATAAACTAACTCCGTCAAAAAGCCATTTTTAGTATGTTTCTGTGTTCTAAAAAGTCTCAACAAAATTCACAGATTGTGTGTCTGATACTGGACTGTTATATCATACATCTGTCATAAGGCGAATGTTGAATAAAGGTTTCTGCAAAGCTATGAAATCTTTGATATTTTATTGATTTAATATTTTAAAATGAAGTAGCCAAATGTTTGTCTTTGTATGTAATATTTATTTGTTTCAGATAATTTTCAATTGGTTTCATTATACTCATAGTATCTAGATACATATGTATATTAGGTAAGACTTGGTTGTAAATGTATATATCTACATTTATGGAATGTTCATATGTATACTTAAGATGGTTTTAAATTCAATTGATTTATGTTGAATTGGGAGTGTTGGTTTTGTCAGTGGCATAAATATTACAAATACTTGAACATTGTCTTCATCTTCAACTTCACTAAGAACTATTCAAAAAAAAATTACTTAAAATAAATCACAGTGTATTTAAGCATTTTTCTTTTGTTTTTTGTTGTTTTCTGTTTTCTGTTAGTTTGTTTTGTTTGTTTTGTTGTGCAAATCTTTTTCACAAGGGACAACTAAATGTGTGATATATGTAAATAAATATTAAATAAATAAATAGGTTGGTCATTTAAATTATTAAGTTTAACTTAGAAATTAGCTTGATTTGGGAATATCTTATTTGTATAATAAATACTTAAGTACGTTGTTATGTGTGTGGTTGTGCGATAGTGTGTGTGAGTGTGTGTGTGTGTGAACATAAATAGCCGAAGGGAAAGGAATTTTCAGTGATACTAATACAATATAATACTAAGCTCTAGCTTAAGGCATAATAAATAAATTAAATAAATAAATAAATTATATAATAATAAATAAATATGACAAGGAGGGTAAGGGGGTAAGGGGGCGTTAAATTCTAAAATGGCATTCGACAAATTCTTCTTGTGATAGTTTGTTTTGTTTCTTATGTTTCTTATGTTTGTTTGTTTGTTTGTTTTTTGGCTTGGCGCAAACTAGGAACTGTGCACAGCACTTGGCGCTAATACTGGGAAGTGTTCTTCGATAGACGATAAACGATTAACGGAACGATATACACCTAAAGGCATCTTAACATTCGTCAGAGCTGTTGCACTTGGATGCATTTCGATTCGTGCCTTCATCTGCCGCAGATGTCGCACCCATTGATCCACTCTCCAAGTTCTTGAGACTGTTTCTCTGTCGGGAATTGGAGAGGGATTCGAAACTGGAACCGGATTTATCATGTCTACGCTCCTTGCTGTGCGGCTTTCGAAGGGCTCGTTGTAGTGTCTTCCACATATTTTCCAGATAAGTACGATACAACTGCGTGGTGAACTTGAGATCTCGAATATCCGCCTCCTTGCTGCCATCGGAAGGAGTGTGAAACTTGAGACGCTCGTTCATTGCTTCTCTGCTGACGTGAGAAAGCTTCGCATTATGGTTAGTTGGATACGAGGAGTTGATGGTCGTCTCAATCTCACAAAGAACACGACGAGCACTGAGCAGCAGCATATGCAACTCGTTGGTCTTCTCATCAATACTCAGCTGATTCTCCTTGCGGTATTTGTAATGTGCCTTGCCCAAATGCGCAAAGCTGCCCACAAATGTCTGAACATGACGATACCAGGTCTTTAGCTTCACCTGTAGAGGGAAAGAGAGAGAGAGAGAGAGAGAGAGAGAGAGATGTCAGTGAAGCCAGTCAATGTAAAAGGGCATGCAAATGCCTGATCGAGTCAACGGGGGAAACTGGTCTAAGCCGCCCAGGGCGGAGCAGGTCCGCTCTGCTGTCGATAAATCGATCAATTGAACGTACGTCGATCGTCGATCGATCGGTCGGTCCACTTACCGTATTTGTGGGACGCGTCATGTTTGGCAGAAACTCGTATTCGTGTTGAAAATGCTCATAGCTGCCATAGTCTTGGTATTTGGTAATTTGCTTCACGGTTTCATATTCGCGCATCGTCTTGTTTCGCAGCCCAATGAGATACTGTAAGACAGAGAGAGAGAGAGAGAGAGAAGGAAATGAGATTAGGATTTAGGGTTTAATGATAACTCACACATTTTAAAAGAATTGCTACTCATTTAATTGCAATTATATACTTTTCAATTTCAAATGATTCCCAAGTAATGTTACATTTCAATCTGCAATCAAAGACTCTGTTTACTTTGATTCTAAATGCAATTAAAGAAATTATTATTCAATTCCCATATATTTAAAAACAAATTGCAGTTAGTTTCAATAAAATGACCTTTAAAAAATTAAATTAAATAGAATTCTTGCAATTACAACTGGATTTAAATATTAAGTTAAATCATGCGAATTTGGCCATTGACTTGATCTCCACTTAATTGATTATTATATTAATTTATATATACATTTAAACAATTCTCTCTAGTTAACACTTCCGATTTGACTAGATTTAGTTCGATTTTGTGTCGATTAGTGTCTTGGAACTTGTCTTACCTTGCGCTTGATAACATTTCCTCGAGAGGAGTTCTCGGCTTCCGATGCCTGATTCTTATTTGGTCTAAAGTCACCACCACAAGGATTCTCCCACTCGTTGGGAGCTGACAGTGCCTCATGTTGTGACCGAATGAAGTAATGGAGATTGTGGCTGCGTCGATGTCGGATCCTTTGACGACGTATTTCTCTCATTGCAGCTTGGATTGCTGCCTGGGTAATTTCCTCATAGCTGCTCTCACTCTCCACATAATCTCTGCTCTCATTGTCGCTGCTGACGTCGCTGCTGCTGCTGCTGCTGATGATGAAGCTGCTGGCGTCACTGTCGTAGCTGCCCTGATCGAGACCATGGAAGGGATTGGGCTGCCAGGCAGGCAGAGAGCTGTCACTACTTAGATCTTCATCATAGGACAATGCCAGCTGATCGTGAAGATGTCGTGCGTTTGTTAGTGGCAGCAGAGGCAGCAGCGCAGCCAGCGCCATGATGAGAAAATAACTGTTAATGCTGCTGCTGCTGTTATTGCAGTTGCAATTGCAATTGCAATTGTTGCAGCTCTGTTGCTGCCTTCTACTTCTGCTGATGCAGCTTTGGCTCTGTTGTGCGTTGCTTTGGCAATTCTTTGCTGCAGAAACGATAAAACGATAAAAAATAAACAATTCAATATTAGTATTGATTAATAATATTAATCATTAACCACATTTACCGTTGGACATGAGCTTGGGAAGTAAACAAAATGGAGAAAAGCACGCGTACCACAAATAACTAACTAACTAGATAACTGATTAACTAACTAAATTTGTCTAACTTGTTTAGTCGCGTTCACTTATTAATGCGTGCACGCTTCACGGCGTCTGCTCAACAACTGTCCAGTTGCGCACTCGCACTCGCACTCGCATTCACATTCGCACTCGCATTCACATCGCACTCACATTGCACTCACTCGCAATTGAGTGAGAGTCTCATTTACAACAGCCTCCCAGCTGCGAGAGCAATACAGACAGATAGCGAGAGAAAGAGTGAGAGAGAGAGAGAGAGAGCAAAAGATAGTGAGAGGGAGAGACATCTACATTGAGTACATTTTGACCAAATCAATTGAGTACAATTTCTGAAATTGTTTAACGTCGTTTGGCTTTGTCATCAAGCGACCAACAGTCAACAGTTTTGTGCTTAGTTTGAATTTCACAAGAAATATTTGGATTACTCATACGACAAGTATTATTGCTTTTCTCTGCCTCCTCATTTATTTTTATTTATTATATCTGTTTTTTTTTTTTGGGTTTTTTGGGTTTTTTGAGGCAGCATCCTCTGCAGCAGCGGCAGCGGCAGACGCTGACCAGACAGACAAGTTGGAAGCGCAACAGCGACGTCATCGTTGACTAAGTTGCCCTGCGGGCCAACACGTCGTATGAATAATTCATATACAAAATACAAATTCATTCAAAACTTGTGTGTGCTCGCGTGTGTGTGTGTGTGTCTCTCTCTCTTTGTGTGTATGTGTTTGCCGGCTAGCGACATCAACGTCAACATCGACATCAACAACAACAACAACATACACACAGTGAGAGAGAGCGCAAACGCTTGTTGTTGTCGTAGGTCAGCGACTCCGATAACGGCAACGGCAACAACTGTTGCTGTTGCTGTTGCTAGCGACTGCGACGCTTGTAGAGACTGCGATAGCGCACGTGCTGTTAGCCATGGCCAAAAAGCGGGCCAACAGGTGATCACATTATTAATGAGATCGCCTAGAAAGTTCCTATTCGAGAAAGTATTACTTCCTACCATTAATCAGTTTTCAGTTTTTTAAACTTTATAATTCAACTGCAACTGCAAGCGTTATAAAGGGATAAATACTTGAATCGTATGATGGTTATTAGCCAGGCCAGCCAGAAGTTATGGCCGTCTTATCACAGGCTGTAGGCTGTAAAGAGCTCATGTGTTGTTCATTATGTGAATTGATTGACTCACAGATTGTAATAGCCGCTTTGAGAATGAATTTGAAACCAAGCAAACAATTTCGTTAAACAATTTGATTAACTAATTTCTATCGTATCTATTTTTAGCCCAACATTGATAAAGACTTTGTTGGTAATTGGTAATTAAATTATCAGCATTAAACAATTGTATTTTTACTTTACTTTGTTCTACGAATACGAATTTAGTGCTTTCGATTCGATTTCGAGGGAACTCCCCGTAGAAAACCTTTTGCCAGACAAACTATGCAAATATTGATAAACAATTGAACGATCTATCATCATAGTATCTGTAGTTATATCTGTAGCTGGACTTGTGTTCAAGTGCTACGAGTATCTCACTCATTATCTCGAAAGGTGAGGTGAGCTTCGATTTGTTGTTATTGCTATTGTTATTATTGTTGTTAAAAGTGTTCTTTTTTTATTCTTGGTTTTTTTGAGTTTTATTTTTCGCTGAGAACATCGCTCTAAAAATGATTACATTTCACCACCAACGTTGTGCTTGGCTGGATCATAAATTTTCTACTTGCCACTTGACACTTTTATATGCTAGGCTCTTTTTTTCCTATTTGTTTTTTTTTGTGTGTGTGTGGTGTGGGGAATGGGGGGCTTGGCTCTGGGGATCTTTAGATCTTTAGACCTTTAGACCCTTCTTTAGACTTTAAACTCGTACTTACTTGTTTGGCACATTTTCGCAGCTCTCACTTGAGTGTAGAACAATAATACTCTAATAATAATGGTGGGTGGTTGGGTGGTGTTTAGTGGCTGCTTAGGCACACTTATTGTTAAACGATTAATTTAATTTAATTCAGCTATGTTGTCTTTTGTTTTCTGTTTTTCTGAGTTGCGTTCGGTTCGATTGGATTCGCGAGCCGACGATTAGCATTGGCGTGCGTCTAAACGAGACTGATTCATGGTTTCAGCTGGGCGCATAAATTTATATTTATACGAAAATCGCCGGGCTGCGTGTGAGGCAGTCCCAGACGCAGACGCCGACGCCGACGTCGACGTCGATGGCGACGCAGGCATCGCAATGAAACGGTACTCTGCCATTGATAATTTTCGTTCGATATGTGGACACCAATTGGCCGCTGCTATCGCTCACTGCTCACTGTTTGCGTCGGCGTCGGCGTTGGCGTCGGCGTCGCAGTCGACGTCTTCGTGGACGTTGCAGTCAACTAGTATCCGACGTCAATTCCCTCGTCGCGACGCAAAGAATATCACTCGGAGCGGAGTTCGCGCCACGCTTATAATTATTATTTGATTTGATTTTATGACTGCCCAAGCAGCAAACCCTCCCCTCTCATTACACCTTCCGCCCATCTACCCACCTACCCTCCAATCAACACCCTGTCATGTCTTTATCCACATGATATCGTATTTGTTATGAATTGCGTATGCCACTGCAACATTGGCCAAATGTGCATGCAAATGATCATTCTCCTTTACCCAATACCCTTCCCCATCTCCCCCATCTTCCCCCTTTTCCGACTATCTCAAACAATCCCCTCTCTGTCCTAACGCCTCCACACGAGCCAAGGGGGATTTTTGAAACCCAATGGTGTCAGCATTTACTCCTTTACTTCAGGCTTATCACTTACGTCAATGCTGAAACTCACTTGGATCAGGTCATTGGTATTATTAAAATTATTATTATATTCATTCATTCATGAATACCACTTGAAGTTTTTCTTATGCCTATGCTCTGTCGCAATGCAATACTGAGTCACTCAATCTCAATCAATGGGAAACTTTCTGCAGCTCACAAATAATACAATTAATCAATGAATATTTAGAAAGTCTTTTAAGAATATCAAAAATATATTAGTGAGGCAATTTTGGTTTTCTATAATTTATCAATCTTTTCCTTATTAATAACAAATCGTTGTTAATATTTTCTACAACATATTAAATATTAACTCAAAACCTTGTGAAGTAATTATTTACTAACATTGAATCAAGTTGTTCTTTTAATTTATACACAATATAATTTTATTTCAATTTATTCTTTATTTAAATTCACTACATTTCTTAGTTTGTACTGGAAAATATAAATCAAATAAATAGGGAATCAATTCAATGCTCATATTAAAATAGTATATAATCGCCTGATATTTTGGACCTAAGTGAATAAACATAAAGTTCAATATATTATGAAATTAAAATAATTAATTTTTTTGTTAAATTGTCATAATTCTTAGTTACTCTTACATAGTCTAAAGAATATTCAATTATTTTACTGAAAACAACTACTTATATTTTTATTTTATACCCTTGCAGTAGGTATTATAATTTTAAATAATTATAAAAAAGTTACCTTGTGCTATATTTTATGTTAATTTAATATCGTATTAATTTGTTTCACAGAAAAAAAATTTAAATAAAATTAAGAGCAGTGGAAATATTTTGATCGTGAGCTTGTTACTAACAAAAAAAGTAGCAAACGATAAGTTTAAAACGTAATTAACTTACGTTAGTAATTATTAATAATAAAAAAATGGGAAACTTCACAATTTATCACAGTGCTATTTAAAGAATAACTTATATTAAAGCTTGCTGTCTATTGTCAATTAATACTACTTGTTTGGGGAACAGTTCGATGACAACTAAGCCCATTGGTCACTTTTTGTTTTAAGTTGACCAATGGCTGTCAAATTTATGACCTAGTGCAAAAGTAATTGATAGCATTTATCGAAAGAGAACAAAAAACTTATTATTGTTTATCATTATTAATCGTTTTTATTTTTTGATAGGAGAACATACTGTGATGACAATCCCTCAAAATGCGTTCACCGCAAAAGTTATTAATAATTACGACATTTATATTGGGGGCCAGCCAAATTGTGGTCCAAAGTACAAATCCTAAAAAAATATAAAATGGTAAGACGCGTACTGACAATCACTTTGACTCCTCCGTCCCCCTTTCCCAACCTTAATTACCACTAAATAACAATATGACCCATATCGCTTGGTGTGTCAACGACTTGCCAATTTCATTCTCACTTTCACAATTGATAAGTGATAAGTGCTATGGAAAAGTTTTACTTACGTTTATGTGTGTAGAAACCAAAGATTCAACAATAACGAACAAAATACTTTCGACTTTTTAGTGCCATATATGTATGTAGTTTATTTAACTTATTTACAAAATTGTTTATCAGAGGTAAATCTAAAGAATTACAAATGTTTATCAATATACAAGTTATCAGTTTAATCTAAAATATTGCTTATAAATTTAATGAGATTTGCTGAACTTGGATTTTTTAAATTTGTTTTAAATGCTCAAGCTTAAAAGCAAAAGCTTAATTAATTGAACATTTTATATGTATTTGTTTCACTTAAATAATCTAATTTTATAGATCAAATTTTATATTTAAAAAATAAATTAGTTCTTTATCATTGCATCATTTATTCGAATTTGTTTTTATGTGTAGATTAGTTAAAAAAAAGCTTTCGTAAACGTTTCTTTAATTTTCTAATACTGATATAAAAGTTGAATTTGTTACATTTTTGGATTGCATCTCTCGTCTGATTGTATAAACAATTATGTCTATGGCCTTAGTTGAAAAAAGTTATGCTAAATTTAGTTTACAAGCTTGTTTTTTGCTTGTAATAAAAGTAATTGAGTAGAATAGTAGTAAGCTGTGAGCATTTGTTTTGTAATTATGATAAGTGTGTCAATAAATCTTATCAGAAATCAACGAGATTGTGAGTCACAGCACAGCACAGCACAGTTAAGTGCTATCTCATATCTATGTAATTCTATGGGTCTTCGGTACATCTTCAACTATAATCTATAACTATAATTGGAACAAAATTCGGTTGTGATTTCACATTTCGGAAACGTTTACATTATTGGCCTTATCATAATTGGCGTTTGTATTGTCTGTTAATTGGAAGTGAACTTTAAACTAGATAGGGAATCACATTCGGATAATTGGCATGGGGTTGACTAATATGTGTGTGACACACGCTCCCCTAAACGTCTGCCAATGTACAAACATACATATATCATATGCTTCTATGTATGATTGGTGGGGGGGAGTGAATGGTAGGGGTGGGGCAATTGACGGACGGTTCATTGTGGCACGCTTGTAGGGAGCCGGAAAATGGATGTTGAGTCATTTCTGCTCAACGATTCGATGGATGGATGGATGAATGAAGGGTGATGATAGTGGGGCTAATGAGAAGGTACCATAAAATCAGCTGACGCCAGCCAAATTTCTAGTTGTTAGTTGTTAGTGGGGACGATCTATTTTTATTACCTATGCTTACCTGCCTGCCTGGCGCTAAATTTATCACCATTTGTCAATGGGGACAACGGCAACGTGACGTATACGCAACGTCCTGTGACGTATGTAGGTGAGGCGAACCAATTGCGAATTCGTAATAATTGCCGTTATTATCACCTGGTTCTGGTTCTGTTGCTGTTGCTGTTATTGTTGTAACTGTAATTATTGTGATTGCCTGGGTGGGTGTGTGTGTGTGAGTGTGTTTGTTGCTGACACTTAATGCTTACAAATCGCACGCTTAATGCGCGCATTATATTTGGCGATTTGAGTGTGATTATATTATTATTAATTGTCGGTATAATTGAAAACGATGCTTATCAGCGCCAACACACACACAAACACTACACCGCCCATTCCCACTTCACACTTGCTTGCCATCAATATTAGATTATGCCCATTGACCACAGCTAAGTGATGATGATGATTTCAAATCCCTTATCAAGTGAGGGAGTGATCGGAGATGGGAGACAATCATCAGCTAATCTAGAGGGAATCACTAACAGACAGACAGTATGACTAATTGATAACAGAGCGCGGATTTTATCGCGTGCCAGCGTCAATTGCTCTGCCCGCTGCACGCGTCGCAGCTGCTGCGCTTCAAGTGTCGCGTCTAATGTGTCAACATTTGTCGCGTGCGCCTGATATTGTTGTTGTTGTTATTGTTGTTGTTATGATTGTTGACATCTTCCATTTAACATTTAACATCTACCATTTACCAGTTGCGCTCTTCCAATTCTCAGTTCTCAGCTCTCAGTTCTAAGTTCCAAGCTCCCAATTGCCAATTGCCAAGTTGGCGTGACGACAATCACATTGTGGTAAGGGGAACAGCGGGTAGCATCTACAGGTGGCAGTGGCACACTTAGTCACCTGGTTGACTGCAATCGCATTAGCATAATACGAGACAAGTAAGAGTACGAGTACGAGTACGAGTAAGAGCTGCAAATCCGTGTTGGCCAAAACCCAACCAAGCGATGAATCAATGATGAACCAAGCATGCAACCGCATTCCTTTAATCAAGTGCCTTTAAGCAAACACAACGAGCTCTGTACAAATTTCCAAAAATTAATCACAATTGCAGTAAAATTTCCAAAAATTAATCACAGTTACTGCAATTGTTAATTCATTTTTGGAAATTTTACAGAGCCTCTCCTATAATTATAATTATTAATTTACATGTTTAGACCCTGTACTTTAAAAAAGTACAAATGGGTCTATTACGTTTGTGCACATGTGCGTAACAGGCAGAAGGAGGCGTGGCAGACCCCATAAAGTATATATATTCTTGATCAGCATCAACAGCCAAGTCGATATAGCCATGTCCGTCTGTCCGTCTGTCTGTCCGTCTGTCTGTCCGTCTGTCTGTCCCTTTTTGAGTAGGTAGATCTCAAAGACTATAAGAGCTAGAGACACCAAATTTGGCATGTATGTATATCTATATCTTGCATTGAACGAGTTTGTTTTAGATTTTGGCCACGCCCTCCTCCGCCCCCACAAATTAAAATACAAAATTTCCAAGTCGAATTACTGGAGCACCTTTGATGCTAGCGCCTTGATTTTTAGTATGTATAATACTGACTATAGTCCGTACTTATCCTGCAAATTTCATCTAAATCGGATGATAAACGCGGAAGTTGTTTAACTCACAATGTTACTGGTAAAATCAACTGATATCTTAGTAGTGGCGCCATCTATGGATTTTTTTTGAAACTGAAACAATCTGTAGTGATCGCAAAGTACAGGGTCTCCTACTGTCGAGCTTGCTCCACCGTAGCTTAATGCATTTTTTTGATTCCAAAATTATTAAATCACGACTTGAAAGTATTAAATATCTTGCAATTATCAAATTTTATCAACCTCATACTTTAAATTATCATCAATTGCGAACAACAAAAATAAAGGAAACTTTGCATTAATATAGTATAAAACGATTAAACCTTTGAAATATTAAAAATCTTGGAACTATAACTATTGAACCAATTAAACGAAATTTGTAATCAACAGCTTTTTGATGGTGTCTTTGACACCAAATTAAATTATCTAGACACTTTTATTCCTTTAATACATTTTTTTGTCTTAAATATATTATATATCTTGTTTATAAATCCTATTTTGTAAATATGCTTACTGTAAAATATATTTAATATATTATATATTTTGCTTTAAATTTGCTTTACCAAAATATACTTAATAAATTCATTAATGTTATTTTGCTGATTACTTAGCTAAATATTGTAACAACACTTTTATTAATACTTTTTCTCTGTCCTCATTTTGTCGTGATGCTTTAAATTATATTGTTTACTTGTGAGTAGTGCAATAAAAAACAAGTATCAACATCTGTTATTGTGATGTTGAGATAAACAATTCAATAATAGAAAGACACAATTTATTACACAATTGTCAAATATTGAAAACAATGCAATTTTGCATCTAAAGTGTATCATTGCACAAATATAAATACAAGCTAAAAATATTTGATTTCAGTTTCGTTTTGCCCTGACAATTTGAATATTTATATAAGTAAAAGTTTTTCTGTAATTCATAAAACATTTTCAAAAAGATATTTTGGAATTTTTATTGTTATTTTTATTAGATTTTGTTAATTAGATTTTGTAAAGATAAGGTAACATAATACGTAAATTTAAATAAATGCAGGAAAATATTCTAATTATGTAACCTTGAACCAAACTATACTTGATACATTTTATAGTTTATACATATATGTGTTAGATCACATAAGTATTTTGATCATGCTGTTGTCTCTTTTTCAAAGACAGTCCCAACAATTGATACAGATTCTGATGGCTTCGTTTCCACTCCGAAGTCTGAGCCAAGAGCTAAGTTTAGAGTCCAACTCATCGCGTGTGAATTTTCTCTTGAGTTTTTAAGACTCTGTCAGACCGTCGAGCTGTCGTTCTGTCTCATTTGGTGAATCTCTTACACATCATGCAAACACTTCCGTTTTGACTTTGGCAAAATGCCGACTACGCCACGCAAACAAAGAAAGGCATGTCGAGTGGCGTTAATAATAAATTTGAACAAAAATACACTCAAAGCACACACACTAAAATACACACAAATATCCACACACATCAAATTTGCATGCTCCCCTTGACGCCTTGTGGTACATTTGCTTCGAAGAATAGAACAAACACAAATTGTTTGTGTGGGTCAGTTCATGTTTCTAGCAATTGCAATTGATGAGCAATTAAGTATTTTATAGTAATGTTTAAGCATTTGCAATTTCAACATCTTTTTCCCCTTTTTCCCTTTCCCAACTGTTTGCATTTTCCATGGCAATCTGTTGAAATAATTTGATGTAATAATGCCATTATTCTATCCAAACAATTTGTGGTTGGTACTGCAAAATCATTTGGATCATTACATAAATATTTCTTTGGCTAAAGCTCAATTGATTGGGAAAATATATGAATCAGAATCAGAAGAACATTTTAAAAGAATTAAGATTTTAATCTGAGGAACGTAGATAAGTTAACTTTATTATTGTTAATACAGTTCTGAATTAATTGAGATATTTTCTCTAAGATAAATATCACAGGATAATTTTTACGTAATCGTATTGTATATTTCAGCTTAAAATAAAGTATTAATGTAGTAGATAATGAGACTTGGATATGATAAAGCTGAATAAATTGTAACGAAAACTACACATGTATATAAAAAAAACTATCGCAAAACTATTTTATTAACAAATCTGTCTTATTTAAATTTTCTCTGCGTCTTCAGATAAAATTTTGTACACAATGTTGAGATGTTAAGCTTTTAATCAGTTGAAATTAATAATTTAATAATTCATAATATTTTAATATAAAAAATTACTTAAATCTTTCAATGCAATTGTCTTTTGTAATCCAAGCCTTTCTTTTGTGTTCTGGCCTTAAAGTGAATAAGTTTAGTCTTTTTTTCAAGTGATATTTAATGTTTTTTGTATTAAGATTCTTTCTTCTTTTTATTGAGCAAATTTGATTCTTAAATTGACTTTTCCAAGAATATTTATGTATGTATACCTAATCCCCAATATTATTTTCCAATTTACTTAGAAGCTAGTTTAGACCAAAAATAATCTGACTTGACAAACTCAATTATTTATTGCTTGTCTATTTTGGCTTATTTAAATTATCATTAGTTTCATTTGTGTGGTTGCTGTCATTTATAGTTGTATGACTTTAGGGTAAGTATTGCCTTCAAGTGCAAGTGGCATCGGTTTGCAGAGTTGAGTTGACTTGAAAGTATTTCGTGTCTCGTTATTGAAATTGCAATTCAAGATTCTTCACGTACACGTACACGACCAGACCAAGACCAAGACGAAGACGGACGCTGGCTGGCAATTTACAAAAATATACAATATATGAACAAACATACATATGTATTGTATATAATGACATACATATACACAACGGAGTAGTATGTAGGGTATGTAAGTGTAAAACCTCCCCACATACTCCACTGTCCAGTGTACGCATCGAGTTGATTTACATATGCGGCGGCAACAACGGCGGGTCATAAAAACAAACCTCCGTCTCTGGATCGTTGTTAAAACAACCTGACCATGTCGTGCTTGTGCTTTTGCTTGGCCTGATACTTTTTGTTTTATTTCTGTTTTTCTTTTCTTCTCTTTTTGCTGCGCTTTTTGTTTTTTTTTTGTTAGTTGCAACGACGTCAACGACGACGACGACGGCGGCGGCTTCAAATGTCACTCTGGCACTCAAATTGGCACTTGAAGTTGGGCAAAATATGACCCAGAAATCAGAGCGCGGGTGTGAAGACTGGAGATTGGAGACTGCAGGGCGGCAACTTCGAGGCGAACACAGAAAGACGTTCGATTTTCTCTAGGGAAACTGTTTGCCTCAGCAGCAACTGCAACTGCAACTGCTACAACAACAACAACAAGAAGAACAGCTACAGCAACTGCAACTATTACAACAACAGCAACAATGGCAACCGCCTACGAAGAGGTTTGGGTTCTGGTTCGGGTTCGGGTTCGGTCTGGCCATGGCTCTAAGTCTAAGTCTAAGTCTGACCATTGCCATCGTCTGGCTCCCACAGTTGTTGTTGTTGTTGTTGTTGCTGTTGTCGTTGTTGTTGCTGTTGTTGTTGCTGTTGTTGCTGCTGTTGTCGCTCTATTCACCGTTTCCATGGACATTTCTGTTTTTTATTATTATTCCTCACAGGCGTCTGCAGCTGCAGTTTCTTGTCGTAATTTGATGTGCCAATGTAATAAGGCTAATGATCTGCCTAAGCGGGTAAATAGAACAGGTCCCAGAGAGGACAGACTCTTTTGCTCACTTGCCTGCCAAGCCCAACGAACTGAACTTTATGCACTTGTTGGATGCGATTGTAAACTGATCCTCGAACTATACCACGGCTATCAGCTTCTTCAAGCCACATCTTAATTACTTTACAAAAGAACAGACCGAGAACTTTGAGTATTTTTTGATAACCAATGGTCATTATATTTTTAAAACAACATTTATATATACAAATAAAAAATATTATTTTAATATACATATGTATAAATACTGTAAATAAATTAAATATATGTATGTTTCAAGGAGATTAGGGCGAATTTAAAATAAATATATGCTCCTTAAATAAAGGTGGAGAAGAAAATAAAGGAGAACTTTAAATACTTAATGATAACATACAAATCTTCGACTAGCTCACATTATTTAAATAAGATAAATAATAAAGATTAAGAAGCAGGAGATTCAGGATAACTATGAATATTTATAGATAAAAGACAAACGCTCTTCATCGTCACAATATTTCCATTACAAGTTGTATAAAAACAACAAAAAAATAAATAATTAGAATTTAAACACATTATATTCAATAGAAATTTTAGAAAAATAAATACAGAGCTCTGAAGATTAATATTAAAATCTTGATTTAAAAAGAAGATATATAAAGAATATATCCATAATATTTAAATTAATGTTTTCATTATCACATTCTTTATTTTGAAAAATTTTGTACATTGTATAAAAAAAAATATAATTGAAATTAATATACAAAACTAACTCGCTAATAAATACCCAATATATAAACAAAAACTCAACGTACTGACCTCGCAAAGACATGTGTGCATGTTTGTATGAAAGTTGCGCATCTTTCTGCTGGTTAGCTTCAGCTTTGGCTGTGTGCAATGGCCACTGTCAAAGCCGCACAAAAATCACGTCAGCCGTACATTTGTGAGCCAGAAGAGGAGCTACAACATGTTGAAGAGTCTTTGATGTTGTAGTTGTTGTTGTTGTTGTCGCTTGCCTCTTGGACAGACTGTGTTGTAAGTAGCCAGAACAAATGTATCGATTTACAGCGCAAACAACTTGCACAACAAATGGAGCACAAGAACTGGACCAAGAACAACAATCATGGACAGCTGCTGAGGCAGGAGCAGGCAGAAGAGAAGAGAAGCAGAAGAGGAAGCTGAAACTGTGGAAGAGGCTGTGACAGAGGCAGAGGAAGAGGCAGAGGCAGAAGAAGGTGGAGAGAAGTTGACAAGCTGCCAACGCAGCAAAAGAGCTTACAATGTTGAAGAATCCATGTCTGGAGAGACGGAAGGCTAAGAACAGTTCAACAACAAAAAGAAGAACAAGCTAAAAATCAAGCACAAGTAGAAGCAGATGAAGCACAAGAAGAAGAAGAAGAAGAAGATGAGGAGCCGCCGTTCAGACAATTAAACAAATTTGATACAGCCACAGACACGACTTTGAGACTTGGGGACTCAGATTTGGACCGGGACTGAACGTACACAGAAAATAATAAAAATAAAAATCATTCTAAAATGTATACTTGCAAATTTCGATTTTAGCTCTATGATTTTAAATTTGCAATCAGAATATATTTGTTAAATTTAAACTGGCAATAAAACTGAAGACAAATACGCCTAAGATATTGAATCAATTTCGATATTCTTTTCTTAAAAAATTCATACTTTCGCACTTGTTACACGGCTTGTGAATTTTTGACACCGCTAGGATTGATGATTGTATTCTATAAATCCTGGATTTTTTTTAACGTGTAGTACAAGTATTAGTTGCATTTATTTTGAAAGGCAAAAGGTTTTTGAACTTCCCATGGGGACACATGGGCTTGCATATGCAAAGAAGTCAGTGGAGGTTAAAAATGCAGATGCAGTTGGATATGGATATGGAGATGGATATGGAGATGGATATGAAGATGGATATGAATATGGCGAGGGAGAAATGAAGATGGAGACGTAGTTAACTCAATGCAGTCTGTGTCCACGCATAATTGAGGGCCCCACATGACGACAGGCGATGACACATGCCAATGACACAATGGAGTGTAAGTCTGAGATGAGTATATGGACAGGGATAAAGGTTCTGATGACATTGGGGATGAGTTCAAGGTAATTGAGGTGGGCTGATGTATGGTATAATACATGTAGGTGACTCTGAGAGTTTTTTTTTATGTTTTATGTTTTATCAATACCAATCAATTAGTCAACAGTCAGCAGAAGCAGCAGTTGCTGGCGTCTGTTGGTGCTGCTGGTGCTGGTGCTGGTGCTGCTGTTATCAGTGTACTCTATGAATCAGCCGATAAGGCGTACATTAAACTCAATGTAGGTGGCAACTTACATGCGGGTAGATCAATAAACGGCCAGTGAGCCGTGTTAATCACCTGCCACGGGCCAAGTAGCCTTTGCCTAATTAAAACCATGGCAAAAACCAAAAATAAATCAAATGTCGCATCGTTGCCGTTGTCGCTGTCGTCGCACCAATTCATTTCCTAATAACCCAATTAGAGCTTGCACGACCTACGCGAAAAGCAACATCAACAACAGCAACATCAACAAGAGCAACAGCAACAATTTAGGGAGCATGCGTCATGCCCCATTTTGATGACGCCACAAACAAGCGAGCAAGACACAGAGCGAGAGAAAGAGAGAAAGAGAAGCAAGTCCAAATCCAAGACCATATCCAATTCCAAGAGAAATATCCAAGATGAAGATGCTCCACACACGCGTACTGCCTCAATGACGTCACTGACGTTACCAACCTGACCTACAAAATGCCCCAAATTGGCGACGTGGGACAGCCAGCAACAACAGTTTCCAACGCATGAATGAACACACCAACGACAGTAACAACGTCAGCAACAGCATCAACAGCATCAACAACAACAACAACAACTAAAACAACAACTACATCACATTCAGTCAAGCTGGTTGGCAACAAAGTTACCTTCAAGTATAACCAGAAATAAAATTTCAATTGATTAGCCGTCGATCGCAGTCGAACTCGAGACTCATCATAACAAAAAAATTTGACTCACTGATTCAACGCTTTTGTTTTTTTTACTTGTTTTTTAGATGGGCTGGCAGACAGACAAATTAAGAAAATTAAATTATTTGACACCATCCCACAAAATAAAAGAATAGAAAAAGCAGATAACAAAATGATTATAAATATAAGCTAGGGAACAGAATTAAGCAACAGAGTTAGGATATATTTATGGGAATAAATAACTCTATCAGACCATCACTTAATTAGATCATATTTTTAAGCATTGTAAGAAAGTTAACATTTTTCGATTTCTAAGTAATTTATATATAAATATTTCTTTATAATAGTATCCAGCGATCCAACTAGGAGAATCCTTAGATTATAATGATAGCAACATTATTAATTTGCAACAGCATTATTCGTGAAATATTTTGATAATTAGCTAATTACAATAAAATAATAAAATTTAATTAACTGTACAATATTATTTCGAATGTTTACATTCCAAAACTTTGAAAGTATATCATGAACTTTTGATATGTTATACTAACAAAGTTATCCAAGCTTTAAATAGTTTAAAGAAGAACAAGCTCAAGGATTGTTACAGATTAAAGTAGCTTAGTAAACTTATATAACTAACATGTAGTTTTAATCTTTAATAAAGAAACTTTTCAATAAAAACAGCAATAGCTTGAATATCTATATACCTATTTTAAGTAGCTATCAAAACCTAATATACATGTGTTTTTGATACTCATTATTTGAGCGTTAATACGTTTATAGTTTAATTTAGCAACTTTTCCCAATAGCTACTTAGATAAGCTCCCCAATTGTTAACACCATACTTATGTACTTTTTTGGTTAGTCTCTCCCTTTCTCTATCTATCTATTTCTCAGTCACTTTTTTGTTATCAAAATTGTTGTTTAGTTTATTTTGAACAAACCTACTCACATTATTTCACAACATTGCTTTAATCAAGCTCAAACAAGTTGAAACTCATTAAGATACAATTCACCTCATATTCACACTTGTACTCACTACTCACACATGCACTCGACACTCGCACTCGACACTCACACTCACACTCACACACACACTTACACTCACACTCCCACTCGTAGTCGTACTTATTTTCGCAACTAGCTTGTGGAAAATCCTAACCTAGTGCAACAAAAAGTACCAAGTGGTATGACAAATGCCGATAGTTTGAAATTGACTTACGTGTATTAAGTAATATTTATGTAAGATCAGTAAAACCCACAGTATTTCACAAGATCTCAATTATAGTTTTAATAGACACGGTCATGAATAAACTACTAGGAATGCTCTAATCGAGTGAATATGGTAAGAAGATATTCTATAATCAATATGGGAATGTGTCTTCAATTTGATTTCTTTGTACATTTAGTACAAACTTTTCTGCTTAATGTTTTAAATATTCTATTTTATTATCTACAGTACATCAAGAATCCATTAAAAGCAAGAGTTGTAGACATACATATATGTGAAGTTTCAATTTGTTATCTGTTGATTCTATAGTTTCCCAGGCATACCCATAATTATTATATTATTAACCGCTAATAAGTTTAGGGTTTACTTATGTGTAATAATCTAGAAGCTTACAATTTTAAAAACCCCGTGGGATTCTTAAAAAATGCCACTGACGTTGTTAGAAAATCATATCGTTATGTACACATTCAAAGTGTGAATAAGCTCATCGACCCTATAAAAAAAATAAGTACTCCCCATGTGAATTTCAACGGAATCGCGACCTTTGATTAATTGCCAATGACGTCAAGGCACGCGACTCGCCGCTGTTGTTGTTGTTGTTGTTGTTGTTGATGTGGAAAGCTTCAGAGTCAATATAATATAATATGTATAAAATCAACAATCTGTAATCTAATTGCAAATCAAATTGTGTCGCTAAGCGGGGCAACCACCGACCTACGAATCTGACTCATCGCTAGTTACAGTTACAGTTACAGTTACACACAGCCACACACACACACAGCAACACACGCTCAGATGTTCCAATAGTTTATGCAGTTGTCTATTGATCTAGCTACCAAAAAAAAATACTCATACGTATGCAGAGTTCTTATCAGTTATGAACGCACCTTCCCTAGACTGAAAAAACAAAGATAGAGAGAGATGGAGAGGGATGGAGAGAGAGAGAGAGAGAGAGAGAGAGAGAGGGCTCGACTATTGTTTAATTAAGTTATTTGACATTTAATTTATGAGCCGTTATTAATGTTTAATCACTTTAATTGAGCGAAAAGCGATTACAATGCCAAATGGCAAATGGCAAATGTCAAATGCCAAATGCCAATAGCCAAAAGGTAAATGACAGATCGCCAATTGTCAATCGCCAATCGCCAATCGCCAGTCGTCAATCCTTCCATATCGCAATGCAATTTATTGGAGCTGCTAATTGTTATTTGTGCGTCATTTGCAAATCATATACCATATAACTCAATTCAGCTGACGTATATATATTTAAATTAGGTATTTATTTGAATATTAATCCCAGATTCCAAACATGATGATGAGATCAACATTGTGTTTTAATTAATGTTATTTTGCTTTCAACATTTTAAACAAATTTCTCTAAAAGCGTCATTGGAATTATTTAGCCCAAAAACAAAAAAACAAAAAAAAAGATAATACGATTATTAGATTAGAATCGAAAGTGAAATGGCTTTGGGAACTTTGCAGGTTTTTGGTAATCACTCTCCCCTTTCGCCATCTCGGCCAGCTTAGACACATTTATGTATATATTTTTGTGGGCTGTTTCACGGCCTGGTGAAATATCAGCTAACAACGTCAGTGAACAGCGAGAGACAAGCTTTGAAATACCATAAATAAGCACTTGAGCGGATTTTCGCAAATATTTCGCACCGTTTAATTTGTATGCATAAATAATAATTATGGGCGCTTCTTGGAAATTCCGAACGAGCGGCACATTTTTATCTAAAGGGTATTCGGTATTTGATCATCAATGAATTTTTGGATCATAGGATCAGCAACAGCAACAACTTCCACTCAAAAAGGAAGTGCCCGAAATGGCTTAGCGGTTCTCCGATTTCTTAGAATGCAAAAGAGCATCATCCTCAGCTCGCTTTTTTTTATCTCCTTTTGGCCAGGAAGCTACTCAAAATTACCAACAAGATGAGTAATAAGTAAATTAGGAAAACCTTTAAGCAGTTTTTACTTTTAAATGTTAACAACAAATTGAATAATAATAGCAATCGCTTGTCTTATCTTATAAATTAATTAAAAGGTTCAAATAAAAATAATTTCATATATTAATTTGCTTGGAATCGATTAAAATTAGACTGCAGACTGATATCTTATTACAACAATTTTAAGTAAGTTAAGATCTAGAGCATTTTAATCATTGTTATATTAATGAACTTTAAGTAATTCATAACTGGTTTGCCATTTGGGTTATACCTTTGATAATAATAATTATAAGCTTTGCCTATATACAAATAAATCGATCATTGCCAATAAACGATAAATTAGTTAAGCTAAATAAATTAAGAAAAAGATACTTTTGTAATTATTTATAGATATTGGTTGAAGGTTAAAGGTTAATACATCACAGTAATACAAATAAAGCCGCGACTGAAGCAGAAATTGGTGAACAGTTTTTAATATTTGACTTAAGTTTTATGTATTTAGTTAAATAATAATTTTTATTATTCTGCTCTCAAAGTAATACACATCTTATGCCCTAATTGTATTCCTCTGAGATCTTTTAGAAGTAGTAAGTAACAGTTTTCTTTGGACAGAAAAGCTTTGTGTCATTCTCGAATTTTGGTTAACTAACTGAATATATTTAACTAGAATCAGGCTTAAGAATTTATTGATTGACACTTTTATGATTGACACTGTGCTTAATTTTAATAGTTATTTTAATGTTTAACCGAGAGTACAACTACTTAGCTCTCATCATTTGTGAGTCATCACAACCTTAAGGTAGCAACACCTACAGTCTATATGGAGTAGTTTCGGTGTGGGCAATCCGTTATTTGCATTAGTTATGTTTCAAAAGCCATTGTAATATGTTTTGTTGTCGCAATGAATAAACATAATATATACATTGTAAAGTTTCAATAGGTTAATCAATTTCAAAATAACAAAAGGCCACAACGACAACAACAATGATCTACACATAAGAGCAACAATCGCTACCACCTTTAATAAACACCAACGACAACAACAACAACAACAACAAAAACACCAACTCAACCAAGTGGTTCACGCGCGCCTTTGATAAATGGATCTTGAGATATCAGCGTCATGACTTAAAGATACAAATGTATCTGCTAGCTACTTTCGGCTGTGCATACATAAATGGACGGCATATTGAATCTAATCATCTAAATTAAATGATATGAAATTGTGTTATAAACATTTTTACGACCAGGCCAACAACAGCGACAACAGCAACGGCAACAGCAACAGCAACATCAACAGCAACAGCAACAACTACAACAATAACAATAAATGCCGTACCAATCAGGAAGAGCAACAGCAGCAAATCAGCATCGCATTTAACGCGGTTGCTTTATTTGGTTGTATCTTTTTTTTTGGTTTTATTTTATTTTATTTTTTTGTTTTTTTTTTTGGTTCTGTTTGTTGATGTTTCTTGTTTGTTCGTCGGCTTTTGCTGTTAATCATTTTGGGGCCTGTCTCGATGGTTGGTTCGCATGGCGGTATCATCGAGTTAATCTTGTTAAAACAAACCGTTTCAATAAATACAGCGATAATGCAATTTTAATGCCATTAAGATGAGCACCAATTATGGCCAGCACCAGAGACCAGCACCAGAGACCAGAGAACCAGAGACCGAAACGTTTCGAACACACCCCGCCAAACGTTGCGATCTCCCTGCTCCTTTTGCAGAGTTGGCCTTTCATTTCATCTTTGACCGCAAAATCATTTGTGATCCTTTAAGCCGCGATGGAAACTTTTTACGTCCCATCCATATGATTATCAATTTATACACTCTCTCCAAAAGTATTATCACATTATCACACATTTGAAGAAGCCTTTTATTGACAAATAGAAATTTTTTCATAATTAATATGTTAATAATAATTATTTATCAAGATATTATATGTAAATGTGTATTTAATTCAACTTGAGAGTGATTTATTAAGTGCTGTCAAATATAAAAAGGAACAATTTTCGATTAACTAACAGACTACAAACATTTAAGTGAATTGAACACGATGCTTTTTTATTCAGGGATATAAATGAACATATTACATTTTAGTTGCTAATGAACTATATGTTTATCTAAATACATTTATTAACATACATTTTACATAAGTTGTACTAAGCTTACTTAAATGATTTACTAAATTTTAGTCAAAATACTATTTACATTTTTTAAAATATACATAGATAAGCAGCCTCTTAAATTACTGTATTTTTGGGTCGTTGTTTTGAACGTCTTTCCTAGTTTATATTGTATTAATTAAGTATCTAACTGAATCTATAAATATAGGTTTATTTAAGTTCATATATACATAATCCAACTATGTTTACTAAAACTTTAAATATATGTTTATTTGTACTTTTGAATACTATTTAAATATTCATAGTGTACTTATAGTTCGTTGTGTTGAGTGTCGCTCTCATTTGAGCTTCCTTGTTGTTGTTGCCACACCGGCATTGTTGCGGTTTTTGTTTTCCTTCGTGCACATTTGACAGACTCTAAGTCAGCTGAGTGGGTCGAGGGATAGGGATGGGGATGTGTCTGGAGAGTGGGGGGGGGGGGGTAGGGGTAAGAGAGTTGAGGGGTATGTAGATGGTTAGCGATGGCGGGACAAAGTTGGGGAGTTGTTTTTTATTGTTTATTTAACATTTCTGCGCTTTTATTTTATTTTATTTTCGCTTTTTTTTTTGATTTTGTATTTCGCATTTTATTTTTCGCTGTTGTCTGTCGGCCTTTGATTCGGTTTTGCTTTGTTGTTGCTGCTGTTGCTGCTGTTGCTGTTGTTGCTGCTGTTGCTGTTGTTGTTGCTGCTGCTGCTGCTGTTGCCTGCATTTTCATTGTTCTTTATGATGCTCATTTAAAATTCAAGCTTTGTTTCATTAAGAAACACGTTCGCCTGCGCCAATTTCGACATTAACGCCGCCGACGGCGCTACGCAGCTTGTTAACGTTTTTACTGCCCATTCCCCCAAAGATACTACCATAGCCATAGCCATTCCATGATCAGTGATCACCGTTCGAACAGGGAAACAACTACAGCAACAACAACAACAACAGCGATTCTCAATCCTTAATGTTCAAGTCATGCAATCAAGCAGCAACAGCAATAAACACCAACAACTTCTACCAAAAGTCAACCTTGTCATTGATAACTAAGCGGCGCTTATTATAACGCCTGCCACAAAATTTTGCACATCTTAAATTGATCACACACTCACACACACACACACACACTCACACACACACATACTCACTCCTCTTTTCTATTCTTTACTTCTCTTTTTATCATCTCATTTTTCTATTCATCTGCTAATCCTGTTGCTGCTCAGGCTCGAGCTGAGGTCCAATCCATGGCAGCAGCTGCAACACCTTGACAGCTGCTACCAACAACAACAACTGCAACGACAACTGCAACAACAACAATAAAATGATTTGTACAATTTTGAAGTGCATAATTGATGTCGATTGCCGCTGCTTATGAGTGGAGCGATCATCATTGATTCCCTTTTCTCTTCGATCCTCGTCAATTCTTGTTGCTATTGCTGTTGGTGTTGCTGATGTTGATGTTGTGATGCCATACCCGTTTTACGCCCACAGTTTGGGCGGGAAGTAAAGGCGTTGCATTCAATTATGTTGCAAGCCAACAGACGTCGCTGTTGGTGGTCTTTGCAGCTTAACAATGTTCCACAAATAAAATGATACATGAATTGATTTCATATTTTAATGGAAAGTAATTCAATAATAATTAAAAATATTCTTAGCAAAAAACAAAAATAATTCTCCTATTAAATTTGAATCATTTAGTTATAAATGTATATACTATAAATTTATATACGATCACTAAAAGATGTGTTCATCTCTTCGTTCAAATGAAAAGTTTTGTTATGTTTGTAAAATTTATTTTAATTTGTAATTATTTACTTTATAAATATTATATACTTTTTATACGATTTTGTAGTTTAATCATTATCATCATCATTAACTGCGGATCCATTCCAATGATATTTTTGCTAATGTTGTGATTATGATTATGATGATTTATGTATCTGTTTGAATAGTGTTTCATATGCTGATGTTGTTGTTTGGATTAAGTCAGCTATAGACTTGGCTAATAGCTCAATTCGCATTGCAATAAAACGCAGCGCCGCGGCGTTCTTGGATAAGCTCTAAGATCAACTGTAGTTGCCAGTTGCCAGTTGCCATCAATTTGCCATTGGGGAGACTCCTGCTGGCGTGGATTTAGCACATCTAAAGCAATATCATATGCATATACTACATATACCCATGAGTAGACGACGATGGTGTTGGATCATGGATGAGGCTCCAGCAGAGGGGACCATAAACATAAAAGTCATTGACTCAATTTGGAAATGTCTCACACACGACGATGGAAACTGAACTGAACTGAACTAAAGTCCAAGTTGAGACCTGCAGTGTGATGTGTGTAAGATTGTGGAGAGTGGAACGAAGCCAGTTATTGGTTGTGTTTCTCTGGTTATGGTTATGGTTATGGTTGCAGTTGTGGTTGTGGTTGTGGCTGCTGGTTGAGGGGGGCGTTCCAGCAGGCGCTTGTGATTATCCTTTCGCACGTTTGACTGCCGCTTGCTTAACAAATCATAAATATTGTTGTTGGCCTGCCTGACTGCCTTTCAGTCTGTCCGTCTGTCTGTCTGTCTGTCTGTCTGTCTGTCCGTCTGTCCGACATGTCCCGGTACGCAGCTCGTTGTGGTCAGTTATTGATGGTGGTCGCCTTCGACGTTGCGAAAAGTTTCCACCTTTTTTATGGCTGACCGAAAAAGAGACTCTCGGTTTGCCACAAAAGGCTTCAATCATTTAATAAGCGCGGCGCGATGCGGGGCAAAAGTTGAGGCACGACAAAGGCCACCTTCCGCCGTGTTATTAACTTATTCATAACAATAACAAGAGCAGCCCAAGTCGGAGTCGCATTCAAAGATCGATGCTGAGTTTACTTTGAAATTTTGAATCTTTCTTTCAGAACTTCAATAAGCAGCTGGCAGAGTTCCGACCACGCTCCTTAGAAACTCCTTGAGAAGCAAGTCTTATTTTATTATCAAAAGTAGTTAGATTCTTTCAATAAAGTTGTCTACTTTGTCAATTTAAAACTGTCTGATCTATTACTTATAGAGAGATGGATGATGTAGCTCTGAAATCTAGACAACTTGGTGGTCCAAAGCTTTATTTAAATAGCATTTATTTGGGCTGTAGATGTGCAAAGATCTGTGGAACATAGCTCCATCAATCAATCAATCGTCAGAGAAAAGAATGCAGCATCTTAAAATATACATATAAATTCAAAAAGAACGAATCAAATATATGAAATTAATCGGTTTAGTAAAGAGATTTCATTTGTAAGCACAAGTTGAATTTATTAAAATAGTTAGTGTTTATTTTCCTCCATTTTTAAATCTCTTTTTCATTTATTCAACAGATTTAATAATTTAGTAAAGATTTAACTTATTTCTGAGTAGAGGTTCGCTTTATTCTCATACTCATATTTGTTTTATTTGCGTCTTAAATCAAAAGACAATGTCAATTTACCTGCAAGTGGAGAATATCTTGGCAAATGTTTATGCATAAATATGAAATTGCGCTATTTTGGGGCAGCTGGGACAGCTACCTTTAAGCAGATGATGGGTCGTAATCACATAACGCCCATAAATCACACATTTAGCAATTTTTAATGGTTGCAACGTCGAAGGCAAAGAATTTTGAATACCTTTTGGTTAATCTCTTTTGAATATCGGCAATGAGCCGACGACAAGGTCAGGCTAAACCTCTTTGTCTCAGTTTCTCTTTCTGTTTCAAAGTCCCAGTTTAGGGTTTATTTTTCCTCTCATTTTTTCTTTTTTGTCTTTGGGTTTATGGTTAGCATTTAGCGCTTTTGCAATGCTCCCTTGACTTTTTGTCTTTTTTTGGGCTTTAGGTTTTTGGGGTTATTCGCGAGTCATTGACATTGAAAAACGAGATCACAGGAAATGCTACTCAGTATCGAATCATCATCCTATTCCAAGCATGGCATTCAAGTGCACATCCTTTAATCCATAACAGTAATTTAAAAGGGAGCAAAGCGATTGGAAAACCAACCGGGACATATTTTGGCGTCGGCGTTGACAACGTTTCAGTTTCAGTTTTCCCAACGGCAATCTTGTCGGCAAACTAGAAAAAAGAAGAGAAAAAAAATATAATGAGAAGAGGAAAGTAAAATGAGAGACAGAAAACGTAAAAGAATTATAAATATTACTATGAGAATACAGTACAGAAACCCCGTCCAACAATGTGTTAATAGAAACGTTTCGGAGATTGAGAGAGCGAAACGGAGTGAGCGATAATTCCATGGAACTCCATAAAAATAGCTAAACGTGCAGGGGCCGCCCAGAACTAGAATCAGAATCAGAGTCAGAATCAGAGTCAGAATAAGAATCAGAGTCAGAGTTCGAGTCCAAGTCGAAAGTCAGAACAAGAACCACAAACAGAATCAATACAATATTAAATCGAGCGCCTTCTTTAAGCCCGTCTCAACTCAACTCAACTCATCTTGTCTTGTCTCGATTTCCCAACGGCCTCTCATTTCATTTCAATTGACCGACCGTGTTGCATTCTTTTGCCTTCTTTTCACTCGACAGTGAAATTCACTTTCATCTTTTTCAATAGACAGCCGAAGGCAACGACCATCCGACCATCCTGTGGCGAACACCCAAAGAAAAACGTAGCCAGACAACGGCAATTTTAATTCCAATTTCAATTCCCATTTTCAACTCCAACGCCAATGTTTCAAAGATCCTTTAATGTCTAAATTCCTGATGTGTCATACCGCCCAGTTTCTTGAGCGACCTGCCGCTGTGAGCACTGCATCCTTGATCCTGTTGCTATTGTCTCAATTTCTAACTGTTCTCCCCTGTCCCTAAATCTTTGTTGTCTCTCTATTTCTCCCTCCATCTCTCTCTCTCTCTCTCTCTCATTCTACTGCCCTCCTTGTGTGTGTCTGTGTGTGTTTTGTGAGCCGTGTAAATATTTTCCCAGCGTCCTGCAAACGTTTTGACAGTTTTTATTAGATCAAAATCCGGCTACAAGTGGCATGTGATAAATTGCGGCCAAAAGGAACAGAAGATGATGGCCAACAAGACAAAGATAGCGATAGCCAATCCACAAAGAGATCAAGTGTCGGCTCGGAATTTTTCTCCAAGAGTATAAGTGAGAGTGTGTTTGTGTGTGTGTGTGACTTTAACACAGGCATTTTCCGATTAGGGAACTGTGAATACTGATCTGTGAATTGTAATTGCTTAATTGTGCATGTGTGTGTGTGTCTGTGTGTCTGTGTGTGTGTGTACTCTTTGTATATTCCTAATCTCCCAGAAGTAAGTCGCGCCAAAGATCAAACAAATTTAGTTGAACAAATAGCAAATAAAAGAACAATCACATTCACAATTTACATTGAACACTTAATCAAAAACACTTGGAAATTGATTCAATTAAAAAATAATAAATGTAAAGTTGTTCTAATGTTTAATGTGACAAAATTATGAAAGACTTTTCAAGACTTTTCAGGGATATATAATAAACATAAATGTATGTAGACGGCAAAATATTATTACATTTGAAGGCATTACTTATTTTATCCTCAAGCGAAAACTTACTAAATTGTAACAAATATATTTTATGAAGTTAAAATGACAAAGCTATAAAATATTATTTATTTCTTCTGCAGGGATATTACATAGTTTTTTTAATTAATTTGTATGTGCTAAATATATTTTGTTGATAACCATACAATATTAAATGATTGATATACTTATAATACAATTCATATATTAATAAATGCAAAAATGTTATGACAATTAAACATGTATATTTTTTAAAATCTGATAAATAATATAAATGTCCCTTTTAATTGTGAGATAATTCTTAGTTTAACTGATCTACTTGACTAATTCAATAGCATAATTCTAGGCATGTCTTTGCCTACCTGTCTACACCTATCAACTGTCTTATGATTAGAAATTTTCATGGGCTTTCTTATCATTGGTTGAGTAATTAAAGTAAGAATCAAGCGATAAGCAATTGCATCAAACTCACGCCTAATAGACGGCAATAACTAGAAATGAATTGAACACCCTCATAATTATATTGAAATATATATGTATATGTATGTATACTCATATAAGTATTATTAACAATGTGTGTCATGTGGATAATGTGGCTCGTTTTATGCGGCAATCAGAATCATCAGCAGCCAACAAAGGGACACGGCACAAAGTGGCAGCGGGTGGTGTCAACTGCAACACCAACACCAACAGCAACAGCAACAGCTTCAGCTCCAACAACAACAACAACAACGATCAGCAGTGACACTATTGTAAGCACAACAATAACAATAAGAACAACAACAATCACAGCAGCAGCAGCAGCAGCAGTAACCAAAAGAGGAAGTTAATCCGTTGCCATAATCGCTGCATAGCGCCACAGCATGAGGCAACTTCAACTGCAACGGCAACGGTAACTCCTCCGACACCATCAAGAGGCCCAGGGACCAGCTCTCAGTCTTGGACTCAGACTCGACTCGAACTGGGAGTAAGCCCCCATTGAAGTGTCAGAAGAGCCACAGTAAGTGTGCGTGTGGAGCGCGATGTTAATCTGCCTGAGAGACACTGTAAGTTCCTTCTACTCGTACTATGAAAACTGAAAGTAAGCAAAAGTCTTGTAATGTCATTTCCAATGCGCTATATGCATTACTCTGAGATCCATCAGCTGTGTTGAGATTCAACAAATTAATGATTTCTAATCACTTACAAATTGAAACATAAGACTGAAATATATGTAGTTACAACAGTTGAAATTTGAATACTTAGTAAAAATTCTGTATAAATCTGTCCGACGGCCCTAAGAAGGACTTTACATATATGTATGTACATAGTTTAGTTTAATTCGCTAACATTTCATTAGAACTATACTAGAACTTAAAAAAAGAATTATAAATATTTTAATATGGTGTACTTCTTTTTTCCCATTGAAGTGATTTTCCTCAAGAGCATTTCAATATCAGTATACGAACTTTTGTTGGGAAGTCTAAGCAGTGTAAAAGTGCGCAGACAATGCCAATATAAATATTGTGTAGCACTTTAGCATTTAACAATAATAACAACAACAATAACACGCGATAACCACAACAACAACAGCAACAGCAACAAGTCAACTCTTTTGACCATTGCCATAATAAACAAACAATTACGGTTCATTTTTTTTCATTTTTCGTTGCAGTTAACGTTGCAGTTGTTGTTGTTGTTGTTGTTGTCGTAACTAGTTGAACCCGCGCCCCAAACAACGACGATCTTCACAGCAGTTGGCGTTGACTTTGACTTCGACTTCGAGTCGAGTCGAGTTGTTTCCATTCCATATTGCTGAATGCAACTCCTTTGGCATTTTGTGCGATGCGCCGCGGGGTGCAAAATGTTTCGCACAACAAACTCGCGGTCGATAAGACTTAACAATGGAGACAGCCAGCTAACAGACAGCAACAACGCAGCATCAACAATAATAATAATACTAACAACAATGTTTGGCAAGCACAGCGACACTTGGCAAATCAAGTAAAGCTAATCGCAGGTAGGTCAGACAGACAGACGGACAGACGGACGGACAGACGGACGACGTCCTCGTCTTGTCTAAGGCTAACTAATTGCAGGCAACGCTGATTACTCATACGCCCCCATGTCATATGAAGCATGTACCAAAAAGGCGGCAGTTCACAGCAACAGCATCAGCAACAGCAACAGCAGCAGCAACAACATCAGGTACAACAACATGACAAGCAGCGCAACACGCAAGAAACATGGGACAAACAAGAGACGCCGTTGCCTGCCAACCGGCCGTTCAAATATTTGTTAAACTTGACACCAAACAAAAGAATTTTACCGAAAGGATTTGAATGAACCGAAAAGCGAACAATGCAAACGCGCGGCACGCAGGAATGCGACGGCGACGACGACGACGCCGACGACGACGGCGACGATGATGATGACGGCAATGGCTACGTCCAAGATCCAAGAGCAAGCACCAAGTTGACGATGAGGAAGACAGGGACGAGGCAGCAAATCAAACACAACAAATCGCCAAGCAAACACCAAAATCATTTTGTACAACAAAGCAGCAGGGGATACAGAGCAGAGCAGAGCAGAGGGGGGAAAGCGGACGAGGCCATAGACAGCGGAACAGTGGTGCCAACTATGCATTTAAATGAATCAAACATACTTATGTAAAATGAAAACCGAATCATTTTTGTTCTCATTATTATTATTATTATTATTTCTTATGTAGCAAAAAACTTGTTTCTGAGTAACAAATGGTTATTAAAACTAAAGACACTTTAAATGTTTGCTTTGCTTTATGAAAGTTCAAATAAAAAATAAGATGTAAAAAAATCTTAAGCTGAACTTTCTAAATCAATAAATAAATAGTTATTTGTTTCAACATTTTGCACATCACGCCTACTACAAAAAGTATCATTAAGAAATAAAAAAATATAAGAATATGCTCAACGAATATCTATTCTTTTATAATTAAAAAGTAAACATTTTATAGAGATGCATATATCTTAAATGAATGATTTAGATAACTCATTACGTCATATAAAAATATTTACTCATGATTCATCGACAGATGACTCCAAATTAAACATCTCACCACCTGAAGCTCACAAATTGTGTAGTAATTTTCTATCACTGACTGTAATTCTAATTAATTCTACGCTTTTCTAGAATTGTCAAACCATCGTTTTGTAAATGAGCTTCTTTACAATTCTTTTGTAATTAAATAATTAATTAATTCTTTCAAGAACACAGTTTTTTCATCTAAGTATATTGAAGTTCAAGAAGAGAAACTCAATTATGAAATTTAAATAGAATCAAGCTTTCTTCATAATTCATGCAATTTTGCTGTAACTAAATTTAAATACATATATTTATTAAATTTCATATTAAACATATTTATTTAATTTGCATTTGTATTATTTAAAACACTGTGCGTTGGGACTTATGGCTAGGGAATCGCAGCTTTCGATTCGCCCTTGCCCAGATCCAAGTGCTGACGCGCGCCGATCCTGGGCCGTTGCTAGTGACGGTGCTGGTGCTGGTGACGGAGCCGGGTGCTTGTTGCCGATTGCCAGTTGCCAGTTGCCGGTTGCCGGTTGCCGGTGCCTAACTCAGTTATCAAAAGCGTTGAATTATGGCCGCGCTGGCTGCCAGCTAAATGAGCAACACGTTGCTCCGACGGCAACTGCTCTGAAGGCAGGCGACAGGAGACAAGAAACAGGAGACAACAGACTGGAGACAAGAGACTGAAGACAGGAGACAGGAGACAGGAGACAAGAGAAAGGGGGAGAAGAAGGCTTCTGCTGCTGCTTCTCTTGCTGCTGGCTGCTGGCTGCTGGCTCGTTTCATGGCGCTATCGCATTTGATCTCGTTTGCTGGGCTATGGGATCGACCCGCAGGCCTCAGCCTCAGTCTCAGCCTCAGTCTCAGCCTCAGTCTTAGCCTCAGTCTTCGTCTTCGTCTCTCCTGTCTGTCGTGTGAGCTAACAATGCCCATGATATCATTCATTTCTCATTTCGGTTTCATTCATTGAGGCTCTCTTGGCCAAGTGTCACCGATTTCCCCCCACAGTCCCCGCAATCCCTCTCTCTCTCTCTCTCTCTCTCTCTATGTGCTGCGGCTGTGTTCAGTCTAATTTCATAATAAGAAACATCTTCAGAACACACAATAAATGAAAGCAGACACTGTCCATGAGCATATGTATGTATGTCTGACACTCACAGTAAGTGTGTGTATGTGTGTGTGTGTGCGTATTTTGTTGTTTTTATTATTAGTTTTATTGTTGTTCTTATTGTTAACTGGCTTGGTATGCCTGTGGAATGTCGGGCATTTCCGGTTAGGCCTCGGCTCAACGGCTACACGTCGCTATCGAGGGGCGCCTTTAGAAAATACGATTGCAGAAAATCTAGAATACCAAACTAAAAAGATAAGAACAATGTTACCTAATAAAGTAAACCATATGTATAATCAAGCAATTGAAATCAAATGCTTCAATTCTTGCTAACACGTGTCTTTAAAATCAACATAAGACATTGAAAGATTTAAAAATAGGCCGAAGAATTGGAATCTTCAATCCGAAAATGTAGAAGTTACTCACAAATTGATTCACTAATGTCCTTTCGTTAACAGTTTGTTTCTATAGTTTTTCACTTTTATAAATTATAACTTTTCAATACATAAATCTAGAAATATGATCTGCTTAAATCTTAATTGTAGTTCAATTACACTAAATATTGCTTAAGACTTTAGTAGTTAACCATTTGTTTTATCTTGCTAAAATGTAATAATAAATAATTTGTTTCATATATATTTGATCTCATATTATAATAAAGAAATTATTTATAATAATAAACATACTCAAAACAAATTTGCTCAAGTAAGCTTTATAATACTATTTTGTTATCTTTTATATACATATATACAAAAGCATTTACATACAAGGATTCTGGGATCATTCGAAATTGAAAGGGGATCTTCGATCTTCTTTGAAGCTCTTCCTTGAAGCTCCAGCAATTTCTAAAGAAACTTCATTTGAAAAGGCTTTCATATACTACAACCTATATTATGCCATTGATTCCTTCAATTGCTCGGCTTGATCTTTTGATGAATGTCTAGCATGATCGGATAATGGATTGATGACTAAGTGCGTGTCTAGCAAATTTGCAAAAAGCCCTCATCAAAGCCAAAAGGGGAAGAAAAAACCTTTGTGCGGCGGAGTCGACGGCATCG